>JAGFBZ010000135.1:0-325000 GCA_018398805.1 Hirundichthys speculiger
CTCTGCACTGGTCCTGACTAGAACCAGGAGATACGACCATATTAGTCCAGTCCTGAGGTCCTCTGCACTGGTCCTGACTAGAACCAGGAGATACGACCATATTAGTCCAGTCTGAGGTCTCTGCACTGGTCCTGACTAGAACCAGGAGATACGACCACATTAGTCCAGTCCTGAGGTCTCTGCACTGGTCCTGACTAGAACCAGGAGATACGACCGTATTAGTCCAGTCCTGAGGTCTCTGCACCGGTCCTGACTAGAACCAGGAGATACGACCATTAGTCCAGTCCCTGAGGTCTCTGCACTGGTCCTGACTAGAACCAGGAGATACGACCATATTAGTCCAGTCCTGAGGTCTCTGCACTGGTCCTGGTCCTGACTAGAACCAGGAGATACCAGACCATATTCGTCCTGGTCCTGATAGAACCAGGATACCTACCGTCCATGAGGTCTCTGCACTGGTCCTGACTAGAACCAGGAGATACGACCACATTAGTCCAGTCCTGAGGTCTCTGCACCGGTCCTGACTAGAACCAGGAGATACGACCATATTAGTCCAGTCCTGAGGTCTCTGCACCGGTCCTGACTAGAACCAGGAGATACGACCATATTAGTCCAGTCCTGAGGTCTCTGCACCGGTCCTGACTAGAACCAGGAGATACGACCATATTAGTCCAGTCCTGAGGTCTCTGCACTGGTCCTGACTAGAACCAGGAGATACGACCATATTAGTCCAGTCCTGAGGTCTCTGCACCGGTCCTGACTAGAACCAGGAGATACGACCATATTAGTCCAGTCCTGAGGTCTCTGCACTGGTCCTGACTAGAACCAGGATACGACCATTAGTCCAGTCCTGAGGTCTCTGCACCGGTCCTGACTAGAACCAGGAGATACGACCACATTAGTCCAGTCCTGAGGTCTCTGCACTGGTCCTGACTAGAACCAGGAGATACGACCATATTAGTCCAGTCCTGAGGTCTACTGGTCCTGACTAGAACCAGGAGATACGACCACATTAGTCCAGTCCTGAGGTCTCTGCACTGGTCCTGACTAGAACCAGGAGATACGACCATATTAGTCCAGTCCTGAGGTCTCTGCACTGGTCCTGACTAGAACCAGGAGATACGACCATATTAGTCCAGTCCTGAGGTCCTGCACCGGTCCTGACTAGAACCAGGAGATACGACCGTATTAGTCCAGTCCTGAGGTCTCTGCACTGGTCCTGACTAGAACCAGGAGATACGACCATATTAGTCCAGTCCTGAGGTCTCTGCACTGGTCCTGACTAGAACCAGGAGATACGACCGTATTAGTCCAGTCCTGAGGTCTCTGCACTGGTCCTGACTAGAACCAGGAGATACGACCATATTAGTCCAGTCCTGAGGTCTCTGCACTGGTCCTGACTAGAACCAGGAGATACGACCATATTAGTCCAGTCCTGAGGTCTCTGCACTGGTCCTGACTAGAACCAGGAGATACGACCATATTAGTCCAGTCCTGAGGTCTCTGCACTGGTCCTGACTAGAACCAGGAGATACGACCATATTAGTCCAGTCCTGAGGTCTCTGCACCGGTCCTGACTAGAACCAGGAGATACGACCATATTAGTCCAGTCCTGAGGTCTCTGCACTGGTCCTGACTAGAACCAGGAGATACGACCGTATTAGTCCAGTCCTGAGGTCTCTGCACTGGTCCTGACTAGAACCAGGAGATACGACCGTATTAGTCCAGTCCTGAGGTCTCTGCACCGGTCCTGACTAGAACCAGGAGATACGACCATATTAGTCCAGTCCTGAGGTCTCTGCACTGGTCCTGACTAGAACCAGGAGATACGACCATATTAGTCCAGTCCTGAGGTCTCTGCACTGGTCCTGACTAGAACCAGGAGATACGACCATATTAGTCCAGTCCTGAGGTCTCTGCACTGGTCCTGACTAGAACCAGGAGATACGACCATATTAGTCCAGTCCTGAGGTCTCTGCACTGGTCCTGACTAGAACCAGGAGATACGACCATATTAGTCCAGTCCTGAGGTCTCTGCACTGGTCCTGACTAGAACCAGGAGATACGACCATATTAGTCCAGTCCTGAGGTCTCTGCACCGGTCCTGACTAGAACCAGGAGATACGACCACATTAGTCCAGTCCTGAGGTCTCTGCACTGGTCCTGACTAGAACCAGGAGATACGACCGTATTAGTCCAGTCCTGAGGTCTCTGCACTGGTCCTGACTAGAACCAGGAGATACGACCATATTAGTCCAGTCCTGAGGTCTCTGCACTGGTCCTGACTAGAACCAGGAGATACGACCATATTAGTCCAGTCCTGAGGTCTCTGCACTGGTCCTGACTAGAACCAGGAGATACGACCATATTAGTCCAGTCCTGAGGTCTCTGCACCGGTCCTGACTAGAACCAGGAGATACGACCATATTAGTCCAGTCCTGAGGTCTCTGCACCGGTCCTGACTAGAACCAGGAGATACGACCGTATTAGTCCAGTCCTGAGGTCTCTGCACCGGTCCTGACTAGAACCAGGAGATACGACCGTATTAGTCCAGTCCTGAGGTCTCTGCACTGGTCCTGACTAGAACCAGGAGATACGACCATATTAGTCCAGTCCTGAGGTCTCTGCACCGGTCCTGACTAGAACCAGGAGATACGACCATATTAGTCCAGTCCTGAGGTCTCTGCACTGGTCCTGACTAGAACCAGAAGATACGACCACATTAGTCCAGTCCTGAGGTCTCTGCACTGGTCCTGACTAGAACCAGGAGATACGACCACATTAGTCCAGTCCTGAGGTCTCTGCACCGGTCCTGACTAGAAACCAGGAGATACGACCGTATTAGTCCAGTCCTGAGGTCTCTGCACCGGTCCTGACTAGAACCAGGAGATACGACCATATTAGTCCAGTCCTGAGGTCTCTGCACTGGTCCTGACTAGAACCAGGAGATACGACCATATTAGTCCAGTCCTGAGGTCTCTGCACTGGTCCTGACTAGAACCAGGATACGACCGTATTAGTCCAGTCTGAGGTCCTGACTGAACCTGACTAGAACCAGTCCTGACTAGAACCAGGAGATACGACCATATTAGTCCAGTCCTGAGGTCTCTGCACCGGTCCTGACTAGAACCAGGAGATACGACCATATTAGTCCAGTCCTGAGGTCTCTGCACTGGTCCTGACTAGAACCAGGAGATACGACCATATTAGTCCAGTCCTGAGGTCTCTGCACTGGTCCTGACTAGAACCAGGAGATACGACCATATTAGTCCAGTCCTGAGGTCTCTGCACTGGTCCTGACTAGAACCAGGAGATACGACCATATTAGTCCAGTCCTGAGGTCTCTGCACTGGTCCTGACTAGAACCAGGAGATACGACCATATTAGTCCAGTCCTGAGGTCTCTGCACTGGTCCTGACTAGAACCAGGAAATACGACCATATTAGTCCAGTCCTGAGGTCTCTGCACTGGTCCTGACTAGAACCAGGAGATACGACCATATTAGTCCAGTCCTGAGGTCTCTGCACTGGTCCTGACTAGAACCAGGAGATACGACCATATTAGTCCAGTCCTGAGGTCTCTGCACTGGTCCTGACTAGAACCAGGAGATACGACCATATTAGTCCAGTCCTGAGGTCTCTGCACTGGTCCTGACTAGAACCAGGAGATACGACCATATTAGTCCAGTCCTGAGGTCTCTGCACTGGTCCTGACTAGAACCAGGAGATACGACCATATTAGTCCAGTCCTGAGGTCTCTGCACCGGTCCTGACTAGAACCAGGAGATACGACCATATTAGTCCAGTCCTGAGGTCTCTGCACTGGTCCTGACTAGAACCAGGAGATACGACCATATTAGTCCAGTCCTGAGGTCTCTGCACTGGTCCTGACTAGAACCAGGAGATACGACCATATTAGTCCAGTCCTGAGGTCTCTGCACTGGTCCTGACTAGAACCAGGAGATACGACCATATTAGTCCAGTCCTGAGGTCTCTGCACTGGTCCTGACTAGAACCAGGAGATACGACCATATTAGTCCAGTCCTGAGGTCTCTGCACTGGTCCTGACTAGAACCAGGAGATACGACCATATTAGTCCAGTCCTGAGGTCTCTGCACTGGTCCTGACTAGAACCAGGAGATACGACCATATTAGTCCAGTCCTGAGGTCTCTGCACTGGTCCTGACTAGAACCAGGAGATACGACCATATTAGTCCAGTCCTGAGGTCTCTGCACTGGTCCTGACTAGAACCAGGAGATACGACCATATTAGTCCAGTCCTGAGGTCTCTGCACTGGTCCTGACTAGAACCAGGAGACCCATTAGTCCAGTCCTGAGGTCTCTGCACTGGTCCTGACTAGAACCAGGAGATACGACCATATTAGTCCAGTCCTGAGGTCTCTGCACTGGTCCTGACTAGAACCAGGAGATACGACCATATTAGTCCAGTCCTGAGGTCTCTGCACCGGTCCTGACTAGAACCAGGAGATACGACCATATTAGTCCAGTCCTGAGGTCTCTGCACCGGTCCTGACTAGAACCAGGAGATACGACCATATTAGTCCAGTCCTGAGGTCTCTGCACTGGTCCTGACTAGAACCAGGAGATACGACCATATTAGTCCAGTCCTGAGGTCTCTGCACTGGTCCTGACTAGAACCAGGAGATACGACCATATTAGTCCAGTCCTGAGGTCTCTGCACCGGTCCTGACTAGAACCAGGAGATACGACCATATTAGTCCAGTCCTGAGGTCTCTGCACTGGTCCTGACTAGAACCAGGAGATACGACCATATTAGTCCAGTCCTGAGGTCTCTGCACCGGTCCTGACTAGAACCAGGAGATACGACCATATTAGTCCAGTCCTGAGGTCTCTGCACCGGTCCTGACTAGAACCAGGAGATACGACCATATTAGTCCAGTCCTGAGGTCTCTGCACTGGTCCTGACTAGAACCAGGAGATACGACCATTAGTCCAGTCCTGAGGTCTCTGCACTGGTCCTGACTAGAACCAGGAAATACGACCATATTAGTCCAGTCCTGAGGTCTCTGCACTGGTCCTGACTAGAACCAGGAGATACGACCATATTAGTCCAGTCCTGAGGTCTCTGCACTGGTCCTGACTAGAACCAGGAGATACGACCATATTAGTCCAGTCCTGAGGTCTCTGCACTGGTCCTGACTAGAACCAGGAGATACGACCATATTAGTCCAGTCCTGAGGTCTCTGCACTGGTCCTGACTAGAACCAGGAGATACGACCATATTAGTCCAGTCCTGAGGTCTCTGCACCGGTCCTGACTAGAACCAGGAGATACGACCATATTAGTCCAGTCCTGAGGTCTCTGCACTGGTCCTGACTAGAACCAGGAGATACGACCATATTAGTCCAGTCCTGAGGTCTCTGCACTGGTCCTGACTAGAACCAGGAGATACGACCATATTAGTCCAGTCCTGAGGTCTCTGCACTGGTCCTGACTAGAACCAGGAGATACGACCATATTAGTCCAGTCCTGAGGTCTCTGCACTGGTCCTGACTAGAACCAGGAGATACGACCATATTAGTCCAGTCCTGAGGTCTCTGCACTGGTCCTGACTAGAACCAGGAGATACGACCACATTAGTCCAGTCCTGAGGTCTCTGCACTGGTCCTGACTAGAACCAGGAGATACGACCATATTAGTCCAGTCCTGAGGTCTCTGCACTGGTCCTGACTAGAACCAGGAGATACGACCATATTAGTCCAGTCCTGAGGTCTCTGCACTGGTCCTGACTAGAACCAGGAGATACGACCATATTAGTCCAGTCCTGAGGTCTCTGCACTGGTCCTGACTAGAACCAGGAGATACGACCATATTAGTCCAGTCCTGAGGTCTCTGCACCGGTCCTGACTAGAACCAGGAGATACGACCATATTAGTCCAGTCCTGAGGTCTCTGCACCGGTCCTGACTAGAACCAGGAGATACGACCATATTAGTCCAGTCCTGAGGTCTCTGCACTGGTCCTGACTAGAACCAGGAGATACGACCATATTAGTCCAGTCCTGAGGTCTCTGCACTGGTCCTGACTAGAACCAGGAGATACGACCATATTAGTCCAGTCCTGAGGTCTCTGCACTGGTCCTGACTAGAACCAGGAGATACGACCATATTAGTCCAGTCCTGAGGTCTCTGCACTGGTCCTGACTAGAACCAGGAGATACGACCATATTAGTCCAGTCCTGAGGTCTCTGCACTGGTCCTGACTAGAACCAGGAGATACGACCATATTAGTCCAGTCCTGAGGTCTCTGCACTGGTCCTGACTAGAACCAGGAGATACGACCATATTAGTCCAGTCCTGAGGTCTCTGCACCGGTCCTGACTAGAACCAGGAGATACGACCATATTAGTCCAGTCCTGAGGTCTCTGCACTGGTCCTGACTAGAACCAGGAGATACGACCACATTAGTCCAGTCCTGAGGTCTCTGCACTGGTCCTGACTAGAACCAGGAGATACGACCATATTAGTCCAGTCCTGAGGTCTCTGCACTGGTCCTGACTAGAACCAGGAGATACGACCATATTAGTCCAGTCCTGAGGTCTCTGCACTGGTCCTGACTAGAACCAGGAGATACGACCATATTAGTCCAGTCCTGAGGTCTCTGCACTGGTCCTGACTAGAACCAGGAGATACGACCATATTAGTCCAGTCCTGAGGTCTCTGCACTGGTCCTGACTAGAACCAGGAGATACGACCATATTAGTCCAGTCCTGAGGTCTCTGCACTGGTCCTGACTAGAACCAGGAGATACGACCATATTAGTCCAGTCCTGAGGTCTCTGCACCGGTCCTGACTAGAACCAGGAGATACGACCATATTAGTCCAGTCCTGAGGTCTCTGCACCGGTCCTGACTAGAACCAGGAGATACGACCATATTAGTCCAGTCCTGAGGTCTCTGCACTGGTCCTGACTAGAACCAGGAGATACGACCACATTAGTCCAGTCCTGAGGTCTCTGCACTGGTCCTGACTAGAACCAGGAGATACGACCATATTAGTCCAGTCCTGAGGTCTCTGCACTGGTCCTGACTAGAACCAGGAGATACGACCATATTAGTCCAGTCCTGAGGTCTCTGCACTGGTCCTGACTAGAACCAGGAGATACGACCATATTAGTCCAGTCCTGAGGTCTCTGCACTGGTCCTGACTAGAACCAGGAGATACGACCATATTAGTCCAGTCCTGAGGTCTCTGCACCGGTCCTGACTAGAACCAGGAGATACGACCGTATTAGTCCAGTCCTGAGGTCTCTGCACCGGTCCTGACTAGAACCAGGAGATACGACCATATTAGTCCAGTCCTGAGGTCTCTGCACTGGTCCTGACTAGAACCAGGAGATACGACCATATTAGTCCAGTCCTGAGGTCTCTGCACTGGTCCTGACTAGAACCAGGAGATACGACCATATTAGTCCAGTCCTGAGGTCTCTGCACTGGTCCTGACTAGAACCAGGAGATACGACCATATTAGTCCAGTCCTGAGGTCTCTGCACTGGTCCTGACTAGAACCAGGAGATACGACCATATTAGTCCAGTCCTGAGGTCTCTGCACTGGTCCTGACTAGAACCAGGAGATACGACCATATTAGTCCAGTCCTGAGGTCTCTGCACCGGTCCTGACTAGAACCAGGAGATACGACCGTATTAGTCCAGTCCTGAGGTCTCTGCACCGGTCCTGACTAGAACCAGGAGATACGACCATATTAGTCCAGTCCTGAGGTCTCTGCACTGGTCCTGACTAGAACCAGGAGATACGACCATATTAGTCCAGTCCTGAGGTCTCTGCACTGGTCCTGACTAGAACCAGGAGATACGACCATATTAGTCCAGTCCTGAGGTCTCTGCACTGGTCCTGACTAGAACCAGGAGATACGACCGTATTAGTCCAGTCCTGAGGTCTCTGCACTGGTCCTGACTAGAACCAGGAGATACGACCATATTAGTCCAGTCCTGAGGTCTCTGCACTGGTCCTGACTAGAACCAGGAGATACGACCATATTAGTCCAGTCCTGAGGTCTCTGCACTGGTCCTGACTAGAACCAGGAGATACGACCATATTAGTCCAGTCCTGAGGTCTCTGCACTGGTCCTGACTAGAACCAGGAGATACGACCATATTAGTCCAGTCCTGAGGTCTCTGCACTGGTCCTGACTAGAACCAGGAGATACGACCATATTAGTCCAGTCCTGAGGTCTCTGCACTGGTCCTGACTAGAACCAGGAGATACGACCATATTAGTCCAGTCCTGAGGTCTCTGCACTGGTCCTGACTAGAACCAGGAGATACGACCATATTAGTCCAGTCCTGAGGTCTCTGCACTGGTCCTGACTAGAACCAGGAGATACGACCATATTAGTCCAGTCCTGAGGTCTCTGCACTGGTCCTGACTAGAACCAGGAGATACGACCATATTAGTCCAGTCCTGAGGTCTCTGCACTGGTCCTGACTAGAACCAGGAGATACGACCATATTAGTCCAGTCCTGAGGTCTCTGCACCGGTCCTGACTAGAACCAGGAGATACGACCATATTAGTCCAGTCCTGAGGTCTCTGCACCGGTCCTGACTAGAACCAGGAGATACGACCGTATTAGTCCAGTCCTGAGGTCTCTGCACCGGTCCTGACTAGAACCAGGAGATACGACCATATTAGTCCAGTCCTGAGGTCTCTGCACTGGTCCTGACTAGAACCAGGAGATACGACCATATTAGTCCAGTCCTGAGGTCTCTGCACCGGTCCTGACTAGAACCAGGAGATACGACCATATTAGTCCAGTCCTGAGGTCTCTGCACTGGTCCTGACTAGAACCAGGAGATACGACCATATTAGTCCAGTCCTGAGGTCTCTGCACTGGTCCTGACTAGAACCAGGAGATACGACCATATTAGTCCAGTCCTGAGGTCTCTGCACCGGTCCTGACTAGAACCAGGAGATACGACCGTATTAGTCCAGTCCTGAGGTCTCTGCACCGGTCCTGACTAGAACCAGGAGATACGACCATATTAGTCCAGTCCTGAGGTCTCTGCACTGGTCCTGACTAGAACCAGGAGATACGACCATATTAGTCCAGTCCTGAGGTCTCTCTGCACTGGTCCTGACTAGAACCAGGAGATACGACCGTATTAGTAGTCCAGTCCTGAGGTCTCTGCACCGGTCCTGACTAGAACCAGGAGATACGACCGTATTAGTCCAGTCCTGAGAACCAGGAGATACGACCATATTCCAGTCCTGAGGTCTCTGCACTCCTGACTAGAACCAGGAGATACGACCATATTAGTCCAGTCCTGAGGTCTCTGCACTGGTCCTGACTAGAACCAGGAGATACGACCATATTAGTCCAGTCCTGAGGTCTCTGCACTGGTCCTGACTAGAACCAGGAGATACGACCATATTAGTCCAGTCCTGAGGTCTCTGCACTGGTCCTGACTAGAACCAGGAGATACGACCATATTAGTCCAGTCCTGAGGTCTCTGCACTGGTCCTGACTAGAACCAGGAGATACGACCATATTAGTCCAGTCCTGAGGTCTCTGCACTGGTCCTGACTAGAACCAGGAGATACGACCATATTAGTCCAGTCCTGAGGTCTCTGCACCGGTCCTGACTAGAACCAGGAGATACGACCATATTAGTCCAGTCCTGAGGTCTCTGCACTGGTCCTGACTAGAACCAGGAGATACGACCATATTAGTCCAGTCCTGAGGTCTCTGCACTGGTCCTGACTAGAACCAGGAGATACGACCATATTAGTCCAGTCCTGAGGTCTCTGCACTGGTCCTGACTAGAACCAGGAGATACGACCATATTAGTCCAGTCCTGAGGTCTCTGCACTGGTCCTGACTAGAACCAGGAGATACGACCATATTAGTCCAGTCCTGAGGTCTCTGCACTGGTCCTGACTAGAACCAGGAGATACGACCGTATTAGTAGTCCAGTCCTGAGGTCTCTGCACTGGTCCTGACTAGAACCAGGAGATACGACCATATTAGTCCAGTCCTGAGGTCTCTGCACCGGTCCTGACTAGAACCAGGAGATACGACCATATTAGTCCAGTCCTGAGGTCTCTGCACTGGTCCTGACTAGAACCAGGAGATACGACCATATTAGTCCAGTCCTGAGGTCTCTGCACCGGTCCTGACTAGAACCAGGAGATACGACCATATTAGTCCAGTCCTGAGGTCTCTGCACCGGTCCTGACTAGAACCAGGAGATACGACCATATTAGTCCAGTCCTGAGGTCTCTGCACTGGTCCTGACTAGAACCAGGAGATACGACCATATTAGTCCAGTCCTGAGGTCTCTGCACTGGTCCTGACTAGAACCAGGAGATACGACCATTAGTCCAGTCCTGAGGTCTCTGCACTGGTCCTGACTAGAACCAGGAGATACGACCATATTAGTCCAGTCCTGAGGTCTCTGCACTGGTCCTGACTAGAACCAGGAGATACGACCATTAGTCCAGTCCTGAGGTCTCTGCACTGGTCCTGACTAGAACCAGGAGATACGACCATATTAGTCCAGTCCTGAGGTCTCTGCACTGGTCCTGACTAGAACTAGAGTCCAGGTGCAGGTCCCTAGAACCAGGAGACCATATTAGTCCAGTCCTGAGGTCTCTGCACTGGTCCTGACTAGAACCAGGAGATACGACCATATTAGTCCAGTCCTGAGGTCTCCGCACCGGTCCTGACTAGAACCAGGAGATACGACCATATTAGTCCAGTCCTGAGGTCTCTGCACCGGTCCTGACTAGAACCAGGAGATACGACCATATTAGTCCAGTCCTGAGGTCTCTGACCTGACTAGAACCAGGAGATACGACCATATTAGTCCAGTCCTGAGGTCTCTGCACTGGTCCTGACTAGAACCAGGAGATACGACCATATTAGTCCAGTCCTGAGGTCTCTGCACCGGTCCTGACTAGAACCAGGAGATACGACCATAGTCCAGTCCTGAGGTCTCTCCTGACTAGAACCAGGAAATACCATATTAGTCCAGTCCTGAGGTCTCTGCACTGGTCCTGACTAGAAGAGATACAACCACATTAGTCCAGTCCTGAGGTCTCTGCACTGGTCCTGACTAGAACCAGGAGATACGACCATATTAATCCAGTCCTGAGGTCTCTGGCTTCCTGTCACTCAGAGAATAGACTTTAAAACAGCTCTACTTGTGTTCAAGTCTCTTCATGGCTCCAAAGTCCATCTCTGACATGTTAGATCCATATGAACCAACCTGGACTCTGAGAACCTCAGGTAGTGGTCTCCTGCTGGTGTCCAGAGTCAGGACTAAACAAGGTGAAGCTGCATTTCAGTTTTATGCTCCTAAAATCTGGAACAGTCTTCTAGAAGATGTGAGACAGACCTGAACTCTGACAATGTTCTGATCCAGACTGGAAACAGTTGTTTAGATGTGAAGATGATGACTGGAAGGATTTTATGTGCACTCTTCATTTTTATTATTCAAATATCATTTTTATATTTAAAGTTATTTTTAATTTGATTTATTAATTATCATTTTGTATGCTGTTATGATTTATGGAGTGACTCTATTTGCCTTCTTGTATTTTATGCATCTGTAAAGCACTTTGAATTGCCTTGTGTACGAATTGTGCTCTACAAATAAACTTGCCTTGGATTTATCCAGACGAGCGTGCCCCAGGTGGGGGGAAAAAAACTTTATTTTCACTGGTTAATGGTCAGTTGCTTACTGATTATTGCAATCTCACTCAAACATGCTGTTCAATAACCCAGCAACAAGTGATTTATGAGCAGCTGTGCATTTTAAAATGTCATTGGACAGAATAATTACCACAGATAATTTGAATCATACAGGGTCATACCACAGTCATGCCATGGAAGTTGAACCCAGTCTGAGTAATGGTGAGGTTGTGGAAAGATTTGAAAAGCTAATAAACATTCAACCCAATACCCTGACTCGTCAGATGTTTTTAGTCAGCAGCTTTATGAGTATGTTTGAATCATTGTTAGGGTTAGGGTTAGGGGTCAGGGTTAACCCTAACCCTAATCCTAACCCTTGACAGATCATCAAGCTTTCTTATACCACTTTATTCCACTAGAGGTGATAGAAGTCACCGCAGCGTTCGGTTTACCTTCATACATTCAAATGAAGAAGAAGTAACTCTGGCTGACAGTGTATTCTAAGTTCATCAGTCATGTTAAGAGCACCATCCAGACAGATCAATAAAGCTGCTTCCACTCTACGCGATTTTAACCCCCAGCTGAGTTCACAGAGCAGAATCATCAGTTTTCCCTCAATCATTATGTGTGAACGAGTCAAAAACACAGCAAAGACCTGTCCCGACCAAGAAGACTTCTGGGTCAAGTCCAACCAGGAAATACGGAAAGCTGCAGTTCCTTGACTGGCCACTAGAGCCTGGATCCCAATCTCCACGGAGCTCTGTGTTAAAATGTCCGATTTCTTTTTTAGATTACTTTTTACAGTCTTCAGTTGTCAATTAATTTAGATTTTCCACTGACACTTCATCACACGGCTCATTTAAAACTCATTCCTGGTCCCGTTTTCTCGCTGGGCTATGATTCGCTGACAATGGTGTAGACAGTGATTCTGGCTCAGGAAGGTTCAAGGTTCAAGGTTCAAGGTCATTTATTCGTCTCCCTTGGGAGAAATTTGGTTTAGAGACAGGGTACTACTGCATAGACAGACATAGAACATACAAAAACAACACTGAGTAAGACAATATATACAGTAATCTAAGCTGTGCAATCTGCTCTACCCGATGCATTGCAAGAAAAATTAAATTAAAATGCACATTAAAATGCTAATACTGGGTACAATTTACAGTAAGGTCTGCAAAAACCTCTCTACATTTGTTCATTGATGAGCTTCAATTGACACCGGGACAAAGGAATGTTTGAACCGGTTATGTTTGCAAAGGGAACCCTGTATCTTCTCCCTGAGGGCATCTGTGGATATTCAGTATATAAAACATGGGAACTGTCATTTAGATGTTTTTTTGCCTGGGTGATGACAGCCTCATAAACAGTTCCTGAGGGTTAAGGGGGGAGTGACCCATAATCCTACCTGCCACTCTAACCAGGTTGAGAATCTGTGACTTAGATTTGACACTTAGATTTTCCAAACCAACTGGTGATACCCGTACCGTAAGATGGACTCTATTGCTGCCCTGTAGAAAATTAGCATTATATTTTTGCCGACACCAAACAGCCGCAATCTTCGTAAAAAGTAGAGGCGCTGATGAATTCTGGCGCAGACCGTGGCAAACCTGTGTCTGCCAGCTCAGGTCGCTGTCATTGAATGCCTAAGTACTTAACAACGTTTGATTGATGTTAACACATGTCACAGGGCATCGGTCACCAATTGACTTGGGATCAAATAGCATTTCTACAGTCTTACAGGTGTTAATGTGTAGTTTATGGTTGTCACACCAGTCCACAAACCTGTCCACGGCATCTCTGGGAAATGAGTCGGAGTCTTAGTGAGCAGACTAAGAACAGCCGTATCATCCGAAAACTTTACACACAAATTGATTAGGCTCGGAACTCAACACAGTCATTTGTATACAGAGTAAACAAAATGGTGAACTGACACATCCGAGGGGCACCCGTACTGCATATTTCTGTATTTGATAGGGAAGAGTTAAACTTGACCTGAAGTGGCCTCTTGGTGGGAAAAGAGTGACCTGATTAAAATGGATTTACATCCGGAGAAAATTTAAAATAAAATAACAGAAGGGGGGGTTTCTAAAAAAGATCTATGTTTCAGTGCATTGAACAGCCCGCTCCATGTAGCCTGCTTTCTCATGTGTTGACTGAGCTTTTTGAGCTGACTCCCTCTGTGTCGCTAGTTTGAAGGCATACTTTCTCCTCTAATACTCCTTAATGCTTCTATATAAGGTTTATCGGATATATCTTAACAGTTTCTGTGGAATAATGGAGTCAACCAAAAGGAGATAAGGCAGTTGTGGGATTCCGTTGCCCTGTCGATGTCAGCCTTGAAGAAGACGTCCCAATCCGTAAGAGGGAAACATCCTTTCAGTTCCTCAATTTTGTCATCCGACCATATCTTAAAAGTTGATGGACTTAAAACTGACCGATATGTGGGTAGCAAAAAATTGCATTGTGGTCAGTTGGAAAGGGGAGGTTGGCTCTTGCTGTACATCCCTGACATTTCCAAGCATTTGTCAAGAATGTTATTTTTCCGGTGTTACACTTTACATATTGATAGAACCCGGTAAGCTCTTGTTCAGGGCAGTGATTAAAAATCCCCTAATAACAGTACTGGGGCGTCAGGTTGTTCTGTAGGTGACGATGGACACAGTCAGCAATTTGGTTTGCTGCTCTGTTGGCATTCCCGCTCGGTGGGACATAGATGGCGCACACAAAAATGTTGCTAAATTCTCTTGGCAGGTAGTGTGGACGTAAAGTAATACACAGTAGCTCCAAGTCCGGGTTGCATATAGTGTCTCTTATTGCAAAGTTTGAACACCAACTGTCCTTGATATAAATGCATACTCCTCCTCCCCCTACTTTGCCCGAGTTTGCGTCTCTGTCCAGGCGTACATGAGAGAACCCGTCCACCTGCACGAAGTTGTCTGGTACATCTCTGCTAAACCAAGTCTCTGTGAAAATCATTAAACCCGACTCACGATATTCGTAGCAGCCCCTGGCCAGTAACCGCAGTTCATCTTAGCTGCTGGAAACCAGAGCTCAAACCCATCATGGAACAACTGGTCAGAATGGGAAAAGTACTAAATAGCTCCAAAAGCTCAAGAAAGTTTGGAGTTGACTTTATTAGTCAGTTTCTTAAAGTTTTTTAAATATTGTTTTGATTGTGTTATTATCTATCAGACATTAATTCAGATTTAAAGCCATAATGTGACACATTATAATTAATAGCTTCTAATTTAGATAGAAGAGTTTATACAGAAGCATTACATACGTCAACTTAATGTCTTTATAAATACTAGAAGGAAAAACAAGTATGTACAAAGACTGACGTTAAAGTCAATTATCTTCTCCTGCCTGTAATTTTGACTTTAAAATCTCCTGTTTTAAACTGGATTGTGGATGTTAATAAGGACCGATCCTGATGCTGCTGCATGGAAACATCTCGCTGCTCAATTCAACTTTATTTGTGTAACATCTGTTACAATACAGATTGTCTCCAGGTGCTTTTCAGAGACCCAGATCATGACCCCCGAGCAAATATTATTAACTACAGTAATATTATTAATAGGGCTGGGCAAGTTAATGCGTTATTATCGCGTTAACACATTAATTTATTAACGCCGACATTTATTTTTTCGCGCATTAACGCAAGTTGCTAACATGCTTTTGTTTTGAAAAGTCTGTTACTGGCTGCTGCGGAACAGGAAGACAGTCAACATGCGGAAAAGCTAAAACAGACATGGAGAACGGTAAAAATCCGTGAACTTTACAGTTCAGGTAGCAACTCAGGTAGCAATATTAACAATTCTGTCTGAAGACAAAAATTCTGGACTGTAACAAAACGTTTGTGGTCATTCCTCCATGTTCCATCAGATCTGCTCCATGTGTTCACTGTCCTGCTGTTCTCTAGCTGGTTACTGCAGTGCGGCTCCATCTAGTGGCTCAGATGTGTAATGACAACAGAAAGTCCAGTCCTCTATTATAAAACTAATTCAGTTCTGTGGCCCATTTTTTAATTTCTTATTTTTGATCCAAGTCTATAATTGAAATATAAAAAGCAGGCATATTTTTCATTTTTCTGTGTTAGATTAAAAAACGAAAAACATAATAAAATGTCACTTTTTAATTTTTTAAATTTTTGATTGACAATTGAAAATGGAAAGAATGATTGATACCCGGATTGGTAAAGTTACTGAACTTTAACATGGACATTTTCATTTTAAAGTTCTCCCAGACGGAGGATTCAACAGAAACAAGGTTATTTGTAACAACTGACAAGTTGAACTCCCCGTTAAAAGTTTCTGCTGTTACCTCAGAAATTACCTGTTTTAATGTTCTGATCCTGCTGAGACACAATCATTTTGTTGGATTTTGTTTGTAAACTTTTTTTAAAAAATTTTTATAAAAACATTTACACTAAATATGTGTTACTGACAAGTGCTGATGTTAAAAGTGTTTGAACAACAAATGTTATGACACTTTAGTTCATATGACAGCAGAACATTTCAATAAAGTGACCTTCACACTACTTTTGAATTCATTATTTGATTTTGCAATTAATCGTGATTAATCAGGGTAATAATGCGATTAATCACGATTAAAAATTTTAACTGTTGCTCAGCCCTAATTATTAAATCTTAATTAAAGAAACAATGGCAAGTTAAAAAAAAAAAACTCCCGTAGTTGAAGAAAAACCTTTAAACCAAACAGTGGCAAAGAAAAACTCCCCTTTAAAAGGAAAATAGATAGATAGATAGATAGATAGATAGATAGATAGATAGATAGATAGATAGATAGATAGATAGATAGATAGATAGATAGATAGATAGATAGATAGATAGATAGATAGATAGATGATAGGAACTACAGAATTTTTTCCACTATCCTGACCAATGATTACATTATTTATAAAATATGACAAAGTAAATCCTTGTCAACATTAAGGATCATCAACATTGAGGACCATCAACATCAAGGATTGTCAACATCAAGTATCGTCAACATCAAGGATCGTCAACATCAAGGATCATCAATGTTGAGGACTGTCAACATTTAGGATCATCACCATTTAGAATTGTCAATGTTAAGGATCGTCAACGTTGAGGATCGTCAAGGATTGTCAATGTTGAGAATCATCAATGTTGAAGACAACATCGAGGATTGTCAACATCAAGGACTGTCAACATTGAGGAATGTCAATGTTAAGGATCATCGATGTTGAGAACCTTTAACGTGTAGGATCGTCAACATTGAGGACCATCAACATCAAGGATTGTCAACATCGAGGATCGGCAACATTGAGGACCATCAACATCAAGGATCGTCAAGGTGTAGGATCGTCAGTGTTGAGGACCATCAACATCAAGGATTGTCAACATCAAGGATCGTCAATGTTGAGGATTGTCAACGGTGAGGATCATCAACATCAAGGATTATCAACATCAAGGATTGTCAACATCAAGGATCGTCAATGTTGAGGATTGTCAACGTTGAGGATCATCAACATCAAGGATTGTCAACATCAAGGATTGTCAACATCAAGGATCGTCAACGTTGAGGATTGTCAACGTTAAGAATCATTAATGTTGAGAACCATTGAGGATTGTCAACATTCTGTTTATTTCACCTGATCGGTCAGTCATTATCTGAACTCTGCTCCAGAACCTTTGACGGAGTGGAGATGGTTTTATACAGATTGCCAAATAATTGATAAGAAAATGTACAAATGATCATTATCTGTGGATGTGCTGCGTAAAACATTGACTTGGCCACTAACTAAACAGCCACCAGGGTAGCAGGGCTGGACCGGAAAATTATAATAAATAAGAAACATTTACAGACAACTGTGCAGTCTAAAATAATGTGTCGTTGTCTCAGTGCTCTCCTTGATGAAGAAAAAGAAAAATGAATGCCCACCAATGAGACGGCAGCTGATGACTTCTGCATGAGGAAGTCGATCTGAAATGTCACATTCATGTAGCCCTCTGCCTCATTTACGTCAAAAGATACCTTTATTATATCAAAATGAAAAGGCCAACTTTCACAGCTCCTTGAAATGAAAAAGCGTTTCTTCTTCTTTTTTTTTCCAAACTCTGCACGGAAAACAAACAATTACATTCTTGACTGCCTTTATTTACTCCATGATTGAGCAATGCAAGCAGCCAGGAGCAGGCAGATTAATTAACTAGCGCCTGAAAACCTTTATTCTTGGAGCATTGTCACATTGATGGATGGCTGATTAAAGTCAATGAGATAGCTATCAGTACACAAGAAAATACCAGAGCAAAAAAACTGAAGACAAAACGCATCTTACCTTCAAAAACGTTTTAGAAAAAAAAACACATGAAATAAAGTCTTTTTGTACAGTGACCAAAACAGGCGACGCTGTGTATGCAGGAGGAGAAAGGAGTAATTGAGGACGGAGGAAGTGGATGAAAGTGCAACTTATTATGCCTCAAATTACCTGGCTTGTGTGTCTTCTGATTAGGATTCTCATTAGGGGTCTATACAGCCCGGACTCTGGAAATATCACAGAATTAATTAAAATGATAGGAATGGAGAAAGTCCACAGACGACAGGACGGAGGGGCTGCATAATCAATGTTCTGATCAGAGCACTATTGTCTGAGCGTGAATGCGCCTGTTGACGGTGACGCGCGACTCTTATGCGTTTATCTAGATCCCTGGTTTTCTGATGGAGCATTCAGCTCCCATTTACCACAAAGAGGCTCAAAGGCATCATTTAGTCGCCCGTGCAGCAGAGAGAGAGAGAGAGAGGCAGAGCTCACCAGGCTGTTTTGCTGTTTTCAGCTGGTTTTATCAGCTAGTTTTCAGATTTAGATAATGAGATCCTGACCGTGTTTGTATCTCCCACCAGTCCTCCTTTCTCTCACAGCCGCTGCAGTTTACTTGTTTCGTGCGGAGAAAGATACAGAAAACCTCAAATCGATCATCTCCCCCTTTGTTGTTTTCACCACAGATTAATCTGCAGTTATTGCCGCAGTAGCTCCGGAGCGATTAAAAGCTCAGATTAATTAAGTAGTCGGAACATCTTTTTGTCATAGTCTGTTGTCACACTGATGGACGACTGATCAAAGCACAAAAGGTTAGTCGAATACAACCAAAGACAGGAATCATGTCTGTAGATCCACCCTGCGCAGCATTGACATGGAATAGTTGTTTCCTGTCTGACTTTATCTGCCTCCTGTTTGGTTGTGGACATGGACTGTATAGGAAGAACTGGACAAAACCTCTGTGATGTCATCTGTAAGTCTTCTACAGAGTGCCTTTAAAGCCTCTGTTTCCTCATACCACATGGCATTGTTGCAAAAGGGTGAAACGGGCAACGTTGACAAACCTACTGGAACACACCCACCTCGTGTCAATCACAGTTAGCTGTTTTAGCTTATGCTAACATGCTTTAATGTTAAAATTCATTCTGAGGCCTAAACTTGCTAAAACTGCTGTGTCATGCTGTGGCATGAATTAAGGCCATGACTTTTTGCCTCAAATCCTGCCTCATTTGGGGCCACCGGTTGTTTTGGTACTGGCTCCATCAAGTAGCTAAGTTACGTCTAGACAGATCACAAGGTTACTGTGTTTTTCCACTCGTTGTTTAGATGAACTGCCCGCCTTTCTGTCTTGGTCATCCCGAACAATCCAGAGTTCTGTGATGACCTCACTGAATCTGCAGACTTAGAGAATAGAGAATAAACTCCGGTTTGCACCTCTGTCATTTGTCAGTGCCTTGTTTAACAACCAAATAGATTGCTTCACCAGTGAACAATAATAATAATTCTTACGACTGAGAAGATATCCAAATTCTCATTTAACACATGCGATAGTAATTGATATTCAGTCTGATCAAATCTGTCCAAACATCCTCATTTGAAGTATCATTAATGAAACGACATCAGTCGGCCCTCGCAAGGACACAGTGGGGGAAGTCCTCCACCGTCAGCCTGCCAGTTGCAGTACGATTGACCGCAGGTTCAAGCAGACGTCCTTTGGAGGGGTCCCGAAGTGATCCTCTGTGAGGTCGAAGCCACGTCAGAGCCGCTGTGGAGCTGCCGGCTGACATCCACAGAGGGACCTCCTGTCTAAAATGTTGTTTTTTTTCTCTATGTTTAGCTAACGCCTGGTTAGCACAAGCTGCCTGCTGCTTAGCCAATCTTCATGTTTGGACCCTTCCAGACCGACCCACAGCCCATCATGGCGGTCTGTTCAATAGCACAGCAAAACTTATTCTTTTAAAAATGTGAATGACCATGCTGTTTTTATTCACAGCTTAGAATTTGCTAAGTGCTAAATAGCAAAAGTGATAACAGCCAATGGCTATGCTAGCTGTCAATCAAAAGACCATGCCCCTAATCATAAATAAATTTGCTGCTTTATTTAATTTTGCGTGATAAAAGATTCACCTATATCCGTACAGGATTTTGTTCCAGACTGTAAATATGTTTATTTCTGCTGTAAAGTGAGGGTTAATGGAGACTGACTCACTGTTGGAGCCAGACCCTAGTGGTCAGTAGAGGAACTACACCTTCTAGTGGCCAGTAGAGGAACTGCAGCCTCTAGTGGTCAGTAGAGGAACTGCAGCCTCTAGTGGTCGGTAGAGGAACTGCAGCCTCTAGTGGTCAGTGGAGGAACTGCAGCCTCTAGTGGTCAGTAGAGGAACCGCAGCCTCTAGTGGTCGGTAGAGGAACTGCAGCCTCTAGTGGTCAAAACCGCCACAAATCATCACCCCTCCAACTCCATGCTGGTTATGGAGGCCGAACAGCTCCAGTCTGGTCTCTCCTGTCTGGAGGACATTGATCCAGAGATCTGGAGGTGTGCTCAGTGTCGTGAACTTCAGTGGTCTTTCCCTGGAAACCCCTCCCATCAAAACCATACTGGTCCAGTCTTCCAAATGTGCTGACATTTATCATTTATCATCATCAGTGAGGCCTGTCGCCTCCTCATTGGAGGATGTTCACCGTTTCCAGATTGAAGAGCAGCACCAGTGTCTTCTCTAATGTCTTTCTCGCTCGGCGCCGTGTGAACACATATCTGAATAATTAGGGCCAAATGTAACTGAGACAGTTTCAATGTCTGTTTTGTGTGGCAGAGGAGCGTTCCTCTGATATTCCTGATTTCACGAGTGTTTTTCTTTCAGAAGAGAAGACAAGAAGTCGTGTCATGGTGGAGGTGGTGAGAGATTGTCCTCCGGGGGTCTCCGTGACACCGGAGAGTTTTTGTTAAGCTGCACTATCACAGGTCGCAGCTGAAAACACTGCAGATAAAGGCTGTGCTCAGGGAGGGAAATTTAAGGCATCTGCAGCGCCGATCGCTGAAGGGTCTGATGGTCTCTGTCCTGACAACAGTGGCAAGAAAGAACTATGTGAACCCCCTGGACGTCCCATCAAATGTGACGTGATCCTCATCTAAGTCACAATAACACAATAATACATATTGAACACAGTCGTTAAACAGCCACAGTTCTGGAGGAATAAAATTAGGGAATTAAGGCTGTCAAAGTCATTAATAACGCATTAATAATGCATTGATAACACGTTAATAACGCATTATTAATGCGTCGTTAACGCATTAACACATTAATCTTGCGTAAAAAAAATAGTGGTGTTAAACGGGATTTGTGTTAACGCATTATTAATGCAGTTCCGTTATTAACATGTTGTTAATACGTTAACGACGCATTGATAACGGGTTAATAACGCTTTAACGACGCATTGATAATGTGTTAATAATGCGTTATCAATGCGTCATTAACGCGTTATTAACGCATTAATCTTATGTAAAAAAAATAGTACAGTTAAACAGGATTTGTGTTTACGCGTTATTAATGCAGTTCGGTTATTAACGCGTTATTAATGCATCTTTAACACATTATTAACACATTATTAATGCATATAATGTGTTAATAACGGAACTGCATTAATAAGGCATTAACACAAATCCTGTTTAATGGCACTATTTTCTTTACGTGAGATTAATACACACACGTTTCTGTAAATATGACCCTCGGCCAATAAGTGCATTTACAGTCAACACAGCAAAGACATCCGGAACGGACCCACGAAACAGACCCATATCCACTTACTCTCAGTGACGGATCTGCTTTGGAGCCAGATCGCGGACCTGCTGGCTCCGCGTTTTGTCCGGTCCGCATCCGCGATTAAAACCTTCCCCCTGCGGCGGAACCTACAATTCTGCTGCAGAACCAACAAACTGACTGGACAAACTGATTAATCCAGGTGTGTCTGAGTAACCACAGTGGTCAGACACACCTGGATTAGTCAGTTTGTCCAATAATAATAACAGATATTGATGCTCACAAGATGAATGTAGAGTAGCATAGCCAACGTAGGCTACTTAACAAAAACAGAGTAGCCTTTAACTGCTTGGTTGGTGGCTGTAGCTCAGTTGGTAGAGCGGGTCATCAGGTCACTGTAAGGTTGGCGGTTTGATCCTGGCTCCAACTGACCACATGCTAATGTGTCCTTGGGCAAGACACTGAACCCTAACTTGCCCCCAACTTGTCTGGCACCGCTTTGCATGGTAGCAGCAGATTTGAGCTATGGCTATACTGGTGTAGAAGTGTAGGCAAACCTTTAGTTTATGTTATTGGGATTTTTAAAATGAGATGAACGGGTCCAAAACTGACCCAGGCCAGAGGTTTTTCTGCGTCCGTTGCAGATCCTTGGCGGATGTGCGGGGGTAGGGATTTAGTTGTTCATTAGTAGTCCATTCCGGATCTTGCAGTAAGATCCGCTGCGGGATCCGTGTTTGAGTCTTTTTGCTATCAGGGTGGGACAGACATGGCGACAGAAAAGGGTCTTATGAACAGCAAGTTTAGCTTTAAGGCGCTGCCAGATGGGTCTGTTGACAAGAAAAAGGTTATTTGTATTCACTGTCTCTGTGAATTGAGTTACCACCGCAGGACGTTAAAGTTCTCTTTAAACATTGAAAACAGCACCGATTTCATCTAGGGGTGTGAAAAAAAAATCAATTTGGCAATATATCGAGATTTTCGGCCACCCGATATAATATCGATTTTTCCGCTCCTAATATCGATTTTTTTGAAAAATTCATTCATTCACTTAAATGTGCAAAAACACTAATAATAAACAATAAATAGGTTGTTTTGAAGCAAATAGTTTTGACTCAATTTGTCCTCTGAATGATCAATATCATCTGATGAACATATACAGCAACTTGATTTTTCATCTCTACTTTTAATTTTGATATTAACTGAGTAGAATATTGCAATATCGTGATATCTTGATCATATCGCATCGTGACCCAAGTATCACGATACATATCGTATTGCGAGGTCCTTGCCAAAACTCAAACCTAATTTCATCCAGGTTGGTGTCATTTTGTAGATATCACTATGCCAGACATTTCACAAGTGTCATCAACCCTCCAAGCTCAGTGGGCGTGGCTTAAACTCTCAGGAACAGCCCTGAATATCCTTCTGAGTACCTGCTGCTGCCGTGGAATTTAGGGACCGTCAGCAAATGACTGCGGTCAAGCAGCAGCCCAACAAAATACACTAAGAAGCTGATGAATTAAGACCCCAAAAAGGTCAACAGCATTGGTGGACTTTCGGTTTTTAAACTACCCGTGACCCTGTATAGGACAAAATGGGTATAGATGATGGATGGATGGATAAACAGAACATTAAAAAATGTGATTAACGTGTGATTAATCGCGAGTTAACTACGAAAATCTTTCGATTAATCACGATTAGAATATTTAATGGACTGACACCCCTAAAGTGAACCCACGGAGTTAACGGCTGGCTGGACCTCCTCTGCTGACGACAACGACCTCTTTCAGTATCTCTGGATTCACAGCATTCAGGAAGAGCTTCGGACCATTCTCCTGGAGAACTGCCTCTCACACCCGAAGCATGATGCTCCCTCCACCATGCTTCACCTTTGTTTTTTTTTGTTTTTTTTAAACCTTAGTGTCAGGAGGGTTCAATGACTTCTGAACGGTAGGATCATGAACAGAGATGTTTCTGGTCCCAATGAAAGCCTCTAACTGTTCCTCATGGGTTCTTCCTTGCCTCTCTGTGGATTCTGCATCGTCTCTTGGACATCCTCTTCTAGGAAGCTACAGAGCTGAACTGTCTCCATTTCTAGAGATTTTGTCTGACTGTGGACTGATGGATGTCTGAGCACTTTGAGATGACCCTGCATCCCTTTCCAGCCTCATTTTGGAATAGGTTGTTACATCAGCAGATGCTTTCTGCGGGCAGGAAATTTCAAGCGTCTGAGTGTCTTTCATCAAAGTAGCTCTAAATCACATCTCCAAACGCATCTAAATGACTGGAGTGCAGGTGTGACGACTGCTGACTCCAATTAGCTTTTGTTAAAGTCATTTGTCCGAACATCAAAGCATCATCAGCGGTGAGGCACGGTGGAGGGAGCATCATGATTGGGTATTGTTTCCCTGATGCAGGGCTGCAGAAAGCACTTGATCAACTTGATTAACGTCACTGCAGCCACAGAGGGTTCAACCAGCTGTCAACTCCAGGGGTTCAGATAGTTTTTTTCTCCAGCACTGTGGATATTATTAACAACTATTATTAACTAAAGTAATATTATTAAATTCTAGTTAAAGAAACTGGCAACTCCCCTAATGGGAGAAAAGCCCTTAAACCAAACAGAGGCAAGGAAAAACTCCCCTTTCAGTCATTATCCAGTCATAACAAAGATTGTAACTTTTCTGGGATGCTCACTCATCAGATGAAGTGTGCAGTTCTACCGCTAACAGAGACGATTCTGGACGACTGCAATATGACTTATGACGGGTGTGGGAATTATAATTGTGCCGTATGGAATTATAATTGTGCTTGCATATTTGGACACATATTTTAAGAGTAAAATTAAGTTGTTAAAAGGTCTGCAGGTCACGGGCTGAGCTTGAGTCATAAAGAGGACAGGAACTTAGGAAGACAATTGTGTCAGGGTGATATGTTCTTATCAGGGACAGGCTCTGTTCTGGGGGACAATGGGGGAGTTCGCCTTGAAACTAACAGAAAAAGTGATTGCATCTAACAACGCTTAATGTTTAACGCCCTGCATGTGTCAATAAAACCAGCCTATGAGCTGCAGAGAGCCAGAAATCAGCCGGGCGAGCAGGAGGACAGACCGCGGGGTCTGTCAGCTGATTTCTCCCTTTGCAAAGGCGAAACTTGAGAGTGTCATGACTATTATTGAATTCAAATTAATCTCACTTTGAGTCCACAGATCAGCAGTCCGGGCAAGGTCAGGTTGACCACAACACGGGACAACAGGAAAAGTTAGGCTGGGTTCACAGTTGGGATGGAGAAAAGAAAGTTTTTTTTTGAAACTTTTTTTTCGTCACCAGGTTATCAGGAAGAGGTTAATCCAAAGTGGCAGTCCAATCACTGATAGAGCTTTATTGTCTCCAGATTCAGGACAGACAGAAATTGTGACCAGCAGCTCTTAAAAAACATTTACATACCAGCACAAGAGCTCTGTCACATTCCCCTTGAAGGATGATAAAAATGAGTATTAGCCAAATGCAGAATGATTTTGCGTGGTGACTGAGAGAGGTTTGAGAAACTGATTTTATTGACTTGTATCGCTTTCCTGAGGACAGAAGGTCCACGAGGTGATGGCCTTGGTAAGAAGAGGCCCTAACAATCTCCTTAGCTCTGGACTGGCAGAGAGAGGGAAGAGTTCAGTTCAATGATTTTCTGTTCTGTGTTGATTACCCTCTGTAGCTCTGTTTTATCAGCTGCTGAGCAGCCTGCGCTCCACACTGTGAGGCAGGATGTTAAAATAGTCTCCATATCAGAGCAGTGGAAGGCCACCAGCAGCCTGACACACAGATTATTCTTCTTAAGGACTAGCAGGAAGTCTGGATGGTACTGGACCTTTATAACACCAGCTGGGGCGTCTCTGGACCAGGAGAGGGTCCGCTGTGGGTTCTCTTTCCACCAACTATCCATCTAGGAAGAAGGGAGGCTATTATTATCATAATCATCATCATTATTATCATTATTATTATATTATTATTATTATTATTACCATCATTATCATTATTAATATTATCATTATTGTTGTTATTATTGTTATCATCATCACCATTATTATTATTATCATCATTACTACCGTATTGGCCTGAATATAGGATGATAATTTATTCTAGAAATAATTTTCTCAAAAATGGGGGTCGTCTTATAATCGAGGTCTAGACTTTTCTATTGTAGTTCCACATCTGTCTCACTAGATGGAGCCACAGCTCAGTAACCAATCAGAAAAGAGCATCAGTGAACACATGGAGCAGATCTGATGATAAATGGAGGAACCATGAGACTGACTGGAACAAAGACGTTAGAAAGTTTAGTTTAAGTTCAGAATTAGTTTTTTACAGACTGAATTTTTTTTTTTTTTAATCAAATATAACTGGACTTTGATGGTTTTGTAGTTATTGATATCATTAATGTAGTTAATGAACTACATGGTTGTTTCTGATTAATTGAGTCATAGTCTCAGATTTTAAGAGAATAAAACTTATTAAATAGAACTATACCTTGATCTAAAATAACATGGAAACCTGACAAGTTCCTTACCTTTAGTATGGAACCGTACTAACTGAAAAAGATGAAATCATTAAAATGTTCAACAATAGAGCTGAATATTATCTCTGTGTGATTTTTTCTATAATAATTGTACAATAAAAAGTTGTTTTATAAATAACCTTATTGTCTTCATCATATTTTTATTTTCCCAAAATGATGTTTGAAAAATAAAGGTCGTCGTATTATCAGAGTCGTCCTATATTCAGGCCAATACGGTATTCATGCTAAATATAAATATGAAATATTATTATATATTAAATTACATAAACATTCATGTTTAAATTAAAATAAATGAAACACAATTACGCTCCTGTAAATTGAGTTGATTATTTATTCTCTGTCAGTTAGCATTGTGGCTAATGGATGCTAATGGCTATCAGATAGTCAGGTGGCGGGAGCTAACGTAGAGTTGGTCTTTGATGTTTTTGTTGTATTAGAATGATATTATGATTTTTTTGCAGTTACTTTGATTGTATACTTTGTAATTTTCAAAAGGAAATACAGAGGAGGTACTTTTACAAGTAGGAAGTAGTTGTAAATCAGGCATGTTGGTCTCATTACGGCTGATAAGTTATGTTGCTGCATTCAATCATCTGTTGCTGTTTAACTAATATTTTTCTTCCTACATGGTCTTTCTCTGTTCCTGTCTGTATCTGTGAGGCCAAACTAGCTTACCTTTGTATCAGGTGGTTCTTAGTTTCATTAAGTAGATGTAGTTGACCGTAGAGGCTACCAAGTACCGCAGAACCGGACATGTAACAGGGCAGCGCTCACACTCATCCGGGTTTTTGCAGATCTGAGTCTCTCTGGTGTCCTCCAGTGATTCCAGTAGAAGCAGATTGGACCACCGCTCATGGAGACGTCGCTGCTTATTCCTTGTGGAAATGACAGGAACTCAGCCTGGACTTTCTCATGAGGTTCAGCACGTTGACATCCTTCCCCTCACATCAAATCACTCCCGTCCACCTTCTCTGCGCAGAGAGACCTTTGCCAGCATGACATCATCCATGAAGGGATAGATGCGTAGCTTCTTTGTTGTGGATCTTTGTTGTTTACACTCCGCAGCATTGCGGTAGTAAATGATGTTACATGAATGACTTGTATCTTGGTGGATATGGTGGACAGGCTACGTGACAGCTAACCTGTTGCATTTCACCACCTGTTGCTGTTTTAAACTGAAGTTCATCTGCAGTCGTCTCTGTTGGTTCCAGTCAGTGAATTTATCGATCCTACCACTAAGATCCGCCCTACTCTGTCTCTGATTGGCTGAATGAATTTCATCACTACGTGCTCTACGTCATCTCCACTTCACAGAAAAGTGCCGCTGGTCTGAAGGGCTTTAATTAAACAAAACCTATAAATAAATTCCATTATTCATTAATAATCATGCAGGCGTCTCCTGAGTTGGCTTGATGCAGTTTACCTCAGACTGACGTCTGAATGTAAGTGACACCTGCGATTCTATACAGAATTAAACCATGTCTGTCCCATAAATAAATTCATTAAATATCATGTAGACTGACCCCAATCAATACTCAGCTGCTAACACGTAAAAACTATTTCCAATAAAGACGTTATGTTTATATAGTCATCTCATGAACTAACAATGAACCAGTCAGAATAGAAGAACATGGGATTATTAGTTCTTCAGCAAATGGATAATTATTATTTATACATTTTGTCTAATATAGTATTGCCAGGATGTATGTCCTCCATCCTCGTCTTTTCTTTCTTTATCCAGTTGGTCTTCATCAGGAAGATCCCCCCATATGATCCGGGTCCTGATCAACAGATCTTCTTCTTAAAGGGGACTTTTTTCTTGCCACTGTTTGGCTTCAAGTTTTTTTTTTACTGCCCTTTTTTTTGTTTAGGATTCAATATTATAATTTTAGTTAATGATATTTGCTCGGGGGTCATGATCTGGGTCTCTGTAAAGCGCCTGGAGACAATTGACTTCGTAACAGACACTATACAAATAAAGTTGAATTGAATTGAATTGACCTACATTACACTATCTTTTAAATGTGTGTCTCCTCATTGGCTCGCTGCTGTTTAGCTCAGACTGATAAGTTTCACTGTGGTGACACCTGACACACATCCGGATTCTGACCCATAAACATATACAGGATTCATATTTTTATCACCTGTATGGAAAACAGACAACACAGGTGACCAGTTAGATGACCGGCTGTCCATTAGCATCACAGCTGTGGACGTCAACCACCGAAATCATGCCGTTCCTGAGATATGACCTTGTGGTTCCTCATGGCGGCTCATGCTGCACCGCCACTGATCCAAACACACCCAGAACAGTTATTTTAGTCATTCGGTGTCAAGTATTGGATTAAAACAAGTTTCCTGGTTTGGTGCACACAGATCTGAACGGTTTTGAATAAGCTCGTGCTCGCTGTTGCTGCTGCGCGTGAAGTGCTTTGCTCATCGCTTTCTTGAGCTAACCAGGAGGTGAGAAAATGTCCACCTCAGTGGCGGCGCAAAGCAGCGTGCTCGTAATGAAGTGGCTGGAAAACAGAGCAATACGCTGAATGATTCATATTAAATAACATGAGTTTTTATGGCTCTGTTAATTGAATACCTTATCTGTATCATGCAGATGCTTCATAAATATGAAACATTAGTCACTGCAGATAGTTGCTCTCAAAAACCTCACTGAAGCATTTAGAAAAATAATTAAGCTCAGCAGAATTAAATCCTTTTTTTTAACTTATCCAGTTCTTTCTTCAGAAGGCATCGTCTGTAATAACTATACGTCTATAAAACAATAAATATAGTTAGTACCCCCTTTATTAATCCTTTATCCTGTGTGAAAGCATTGTAAAATCATAGCAGACCTGGGCTTTACAAATACAAACAATATTTAACAAAACTGAGGCCAAGAAGAAGAAAAAATAAACCATTCTGAAGTTACCCCCCCCCCCCCCCCCATTACAAAGTAACTCATTCATGTGTAATTAGGGCCGTGACACGTTGTAACGCATTGTAACACGATGCATTCAGGTCTTTTTGCAGACACGACCACTTCTGATGCCCACAAGCAATCCAGATCGTTCTTGTGTCATTTCCCGCCTCCAAACAACTGCGCTGAACCGCTGCGATGCCGCAGAGCGTAAATACATTTACGTACATACATACATTCCCTCACAGCCCGACGGGTCTGTCTGCAGCAAGCGCCTGATAATCTAGAGGTCAGCACACCTGCTGATGACCAGGAGACGAGGATCAGCGCCACCTGGCTGCAGAGGTAGATGCTCCTCATTTGGGCCAGTGGGAGCTGCTCCAAAATATTTCAGAAGTGCCCCTGAATTTACAATTAAGATAAAATATGTAAGTTAGATCACACTTAACATGCATCAGTTACCCAATTAAAATAAACCATAATAATGCACAAATTATTATCATTTGTTAACATCTTATTAACTGAGCATAACACACTACAAATTATTCAAAAAGCTATACCACATAAAGCTTACAAAACGTCATGTCAGTGTATATTGACATGAATGTTATTTAAGTTAGCATAGACCCACGTATAGCATTAAAAATTCCAGTCAGGGCGTACTATTGTTTACAAAATTCCCAGACTAATAAGCCTGTGTGAACTTGTACTTGTGTTGTAAACACAAACTAGCCTACTGGTGAAATGCTAGCTGCTAGTTCAGCAAAGATAAAAAACAAATACAGTCATCTTCTGTGGCTAAGAAGCAACATATTAGCAAGAGGATAATACATAGCGTATAGGCTAGTGTTTCATTACATGCTAAATTAACGTCACTCATAAAGACCTGCATACCTTTATCTTTTGAACGTTTCTCCTCTTCTTCTTTCCTTCTCTTCCTGAACTGGGCACCTGATGGTTTTTTTGGTCGTTTGTCCATGATGCAGCACCCTTGACTCGACTCGACATCATCACCTTTTCCGTCCGTCAATCACCCAGAGTCAAGATTGACGTGATGTAAACAAATACACGTTGATGCAGCCATAGATTCCTGTTTTTTTGTTTGTTTTTTTTTTACATTTTACATAGATATTTATTGGGTTATGTCATAACCCAATAAATTTAATCCATCCATCCATCCATCCATTTTCTATACCCGTTTCATCCTTGAAGGGTCACGGGGATCTGCTGGAGCCTATCCCAGCCGTCTACGGGCGAAAGGCAGGGTTCCACCTGGACAGGTCGCCAGTCCATCGCAGGGCCAATAATAATAAATAAATAAATTTAATATCTATGTTAATTTCATGAATGAAAAACAATTTATTTGGAAGTAGCAGTTTGTGTTGTGTGGCCTGGGTTCATGAGAGGTCAGTCTATGCCCCGCCCCCCTCCTTGCTTTTCCTCTGAGAGTGAGACTCAACCTGCTCACGACCTCTGCAGTTGCAGAGTTACTGTATTTTTGCCTTTCGTATCCTGAAATTTCTTTCGTAACAAGAGTAAATATTTTCCCGTTGAGGCGTTTCATAACCTGAAAATTTCGTAAGTAGAGACTTTCATAAGTAGAGGTACCACTGTATTTTGATGTTCACCTGAGGTCGTAGTGGTCTAATACCAAGAACTACGAGGATTACATGGTTTTTATTGTTTTCACGCACAAACGAAGGAAAAATAAATTTTAAAACTTACCGGATTAAAGGACAGGGCACCAGATTTTGTACATGATTGTGTCCTGATCTACAGAGGCAGCTCAGCTCAGAACTGTCATCGTGGTTGCGACAAGGCTTTGGTCCCCACAAGGTCAGTGAAAAGATAAGTCTTCACGATGCCCACAGACAAGAACATACACACACACACAAACACACACAGAGCATCTCTGTGCAGATCGAGGTAAGCCTACAGAGAGAGTTGATGAACCACGGGATCATGGGATTACATCTAAGCCCGACTGTTGAATATTACAATATAAAATGTAATCTCGTCATTGTTTACTGCTGTGTGTTCGGGGCAGGATTCGATGAGTCTGGCCGTGATCATCCGCGGTGGATTACACGAAGATATGAACACGGTTGGTGCACGTTGGACCATTGGACGTACGTCATATCGTTTTTCTGCTCTTAAAAATTAGTCCTTTGTTGAGTTATTCGTGATATTTTCTCCACGCAGTCGTATTTTATACGTTCGTTGACTAAACCATCCCTTGAAAACGTCTCTGGGACCAAACTTTTGTTCACAACATAGAAACAAATTAAATGTTCAACGTGGCTCATTTAATCCTTTCATAAACCGACGCACCTTTGATACAACCTTTATTAAACAGAATTAAAACAGAAAAGTCAAAATAAAAAAGAGCTCCCAGCGTCTACGACCAGATAAGTGACAGACAAACACACAGCTGCACACATCTGGAGCCACAACAATCAGAAACAGGAAACGCCGAAGATTCACCTCTAAAATACATCAAACAGACAAGTAGCTAACTGCTCATAAATTATGAATTTAAACGCCTTTACATTTAAATAAATACATGCAAACAAAATGTGATCAGATATTAAGTTATGTATTCATATATGTCTCTGTAGTGAAAAGAAAATGTAATACAGTTTAAATTGTAAATTAAAACAGTAAATGTTCATTTAAAAGCTGAATTAATTAGATCTTAAGTTGGCTCTTCTAAAAACTTGTGACTTTAATTAGTTTACATTCAGCACATCTGAGCCTCCGACTCTCTAAACACGTAAAAGCCTTAAAACCACAGATCAGATAGTTTCAACCCACAGTGCCAAGAGGGTAAGACATCAGCAGCTGCTGCTTGGTCCTAAAGACCTGAAACCACGTGGGTCCAGTCCAGAGTCAGTCACAGGTGGAAGGCACGGCAGTGGAGGGGTGATGATCGGGGCTCGTTGATGCTGCTGAAGCTTCGGTTAAGTAAGGACGCGGTGGGAAAAGATCAGTTTAAAGAGGGAATGCTGCGCTGGCACCATCTTTATCTTTGAGGTCAAAAGGTCAGAAGACATTTGAAAGGGATCCATCCTCTCTGATGTCTTGACCTTCTCAGGTTCTCCACCGCAGCCTCGACGGTGTTTCCTGCAAATAACAGGAAACTGTTTCAAATTAAAGGAAATAGGCGAGGAGTCACCTCCTCAGCCGTGTTTGTGTTTAAAACTGAAGAAAATAAAATTAAAAAAAATCCCAGGTCGGGCAGGATTCAGCTGTTTAGCCTCCAATCCCAGCAGCCCCGGCTCTGCAGCATGAAATCCGGGGCTGTACGTGGGGATTTGGCTTCCTGGTCTAAAGCCGAGCGGGGAATTGCTTGACTGGCCATCGCTGGCGGCAACACCCAGACTCGCCGGTGCCCCCCCCCACCCCTTATCTGCCCCTCGCCATCGTGCCGCCGCAGCTCCCACCTCGTGGTGCATAAGCAATATTTCCACCAGTGTCATCCCCAAACCCTCCCCAGAGATTTATCTGGCTGTTGAAGTAGAAAATGAATATTTTACAGTTCACTTGGCTGATCAATTACCTACAAGCTGTTGCTGTATTTGGAGGAAACGCTTGTAGGCGGTGATAGAAGGATCCAGCGGGAGCCCTGTCCTCTTCCAGACAACAGCAGAAGCTAAATAAAGAGGAGAGGAGTTATGAATGAGGCCTCCTCTGAGGGCCACTCTGGCTTTGAGGCTAAGTGAATGATAGTTTTAGGTTTGTAATTACTGCAGGGTCATTTTGAGACGTTCCAGCAAAACTGGAGTGATTATGGTGGCAAAGTGTTCCTTGATTAAGAGCCAACATACAAAACTAATTTTATCACACTTTACTGATTAACATCCTGTCTTCAGGCAGTTTCCCTCTGATAATACAGTTATATCTGTAATCACTGCCTGACGGCCGAGCTGCTGTCTGTCAACATCCTGGAGGAAGCTAAAAGAGTCAGGAAATTACCACAATAAAGGTCCTAAATCTGTTACAGTAAAGATATTACCACAATAAAGGTAAGAGACCTGTTACAGTAAAACTATTACCACAATAAAGGTCCTAAATCTGTTACAATAAAAATATTACCAAAATAAAGGTAAGAGACCTGTTACAGTAAAACTATTACCACAATAAAGGTCCTAAATCTGTTACAATAAAAATATTACCAAAATAAAGGTCAAGAATCTGTTACAGTAAAACCATTACCACAATAAAGGTCCTAAATCTGTAACAGTAAAGATATTACCACAATAAAGGTAAGAGACCTGTTACAGTAAAACTATTACCACAATAACAGTCCTAAATCTGTTACAATAAAAATATTACCAAAATAAAGGTCAAGAATCTGTTACAATAAAATATTACCAAAATAAAGGTCAAGAATCTGTTACAGTAAAGATATTACCACAATAAAGGTCAGAGACCTGTTACAGTAAAGACATTACCAAAATAAAGTTCCTAAATCTGTTACAATAAAAATATTACCATAATAAAGGTCAGAGACCTGTTACAGTAAAGATATTACCAAAATAAAGGTCAAGAATCTGTTACAGTAAAGATATTACCACAATAAAGGTCGGAGAACTGTTACAGTAAAAATATTACCATAATAAAGGTCAGAGATCTGTTTAAGTAAAAACATTACCACAATAAAGGTCCTAAATCTGTTACAATAAAAATATTACCATAACAAAGGTCAGAGACCTGTTACAGTAAAGATATTACCAAAATAAAGGTCAAGAATCTGTTACAGTAAAGATATTACCACAATAAAGGTCAGAGAACTGTTACAGTTAAAAATATTACCATAATAAAGGTCAGAGATCTGTTAAAGTAAAAACATTACCACAATAAAGGTCCTAAATCTGTTACAATAAAAATATTACCACAATAAAGGTAAGAGACCTGTAACAGTAAAACTATTACCACAATAAAGGTCCTAAATCTGTTACAATAAAAATATTACCAAAAAAAAGGTCAAGAATCTGTTACAGTAAAGATATTACCACAATAAAGGTCAGAGACCTGTTACAGTAAAGATATTACCAAAATAAAGTTCCTAAATCTGTTACAATAAAAATATTACCATAATTAAGGTCAGAGACCTGTTACAGTAAAGATATTACCAAAATAAAGGTCAGGAATCTGTTACAGTAAAAGTATTACCTCAATAAAGATCAGTAATCTGTTGCAGTAAAAATATTATCACAATAAAGGTCCTAAATCTGTTACAATGAAAATATTACCACAATAAAGGTTAGAAAAAAGTGACAATTAAAAATATTACCACAATAAAAGTCATACATCTGTTACAATAAAAAATGCACCACAATAAAGGTCAGAGATCTGTTACAGTAAAAATATTACCACAATAAAGGTCCTAAATCTGTTACAATAAAAATATTACCATAATAAAGGTCAGAGATCTGTTACAGTAAAGATATTACCATAATAAAGGTCAGAGACCTGTTACAATAAAAATATTACCATAATAAAGGTCAGAGATCTGTTACAGTAAAGATATTACCAAAATAAAGGTCAGGAATCTGTTGCAGTAAAAATATCATCACAATAAAGGTCAGAGATCTGTTACAGTAAAAATATTACCACAATAAAGGTCCTAAATCTGTTACAATAAAAATATTACCATAATAAAGGTCAGAGATCTGTTACAGTAAAGATATTACCAAAATAAAGGTCAGGAATCTGTTACAGTAAAAATATCATCACAATAAAGGTCAGAGATCTGTTACAGCATTGATTCCCAAAGTGTGGACCGTGGCCCCCTGGTGGGCCGTCGTGGGACTGCAGGTGGGCCGCGAGAGGTCATTAAAATTAAACAAACGTGTTTTAAATCCTCAATCTTTTTGAAATATGTTTTTAATTACTGTAAAATATTCTTGACATGATTAAAAAAACATTAAGAAGTAACAAAACAAACCAGTTAAGTGTTATTCTACCGTCATCTTAACTTAATATGACAAGTGTCACCTTATTTGTTGACCCCTTTCATTATAATCGGATCATGGTTCCTGGTCCTGTATGTTGATCACAGTTGTGATTAAAGGTTCTGGTGGGCTGCAGAGATTTTTCACATTTCAAATTGGGCCTTGATATTCTTAAGTTTGGGAATGGCTTTGTTATAGGAAAGATATTACCACAATAAAAGTCCTAAATCTTTTACAGTAAAAATATTACCACAATAAAAGTCATACATCGGTTACAATAAAAAATGCACCACAATAAAGGTCAGAGATCTGTTTCAATAAAAATATTACCATAATAAAGGTCAGAGATCTATGAAAATAAAAATCAAACATTACCACAATACAGCCTCTAAATCTATTACGATGAAAATATTACCACAATAAAGGTCAGAAATCTATAAAGAATAAAAATTAAATATTACCACAGTAAAGGTCAGAAATCTATTACAATAAAAAATATCACTACAATAAAGGTCAGAAATCCGTTACCGTAAAAATATTACCACAATAAAGGTCAGGAATCTATAAAGATAAATATAAAATGATACCACGATACAGGCTCTAAATCTGTTACAATAAAAATATTATCACAATAAAGGTCAGGAATCAGTTATAATAAAAATATTACCACAATAAAGGTCGAAGATCTGCTACAATAAAAATATTACCACAATAAAATCCATAAATATGTTACAGTAAAAATATTACCACAATAAAGGTCAGAGATCCTTTACAATAAAAATATTACCACAATTAAGGTCAGAGATCTGCTACAATAAAAGATATTACCACAATAAAGGTCATAAATATGTTACAGTAAAGATATTACCACAATAAAGGTCGAAGATCTGCTACAATAAAGATATTACCACAATAAAATCCATAAATATGTTACAGTAAAAATATTACCACAATAAAGGTCCTAAATCTGTTACAATAAAAATATTACCACAATAAAGGTCATAAACTAAAAATCACAAAACTCACAATATTACCACAATAAAGTTGTAAATTTGCAGAAATAAACCAAAATTGTATATTTCAAGCAGCACGGTGGCTTAGTGGTTAGCACTGTTGCCTCACAGCTAGAAGGTTCCTGGTTTGAACCTCGGCAGGGGGGGTCCTGGTTTGAACCTCGGGGCCTTTCTGTGTGGAGTTTGCATGTTCTCCCCGTGCTTGCGTGGGTTTCCTCCGGGTACTCCGGCTTCCTCCCACAGTCCAAAGACATGCATGTCAGGTTAATTGTTAATTCTAAATTGCCCGTAGGTGTGAATGTGAGTGTGAATGGTTGTTTGTCTGCATGTGGCCCTGCGATGGACTGGAGACCTGTCCAGGTGATGGACTGGAGACCTGTCCAGGTGATGGACTGGAGACGTGTCCAGGTGATGGACTGGAGACGTGTCCAGGTGATGGACTGGAGACCTGTCCAGGTGAACCCCTACCTTTCACCCGTAGACGGCTGGGATAGGCTCCAGCGGATCCCCGTGACCCTTCAAGGATGAAGCGGGTATAGATAATGGATGGATAGATGGATGGATGTATATTTCAAGGATATACTTGAGAATTCGAAAAGAATAGGAAAAAAATCATAAATTTGTATATTATAAGAATAAAAAGGATAACGTTGTGCATTCACAAATAAAGTTTTAAAATTACAAGAATAAAGTTGTAAAGTTGTGTGAAGAAAGTTGTAGCATTGTGAGAACAAAACTGAATTTACAGGAAAAAAGTCATGAAATTAATAACATCATTTTAATATCACAAGAACAAAGTCCTAAATTTAGAAGATTAAAGATAATTTATTGGGGTAAAGTTATAATTTTACACTGTCTAGATATAAGAGTAAAACTGTAATTTTATGAGAATAACACCATTAATTTATGAGAAAAAGGTCGTAGATTTGTGATGAAAGTTACTCGACTACAGTTGTAATATTACAATAATAAAGTTGTATCCTTGCAGGAATAAAAATTCAGTATCATGAGACTAAAGTTGTACATTTACACTTACAAATTCATCAAGTTGCAAAAATAAAGTCATGCAATTCAGAGAATAAAATGGCAATATGTCAGGAATAAACGTATTATTACTAGACAAGTTGTAAATTTACATGGATAACAAAGAATATTAGGGTGTTAAAGTCACTAAATTATGATACATTTGAGAGAATAAAGTGGTAATATAATGAGAGTGAAGTTATAAATTTAAATGAATGAAATCAGAATTTTGTCAGACTAAAGTAATAATTTTAAGACGATACATTTTTAGTAGGGGTGCATGATAACTAATGGGTTAACTAATGGGACGTCATCCTGATAACTCCAATATCACGACGAATAGCCCCGATAACAGATATATTTTAGGGCTGTCAATTTCTAAAAAAACTTAATCAGATTAATCGCATGACTGTCAATAGTTAATCATAATTAATCGCAAATTAATCGCATATTTTTATCTGTTCTAAATCTACCTTATACAGATCTTTTTCAAGTTGTATTACTCTTATTAATACGAGTCCTGACTAGAACCAGGAAATACGACCATATTAGTCCAGTCCTGAGGTCTCTGGCTTCCTGTCACTCAGAGAACAGACTTTAAAACAGCTCTACTTGTGTTCAAGTCTCTTCATGGCTCCAAAGTCCATCTCTGACATGTTAGATCCATATGAACCAACCTGGACTCTGAGAACCTCAGGTAGTGGTCTCCTGCTGGTGTCCAGAGTCAGGACTAAACAAGGTGAAGCTGCATTTCAGTTTTATGCTCCTAAAATCTGGACCAGTCTTCTAGAAGATGTGAGACAGACCTGAACTCTGACAATGTTCAGATCCAGACTGGAAACAGTTCTGTTTAGATGTGAAGATGATGACTGGAAGGATTTTATCTGCACTCTTCAGTTTAAATTTAAATAATTAATTTTTTTATTAATTAATTTTATTTATTATTGATTATTTTTATGCTTGTATGGAATGATTCTATTTGCCTTCTTGTGATTTTATGCATCTATAAAGCACTTTGAATTACCTTGTGTACGAATTGTGTTCTACAAATAAAGTTGCCTTGCCTTGATATGAGAGTACACAAATGCTTGCTTTATGCAAAACAAATGCATGTTTATTTATTGCTACAATGCCAAATCCATTATATATTATATATATATATATATATATATATATATACTCAATATTTTCTCTTATGTTCTTCATACGAAATATTTTTGTGGTTTGCTTTAAACGAGGGGGGGGGGGGGGGGGGGGGGCTCTCTGCATCAGCGCTCTCATTAGCCGTCAAGTGACCGGACTCCGGTGGTAACTAAATTCGATTCGACAGCAAACACAAAAACATTTATCTTGTGGAGTTAGCCATCAGGCAAGGTTTTGAAGCTGAACTTACCATTCAAAATAGTATCTTTTGAATCCATTTTTTTTTACTGCTAACGGAGGATTGTTTACGTCTGTCTGTCTGCGGCGTGGATGTCGAATGACTTCCTGTTTTGACAGGACTACAGGACTACAACTACGGCGGGGCCCTGAGGCTCATCAAACCTACTCTCCTCTCTACTATTGTACATCAACGGCAACGCGTTAATCGCGCGATAAAAAAATTAGTTGCGTTAAAATTATTTTGCGTTAATCACGCGTTAACGCGTTAACTTTGACAGCCCTAATATATTTCTGTCAACACAGCAGTGTCTCGCTCCCTCTGAGCCTTGAATGACCGGCAGTGAATGTTATGTTCAAGTGACATCTGCATAATCAGACAAAAGATTTCTCAGTAAGGAAAATCAAGAATACCCCCTCATGCCAGAAAACAACTTGTTAACTTTAATTGATATTTGCAGTATTTTTCCACATGTTAAAAATAAAAAATAAAAAAGATAGAAAAGGCTGAAAGAACGACTAGCAAATGAGGGAACGGAGGAATTTACGTTACACCTTGAATGCAGCCTGCAGCACAGTGTACTGATGAAAACAAACATGGCGGCGATTGTATGGAACTTCTTTAAAGTTTTAAAAGAAAATTGTTCACTGATTATTTGTGATGAATGCTCCAAGCGAAGGAGGGGAAAAATAGCACAAGCTTTAATACGTCAATCCCGAATAGCCATCTGAAACAAAACCATCGCTTTTGAAAGTTTTGAAATCACACTAACGTGAGCTAACGTGAGCTAACGTGAGCAAGCCAGCAGCAGAGAATTCATCAGTACTTCCACACATCAGTGAGGCTTTTGAAAAATCCAAGACATTTTCCAAAGATGACCCACGGGCAAATGGGTAGAAGGTAAAAAATGTTTGAATCTAACTTAATTTTCTATGTATGTTTACTTTTTGTAAACTTCTGGAAGTCCGTTTTTCAGTTAGTAATTCTGATGCATGTATTTCCATCAGTTCAAGGAGCCTTTATTTTTTATATCAGTCAGTATTGAACCTTATTTAAGTTAATGTGAGATATCAAATAGGTTTGTTTGATAGCTTTATGAAAATGTTTGAGAGGCTTGACAATAGTTTTTCATTGGAAAATAATAAAAATCTGTTCATTTAAAGAGTCAAAACTGTTTTTGGTTTTGTTCAAAGTATTGATGTATTGATGTAATGATCTTAGGTATACACACGTGGACAAAATTGTTGGTACCCCTCAGTTAAAGAAGGAAAAACCCACAATTCTCACTGAAATCACTTGAAACTTACAAAAGTAACAATAAATAAAAATTTATTGAAAATCAAATAATAAAAATCAGCCATCACTTTTGAATTGTTGATTAACATAATTATTTAAAAAAACAAACTAATGAAATAGGGCTGGACAAAAATGATGGTACCCATAACTTAATATTTTGTTGCACAACCTTTTGAGGCAATCACTGCAATTAAACGATTTCTGTATTTGTCAATGAGTGTTCTGCAGCTGTCAACAGGTATTTTGGCCCACTCCTCATGAGCAAACTGCTCCAGTTGTCTCAGGTTTGATGGGTGTCTTCTCCAAATGGCATGTTTCAGCTCCTTCCACAGATGTTCAATGGGATTCAGATCTGGGCTCATGGAAGGCCACTTTAGAATAGTCCAACGCTTTTCTCTCAGTCATTCTTGGGTGTTTTTGGCTGTGTGTTTTGGATCGTTGTCCTGTTGGAAGACCAATGACCTGCGACTGAGACCAAGCTTTCTGACACTAGGCAGCACATTTCTCTCCAGAATGCCTTGATAGTCTTCAGATTTCATTTTACCTTGCACACATTCAAGACACCCTGTACCAGATGCAGCAAAGCAGCTCCAAAACATTACTGAGCCTCCTCCATGTTTCACCGTAGGGACAGTGTTCTTTTCTTCGTATGCTTGGTTTTTGAGTCTATGAACATAGAGTTGATGTGCCTTACCAAAAAGCTCCAGTTTGGTCTCATCTATCCAAAGGACATTCTCCCAGAAGCTTTGTGGCTTGTCAACATGCATTTTTGCAAATTCCAGTCTCGCTTTTTTATGATTTTTTTCAGCAGTGGTGTCGTCTCCCATGAAGTCCACTTTGGCTCAAACAACGACGAATGGTGCGATCTGACACTGATGTACCTTGGCCTTGGAGGTCACCTTTAATTTCTTTGGAGGTTGTTCTGGGCTCTTTGGATACAATTCGAACGATCCGTCTCTTCAATTTGTCATGAATTTTCCTCTTGCGGCCACGTCCAGGGAGGTTGGCTACTGTCCTGTGGGTCTTGAACTTCTGAATAATATGAGCCACTGTTGTCACAGGAACTTCAAGCTGTTTAGAGATGGTCTTATAGCCTTTACCTTTAAGATGTTTGTCTATAATTTTTTTTCGGATGTCCTGGGACAATTCTCTCCTTCGCTTTCTGTTGTTCATGTTCAGTGTGGTACACACCTTTCCACCAAACAGCAGAGTGACTACTTGTCTGCCTTTAAATAGGCAGACTGACTGATTATGAGTTTGGAAACACCTGTGATGTCAATTAAAGGACACACCTGAGTTAATCATGTCACTCTGGTCAAATAGTTTTCAATCTTTTATAGAGGTACCATCATTTTTGTCCAGCCCTATTTCATTAGTTTGTTTTTTTTTAAATAATTATGTTAATCAACAATTCAAAAGTGATGGCTGATTTTGATTATTTGATTTTCAATAAATTTTTATTTATTGTTACTTTTGTAAGTTTCAAGTGATTTCAGTGAGAATTGTGGGTTTTTCCTTCTTTAACTGAGGGGTACCAACAATTTTGTCCACGTGTGTATGTGTGTGTTATCGGTTATCGGTATCGGTATCGGCCTTTAGGAGCTGAAAGTTATCGGTTATCGATATTGGTTTTGAAAAACATTTATCATGCATCCCTAGTTTTTTTATTCATAAATACATTTGTACATTTTAATTTAGGTCTTTATTCAAATATCAGAAGCACACTGAGAGTGAAAGAACTGGTTTGGGTTAACCCCAATGGTTAGGGTTTGTGTTAACGGTAACAACCTTGATGATCCATGACTTTGAACTTCAACATAACTGAAGATCATGTGGTCCATAAAAACATGATGGTGACCACCAGAGCTCCCTCAAAGCTCTTTATCTCTGGATCCCTGATGTCCCCACGTTAAGAGAACGACCGTCTTTGATTTGACCGCATGACAGGTGGGAAGACTGTGTGATTTCATGCTCATTCTTCTGATATTCCTCTGAAGTAAAACACAGAAATGTCTGATTATTTCGCCGTCATACACACCCATTGTGCTGCAATCAAAGCCCTGATTGCAGCAGACAGAAGATGTGCTCGCTGCTCTTCACAACATAGACGTATTTGCCAGATGTGGAAGTCGACAAACCTTCACGGCCTCATTACGATCACAGCGGCAGGAAATTATCCAGAACGAAGCTTTAAGACTGCAGTTAGAAAACACATAAAAACCCCAGATAAACAGGTCTGACTAATTTATGTCCATACTGTCAATAAAAGTCTCTAAAAGCTTCATGAATAACCCAATGACTTTTAGACTTTTAGACAATAGACAGACAGCTACACATGACTGACTGGCTGAGGCCATGACACGTTACAGACATGAAGGAAAATCACCTGAAGGTCACAGCTGTCAACAGGTAACATGTTACATGTAGCAGGTAACAGGTAACATGCAAGAGGTAACATGTTACATGTAGCAGGTAACAGGTAACATGCAAGAGGTAACATGTTACATGTAGCAGGTAAAAAGTAACATGCAAGAGGTAATATGTAACAGGTAACCTGTGACAGGTAACAGGTAACATGTTACATGTAGCAGGTAACAGGTAACATGCAAGAGGTAACATGTTACATGTAGCAGGTAACAGGTAACATGCAAGAGGTAACATGTTACATGTAGCAGGTAAAAAGTAACATGCAAGAGGTAATATGTAACAGGTAACCTGTGACAGGTAACAGGTAACATGTTACATGCAGCAGGTAAAAAGTAACATGCAAGAGGTAATGTGTAACTGGCAACATGTGACAGGTAACATGTTACATGTAGCAGGTAACAGGTAACATGCAAGAGGTAACATGTTACATGTAGCAGGTAAAAAGTAACATGCAAGAGGTAATATGTAACAGGTAACCTGTGACAGGTAACATGTTACATGCAGCAGGTAAAAAGTAACATGCAAGAGGTAATGTGTAACTGGCAACACGTGGCAGGTAACATGTTACATGTATCAGGTAACAGGTAACATGTAAGAAGCAACGTGTAACTTGTAACAGTTAACAGGTAACATGTGACATGTACCAGGTAACATGCAAGAAGTAACATGTTACATGTAGCAGGTAACAGGTAACATGTTACATGTAGAAGGTAACAGGTAGCATGCAAGAAGTAACATGTAACTTGTAACAGGTGAAAGTGACATGTAACAGGTAACATGCAAGAGGTAACATGTAACTTGTAACAGGTAAAAGTGACAGGTAACAGGTAACCAGTAACAGCAAGAGGTAACAGGTAAAATGTTACATGTAGCAGGTAACAGGTAACATGCTAGAGGTAACATGTAACTTGTAACAGGTAAAATTGACAGGTAACAGGTAACCAGTAACATGCAAGAGGTAACATGTGACGGGTAACAGGTAACATGTTACATGTAGCAGGTAACATGCTAGAGGTAACATGTAACTTGTAACAGGTGAAATTGACAGGTAACAGGTAACCAGTAACATCCAAGAGGTGACATGTAACAGGCAACATGTGACAGGTAACAGGTAACATGTTACATCTAGCAGGTAACAGGTAACATGCTAGAGGTAACATGTAACTTGTAACAGATGGGAGTGTAACAGTTAACTGGTATTAGCAAGAGGTGACATGTAACATGTAACAATAAAAGACAGGTAAATCTGCAGGAATAAAGTATCATGAAGCTGTGAGACGAAAGTTAAAGATGTAACATTTTACTGATAATGTTTTAAATTTCCCGAAATAAATTCATAATATTGACAGACTAAAGTACATTTCTGTGGATAAAATTGTAAAGTTGAGAGAATAAAGTTATAAATGTAGACACCAGATAACGTTGTAAAATTGTAGATTTGTGGGACTAAAGTTGCAAATTAGCTCATTAAAAGTCATTAAATTGGAACAATAAAGAGATGACATAATGACAATAAAGTTGTACCTCACATAATATTAATTATAAAGGATAAAGTCATTGACTTATATAAATAAAATCAAAGTTGTACATTTGAGAAAACGAGGTTGGGATATAATGAAAATAAAATCATAAATTGTAATATGATAAAAATAAAGTTGTGAATCTGCAGGAATAAAGTTACAATATTTTGAGGATAAAATCATAAATGTACATGTATGAAGTCGTAAAGTTGTCATAATAAAATCTAAAATTTGTAAGAATAAAAAACTAAGAGAATAAAGACGTAATACTATGAGACTAAATCTGTAAAGAGAAAAGTTGTAACTTCTGAAGATTAAAATCTGAAAAAAATTCACGTTGAAAGAAAAAACTTAAAGTGACTTTATGAAACTGAAGTCATCTGAGTCATAATAGAATAGAATAGAATAGAATAGAATAGAATAGAATAGAATAGAATAGAATAGAATAGTACTTTATCAATCCTTCACCAGGGAAATTCAGTCGTTACAGCAGCACAGGTAGGACATATTAAAAAAATTAAATCAAAACATTTTTAACAGGGCTTGCAGAAGTACTGGTACAAAGTCACTAAAACTTTAGATTCACAACTGAACCGGCTGGTCTGGAGCATTCAGGGGTGTGTTAACACAACGGTGGGAGGGAAAGACATCAGCAGCCCTCGCTGGTGTTGGAGCGATTATTTGCAGCCTGGATTGTGTAAATGAAATTTGACTTCATCTTTGCCTCCGTTCATCACTGGGGGAGATGAGATAATCCGTATTGGGGGGGGGGGGGGGGGGGGGGTGGGGTGCTGGATTACGCAGAAAAATCACCACAATGGAGGCGACTGGAAGTTTGAAAAGCGCCTTTCCGCCTGGCGGGGCGTTGATACGAGAGCAGATCAGCACATGCGATAGGAGAGAAGAGAAATAAATGATGAATCTATGAACGTCCGGCTCCCAAATCAGACATAAATGAAAAGATTACAGTGGAAGGTAGTCGATAACAAGCGCCGGCGTTCGCCCGAACCACGGGCTGAAGGGAGCTCCTTTCATCCGTCCGTATCCGCCCGATCCACAACATCTCATTCAAATGTGAAATGCTGGAAATTAATTTCAGTCCAGCGCTGCTGATAACGAGCAGATTCACTAATTATATTGTTCCCAGTGACGGCAGGCGGAGCCACAGTTTTATCTTTAAAGAACAGGATCTCCGCTCTGCAGTAAGAGTAAAGAAGTATGTGAACCCCTGGGGACTTAACTGCTGCAGAAGTTCATGAAGCAGTCAACCGAGTTTGTTTTTGCTCCTTTTTGGGTCGAAACATCATGAAGATTCAATTCAATTCAATTCAATTCAATTCAATTCAATCCCATAGGTACAGCTTCGTATCATCAGCGTAGCAATGAAACTTTATGCCATGGCTCTGGATAATTTTTCCCAAGGGCAGCATGCATAAAGTGAAAAGGATTGGTCCCAGAACTGAACCCTGTGGGACGCCATAGCAGAACCTAGTCCATGTAGAAAAAAACCTCATTAACATGGACGAACTGGAACCTGTAGGATAGGTATGACTTAAACCAGCCTAATGCTGTCCCTTTAATTCCAACAGTGTGCTCCAATCCAGCCTTCCTCAACCGGGGTGTCGCAGCACACTGGGGTGTCGTCTGGCTGCTTCAGGGGTGTCGTCAAAAAAATGACCTATTCTGACATTTCATATACAGTGGTACCTCTACTTACGAACGTTTTCAGGTTACGAAATGCCTCAACGGGAAAATATTGCCTCGTTACGAAAGAAATTTCAGGATACGAAAGTCATAAATCCAGTAGCGCTGCTACTCGCAGCTCCCAGAGTTTACTGAACGTAAACATAGCTGTCGGCTCTGTATCTCGGTTTGAAAGTGGTGCGTCCGAGCTGCTCTGCCATTGGCTAGTGCTTAGCATCTTCCTGGCATCCCATTGGCTAGGAGGGCCCCTTGTCTGTATGAGCGTAACCCAGCAACCAGGTAAACAAACAATTTTTACCTCCGCCAAGGAGGTTATGTTTTTACTGGCGTTTATCTGTTTATCTGTCTGTGTTGACGATAACTTTAAAAGTTATGGATGGATTTTGATGAAATTTTCAGGAGTTGTCAGAAATGTGAAAAGGAAGAACTGATTTCATTTTGGGTGTGATCTGGAAGAAATCCTGGATTCTGGATCACTTTCAAATTTTCGATAATTGTTGCGTTTAGTGGAGGTCTGCGCTCTCTGAGTGCTTTTCTAGTTCTAACATGTATTTCTTACAGGTTTTTATGTTATTTCATGTATTATTTATAATTTATGAAATAATAATGTTTGAATTTTGGGGGCTTGGAATGGATTAGGGCATTTACATGGAAAACGCGTCTCTACTTACGAAATTTTCAGGTTACGAAACTACTTCCAGAACCAATTAATTTCTTAAGTAGAGGAACTACTGTATAAATATATGAATGCACACATAAATACATACTTTTTGCCTATGAATGAATAAATAAATAAATAAGATACATAACTGGACATTAAATAAATGATAAAAATATGTCTCACATGCCCATTTCCCAATGTTAACAACGTCAGTACGGGGTCAGCGTAAGGTCAACGTGACCGCCCAGTTAGCTTACGTCGTAATATCATTTAACCGCTGGAATTTTATTTCACAGATAGCAAAGAGAACTTTTTAGCAGCATCATGGATGGTTTTCTAAAAAGAAAAGCCCCACAGGAACAGAACATCACAGAGGAGCCGACTTCTTCCTCAAGCCTTCATCCACCAGCTCTGAATCTGCTCCATAGCTACCAAAGCTAGCTGCTAGCGATAAGGCTAAAAAGAGGCAATACAAGGATGATGGATGGAAGCAAGCACATCACGGATGAAGAGAAGCTTTCCTGCTGAGGCCTACTCTGGTGCAGTTATCCTGTTCAGGTTATTTAAACTAAATAAACGGGATGGATGTATTTACAGTCGGAGCGATGCAGTGTGGCTTTGGATCATATTTTACTCTGGGGTATCGTGAGATTTTATTCACTTTTGAAAGGTGTCGTGACTGAAAAAAGGTTGAGAAAGGCTGCTCTAATCTATGCAGCAGAAGGCTGTGATCAACGGTATCAAAAGCAGCACTGAGGTCCAGCAGAACTAGTATAGATACTAATCCATTGTCTGAGGCCATCATCTGAACCTTGTGGTTCTTGGTCAAACACAGACCCAACATCAAGCTTTCCATGATCCGGCACCGTGTAGATTAACCTCCAAGGTGTACTGGCCCGCGGCCAACATCATCAGCCCTCCACCACCGTGCTTGGCAATGACGCAAGCTGCTTCTGCTGAAACGCTGTGCTTGGTTCTGGACGTGGTCTCCTGATAGTAACTACCTTCTACGTTCCACCAGCTACAAAGACCAACCCCTGAATCACTGAAAACAAACCTCTTCAATCACTTTTCTTTTTTTTAATTTCCTGTGTTTTTGTCAAGAACTGAACTGATAAAAGTGAAGCCACAGTCAGTTTTAACAGACAGTTCAGATGACAAACAAACATCATCCCAGAACCTCCAATTTAAGAATATAATCTTCTTAAAGCCGGCTGCAGTTATTGGAAAATGTACTGAGAAAGACCCCCATGTAAAATCGTGTAAAAGTTAGTACCCCTCCTCTTTTAATCTGGAGCTTCGCGTGTTATGTGGTTGAACGGATGAACCTCCGTGACTGGACATGTTTTAGATCCACCGTCCAAGCTGTTGTTTCCTGCTTAAAATAAAACCAGTTTTCCTCGGAAAGAAGAAAATACCCCCATCATGTGGCTTAGATGCGCACATTTAAAGCAAAGGACGCTAAACACGACTTCTCTTCATCAAAGACGGGTGTCAACTCATCCTGTCACATTTATCTTGTTTCCTCTTTTTTTGGTAAAAGGGGATTTTTTTCTCTCTTCTGCTTGTGGTGCGTTGGGGGGGGGGGGGGTTAAAGAAAATAAAAACCTTTGTAAAAGTGTCTGTCACCGTGTCCAACTCTCCATATTTGCATCTGAGCTGCGTGAGCTTTGAAGATTCAAGGATTTCTCAGGGTCTGAATAAGTTAGTACGTATATCTGCTCCTCCTCTGTGAGACAGCTGAACATCTTCACAACTAGAAGAGGAGACGCAGAGCAGCAGCGGATTGGCTGATCAAATCTGTCTGTTTCTGCACCAACAGGCCTAGCAGGGCTGGTTAGCTTAGCCGCTATCTCATATTCATTTTCATCAAATCAAAAAGTCAAAATTAGTAACAGTAAAATTAGTGACCGTAACATGAGCTAAGCTAATGTATGATAGCATCACAGGTGAGCATAAGCTAAGCTAGTGTAGGATAGCATCACAGGTTAGCATTAGCTAAGCTAAGCTAGTGTATGATAGCATCACTAGTTAGCTTTAGGTAAGCTAGTTCATAATAGTATCATAGGTTAGCATGAGCTAAGCTAGTGTATGATAGCATAATAGGTTAGCATGAGCTAAGCTAATATATGATATAATCACAGGTTAGCATGGGCTAAGCTAATGTATGATAGCATCACAGGTTACCATGGGCTAAGCTAATGTATGATAGCATCATAGATTAGCATGAGCTAAGCTAGTGTATGATAGCATCATAGGTTAGCATGAGCTAAGCTAATGTATGATAGCATCACAGGTTAGCATGGGCTAAGCTTATGTATGATAGCGTCACAGGTTAGCATTGACTAAAATAGGTCAAGGTTAAATTTATTAAAGTTGACTGAAGTGCTTCATGATCAAACAAAAAGGAAAGTTAAACAAATGTGTTGATCCCAACTGAAAGAGCTGTCAGAAATCATGAAGCGAATGGACCATGAGTGTCGGCAGAACCACAGAGGACATCAGACTTTCAGAAAACGGTGAGTTAAGCTTCGTCCAGATCTTATGGTCACTATGACTGTTTAATAATGGCTGGAATGAACCTTTGCTGTCTGACTTCAAGGGGAAATAAACCCAGATATCATCAGATATCTAACATGTACAACAAAAACAGCAGGGGGCCCAAAACAGAGCCTTGAGGAACCCACGAAGTCAAAAGGAGCTGCAGAGGAAGAACATTTGTAAGTGTGCACAGAAAAGGTTCTCTGTCGGTCTGTTCCAAAAAGGCGGAGGGAGAGGGACTGAGAAGCCAACTGACGCACATCCACCTCAAAGTCCGATTCATGCTCCTGGCCAGGAGACACCTGCCCAGGTTACCGCAGGGGCCCCACACCTTCTGTGGTTGTTTGTGTCGCACTATAATTCCACCGCTAACTGCTAGAGGGCGGTGCTAGTTCTCTTCCGCAACAGCTGCCTTTTGTTTACTTCCAGAGAAAGCAGAGAAAGAGCGTCCTGCGTGAGATGGAGATGATAAATGCTGAAACTTCCGTCGCTTTTACAGACGCTGCAGCAAACTGTGGTTCTTCCCAGTGAAGAAGAAACGGCACCGTTGCTTCTGTCAAAAGTTGGGGAGCTTTCGACTTTTCCCGTTTCAGCGACGCCGTCAGCCAATCAAGTTGCAGCTGGAGCCGACCAATAAAATCGTGCACAGATTCAAAGCACGTGGCTTATTTGCAGAGCGAGCAGGAAGAAATTTGATTGCTTTTGGTATGACGAAGGAACGTCAGAAGCTGCAGGGACCAGCTGTCGGTTGACCTGATGCTGGGTAACCGTGGACTTCGGTTCCTCTCGTTTCAGCTCTGGTAGAGCTTGGTTCGGATTTTACTGGTTGGTGGCCCGGTTAGTCCTGAAATGATGTGAGGCAGCTAGAACCAGAGGTTGGATCTGATAAACTAGAAACAGTCAAGGTGGTGTCCTCTGGTTAGCCCTGACTAGCAGACTTCAACCAGGGGTTGAAGGCAGCTGCCTCAGGCTGCTTTGCTCTGCCTCCAAACCCTTCTAGACCAACCAGGACCGGTCCCAGTGATCTCTTGGTACGGCTAGCAGCACAAGGAACCACATCCTCTTTAAAACACAAATGGTTGGCCACTGTTAAACCTTTACTCACAGTTCAGAAGTCAACTAGAGACAGCACTTAGTAGCTAAAGAGATGACATTTGGCTAAAATGACCATCAATCAAAAGATGAGGCCTCATAATTATGAACTGTTATTTTGTATATTTCTGTCTGATGAAGTACATCAAAGTTCAGCCCTGAACAGTCGTCATGGATGTGAAATCGAACTGTGGAGACTAGACTGTGTTTGCTGTAAAGTTTTAACGTGGAGGTCGGTGGAGCCCCCTGGTGGTCAGGGGAGGAACCACACAGTCCTGTATTCACAGCTTTAAAATGGAAAACTCATCAAGTCCCTCCGTTAGTGTAAAAGTTTCCTGTCGTGGAGCCGGCGGACGGCAACCGAAAGGCCGTGTTTGTTTGTTTCTCTGCATCTAAGCAGAAACCAGCGGCGGCAGCAGAGGGTTAGCCGGGGAATAATTACAGTGATTAAGAAGAGAAAGGCTCATCCTGCACCGTTACAATGACAAATCTACAAACTTCAAGAAAAAGAAAATTTCCACTACTTTCATGAATCATCCAAAAAAAAAAAAAAATCAAAGCAATGAAATGAGGAATGTTTCCACCATGCAGAAAATGTGCACATTTCATGTGCACAAGTTAATTATGCCACTTCACAGGAGCTTGTGAAAGGATAAGGAAAGCTGCATAAATTTAGCTGTAATCCAGGCAGGCAGAACTCATTTGCAGGGATGGTCTTATCTGGGCACTGCAGCTTTCTCACAAAATTAACCTTGGATATTTGGGCCCAATTCAGCCAGCGTTTGATTCTCTCTCTCTCTCCCTCTTTTTCTTTTTTCTCTCTCTCTCTCTCTCTCTCTCTCTCTCTCTCTCTCTCTCTCTCTCTCTTTCATTCTCTGCAAACAACCCCCCCCCCTTAGCTGCTACACCCTGTCCTCTTCAATTTCTCTCTGTTTGTCTTCCTCAGAGTCTAACAATGTGTGAGTCCAGAGTTTATCAATACAGCTGTGATGATAGATAGATAGATAGATAGATAGATAGATAGATAGATAGATAGATAGATAGATAGATAGATAGATAGATAGATAGATAGATAGATAGATAGATAGGAACTACAGGCATTTTTCCCACTATCCTGACCAATGATTACATTATTTATAAAATATGACAAAGTAAATCCTTGTCAACGTTGAGGATCATCAACGTTGAGGACCATCAACATCAAGGATTGTCAACATTGAGGATTGTCAACATCAAGGATCGTCAACGTTAAGAATCATCGATGTTGAGGACCGTCAATGTTTAGGATCATCAACATCAAGGATTGTCAACATCAAGGATCGTCAACATTAAGGATCATCGATGTTGAGGACCGTCAATGTTTAGGATCATCAACATCAAGGATTGCCAACATCAAGGATCGTCAACATTGAAGATTGTCAACGTTAAGGATCATCAGTGTTGAGGATCGACAATGTTAAGGACCATCAACATCAAGGATTGTCAATGTTAAGGATTGTCACCGTTGAGGATCGTCAACGTTGAGGACCATCAACATCAAGGATTGTCAACATCCTTGATTGTCAACATCAAGGACTGTCAACGTTTAGGATCATCAATGTTTAGGATTGTCAACGTTGAGGATCGTCAATGTTGAGGACCGTCAATGTTGAGGATCGTCAATGTTGAGGACCGTCAATGTTGAGGACCATCAACATTTAGGATTGTCAACGTTGAGGACCATCAATGTGTAGGATTGTCAACATCAAGGATCGTCAAGGTTGATGATTGTCAACGTTAAGGATCATTAATGTTGAGAACCGTTAATGTTGAGGATCATCAACATTCTGTTTATCTTGCCTGATCAGTCCGTCAGCATCGGAACTCTGCTCCAGATCCTTTGGCAGGCTGAAGATGGTTTTAAATAGTTTGCCAAGTTATCTGTTAGTCAAGAGGAGATGTTCTCGTGAATCCTGGCGGACGCTCTCAAGTTCTCAGTAGCAGCAAACAGTAGATCTAACGGGTTCTTGTTTGACGTTTGGGAGTGGAGGTCGTCTTCATAAATCGTTGCTGAGAGCCCCAAGAATAAAGCTTGGACTCTGACAGGAGGCCTGAGCCTCATCAGGAGAGCTGCCAGTCACGAAAAAAGATGAACTCCTCCAAGAAGGAAATTCAAGATAAAGTGCCTCACAAACTGAATCCATTCATCCTCATTGCTAAGCAGTAAGAAAACAGCATTTTGGACTCCTCAGACCAGAGAACTTTCTGACACTTGACCACTTGACTGGTGGGCTCCGGTCGAAATTTAACGTCCGCTTTATCAACGGCGGCTTTCTCTTCCCGTGGAGCTTCGACTGGAGGTTCATGGTCGGTCCCGTCTCAGCTGCTGAAGCCTGTAACTCCTGCAGGATAGTCACAGGTGCGTCGGGGGACGAATCTCATGGTAACCAGGCTGACCAGTGACTGGACCTTCCAGAACCTTCCAGGCTCTGGTGTCTCAATACTACAATCACCCGAGACACATTTACTGCCCTCAGGAGATGTTGGTCATTTTAAAGAGGCTGAGTATTTATGCAGTAACTTATTTCACCTTACATACACACACATATATATGTATATATATGTGTGTGTATGTGTGTGGGTGGGTGTGTGTGCCTTAATCTTAAAATGGTACTTTGACAATAATATGCATGATGTGAAGTGTATTTTTTTATTTATTGGCAGGTGATAGCAATCATAGTGTATAATAGGCAATGAAAGAGTCATAAACTCCTCTGATGTGATGAATCTTGTCGGGTTTTGTGACCAGTGAACTTTTATTAGTTGCCTTTATCGGCGTAATTGAGTTCTGCAGCGGTGGGTGGGTGGGTGGGGGGCACTTTCTAACGATTCACAATTATCGAAATGTCGTTTGTCTTGCTGCAGAAGTGGTTTTCCTCTTCTGCTGACGAGGTAATCTTCCACTCGGCGCTCTGAAGGCAAATGGTGTCGCTCCAACTCCGACGTTACCCATAATCCCCGTCGCCTGCTCCTTCCACATCATTTTGGCAGAGCGTCATCTGGAGACTGATGGTCCTGACAGTGTCACCTGTCGCCATTTGTAACACTAATGTCCCTGTCAGGTGACGGCAACAGAGGACATAAATCAGGTGTTCTGCCGGGCCACTAATGGGACAACTCTAATGTATGTACCCCCCCCCCCCCCCCCCCCCCCCCCCATCCACTCTGTATGCTGGAAACATATGCTAATCACACCTCCGTCTCCGTTGGCCATGAATCTTCAAAGTCAGCCACAAAGCTCTTATTGAGATGTTTTACTATTTTTATTATTTCATTTTTGAGAAACATTTTGGTGGCCCAGAGATCATCTCGAATTCACGACATCTGACATAAATAGAGTTTCCTGTATCTCTGAGAAGACGTGAACCTAGACGTGAACCAGCGTCGGACCTACTCAGTTTTACAAACTTACGTCCTCCTTTTTTCTCTTCACAGTTCCTGAAGTGTCTTGTGGATGACGTTGATTCCTGAGGAGATTTTAGAAACACTAGAATCTGATTTCAGTGCACCAGGAAATGTTGAATAAAGCACAAACAACAAATGTTATTTTTATTCATCCAGTAAAAAACCTTGGACTGAGCACTTCTGTAAACTTGACCTTGGTATTATGACCTGTTGGGCGGTTAACTGGACAAACAGACCTCCAGGACCGGGTCTGGGTTGGTCCAGACAGGACCCACCGTTAGCTCTGCTCATGCTAACCGATTAGCCCGAATAACGGTTCCTGATACGATTCCTGATTTCATCTGAAACATCAGATGAAAAAGAAAAACAGAGATTTTAAAAATGAAATAAATACATGAAAATAAAATAAAAAATATATATATAAATAAAATAAGAATATTGAAAAATAAAATACAAATATTTTTAAAATAAAAATAAATTTAAACATTTTTTAAAATTTAGTAAATTTCACTTAGACTTAGGTTTATTTTTAATTTAATTTAATTTAATTTAATTCAATTTTCAAATTAATAAAAAAAACTATTCTTAATTCCACATCAATGGAAAAAAAAGATTTAGATCCAGAAACTAGATTTCTCGTGAAAGAGAAAAATAAAAGCTGTAACTCTGGTGCCGATGCTCGTTTGAACAGAATGTGACTAAATTTAAGATTTCCTGACGAATGAAGACGTAACAGACGTTTAACGTCTGTCGGGGGTTACGTCACATATCAACGGACGTTGTTGCACTTTTGTTTCTGTACTGTTGGTTTTATGGATGTGAAGGTAACGTCACGGTAAAAGCCACATTTCCATACACATTCCAGAACATTTGAAACTCTTCTTCTCTGCTGGCTGACAGGTTTACTAATTGCTGCCCTCTACAGAAGAAGAAATCATCTGTAAAAAACGGATGACATCACGGGGGGTATCTGGTCTCATTGGCTCAGTGGTTCTGGTTTCCTTCCAGAAGCTTCTCGCAGCAGTTTTCTGGATTCTGCTCCGTTCCTCCTGACAGAACCGGAGGAACTGAGTCAGGTTTGGAGGTTGGGCTGCAGCGATACACTAAACTTGCGATACGATACAACACACGATATTCGGCTCACGATACGATATATATCGATATTTATCTTACAATATATTTACATCATTTTCTGAAAGATTTTAAAGGGACAACGTGATTTTGGTGACATCTTGTGAGTGTTCCAATGACTTTGTTTGAATTAATTGAACTGAAAGCATCAATTACACATTATATGGCTGACAGGCAGCTTGCAAATGCTGAACAAAATGAATAAAAGATTTGTTGAGAAAAATAGTTTTATTTATTTAAACAGTGCAAATTGTTGCTTGCAAGCTTTTAAAGGTGGGACACGGGGGTTTTGAAAGAAGCTTAGAATATCGATACCCACGGCTGAAAAATCGATACTCGATAAAATATCGATATATATATCGCAGAATTGATAAAATCGCTCAGCTCTAATTGGAGATCTCCTGTTCAGCTCTGACCACAGATGTTCTCCAGGACTGAGATCAGGTCTTTGTGATGTCACTCCACAAAGACCTGAACATGGTCTTTGTGGAGTGACATCACTCTACATGGAGTGAACATGGACATGGACTCTGAATAATACTACAATTTAAGCATTTAGTACATTAGCATGTTAGCATTTGTAGCATGTTAAATATAATACTAGAACTTTAGCGTTTAGCACATAATCATGTTAGCATTTAGTCCACTAGCCTTTTATTGTTTCAAATATAATGCTAGAATTTAACCATTTAGCACATTAGCATGCTAGCATTTAACCCACCCACTGGCCTTTTAGCATTTTAAATATAATACAACACAGATGTTCTCCAGGACTGAGATCAGGTCTTTGTGATGTCACTCCAGAACATGGACTCGGTTGTCCTGAAGCCTCTCAGTAACTAATCTGGTGGTGCGTTCAGGGTCATCGTCCATCTGAAGACCCATTAGTGTCCAAGCTTTAACTTCCTGGCTGATGTCTGAGATGTTGCTTCAATATTTCTCCATAATGTTCTTTCCTCATGATGTCATCTGTTTAGTGAAGTCCACCATTCCCTCCTGCAGCTGAACACCCCCACATCATGATGCTGCCACCCCCGTGCTCCACAGCTGGATGGTGTTCTCAGGTCTTTCTACTCTAGATGTAACGATGATCATCTTTTATTTGGTTTTAACGCAGTAAAGCATCCGTTGAGGAACGCTGTCTCTGCTGCTGCGATGCAGGTGAGGACGACACAGTTGAATCAAAGTGGTTTTTATTCTTTCATCTGCCTCCGTGTCTCACGGACGTCATTTAAAGATGTCTCCTCCCCGCCAGAACATTTATCGCTGTGATCTCGCAGGACAGCCGCTCACCTTTAAGTGCTTTGACATTTCTCTTTCGTGGTTCTTCAACCAAACGCGCCAGCTTTTGATCCTCTTTGGTGCCCCCCCCCCCACATTTACCCACGTATGAGATGTTAGTCACCAAACGAGCTGAACTTCGCTCCAGACTCAGAAACTCTCCTCGCATCTCCCTGCCGTCTGCAGAAGCATCCGGCGGCTAATGTGGTTTTCCACGGAGGTGCGGCGCGTTCACGCCGATGAAAGCGGGGAGACAGCTCCTCACTGCTCCTTTTAGTTTTTCCTCTAATTGGATTGAAATTAAGTGGAAGAAATTGTGAGACAATTAACTGTTTCTTTTTTTTTTTTTTTTTATCAGGGTTGCACAGTCTGAGCGCTCGGCGGTGGCCCGCCTGAGCTGCCAGCCACAATCTTTCCCTTTGCTTTCCGCAGCCTTTGTTTATCTCATTTTTCAATTAACCTCCACCATTTAACTCCCTTTATAAAGCCGGCTGGATGTTTGCTCCAAAGAACAAATAAAACGCTCTCCTTCTCCCTGCCTATCTTTTCTTCTCCCCGTCTTCCCTCTCTCTTGGCTCCGGCGCTCTTTCATCCCAGGATGCCGAGCTCCGCGGCGCCTCGCAGGGGTTTTAGCGGCGGTGAGGCTGCGTGTGTCAGATTAAAGGGGGAAATCTGCGGCGTGCAGGGAGAGCTTTGTAGATACGGCAATTTGGTGATAACTTCCTCTTCTCCGCAGCCTCCCCCACGCCTCCCCCCAGCTTCCATTTGGAAGAGACCCCCGGCAGGAGGGAGGATGGGGGGGTGTCGGACAATCTTCATCCCAGATCTGGCCTGCCAGTTATGTTTATTTCATTCTCTTTCTAACTCAGCTGACAGAGCTTGATTTTAATTGAAAAACCACCTTTGAGACATTTGTCACCAAGAATCGCTGCAGAATTCACTGATTTAAAGTCTTTAATGGTGACAGACGGCTGCTGCAGGCTCCGCCCTCAGAAAGCTTCCAGCACCTTAGTATGCTAGCATATTAGCAGTTAACACGTTAGCATTTTAATGCTTCTGGAATTTAGCATCTCAGTTCAGATATTAGAATTCAATTTAATTCTTTTATCATTTCATTCTCTTGTTTTAACATAAACAGACTGAATTTGACATTAGGGGGATACGGTGATGGTGTTTTAATATTTAACTCTGGCATTTAACACTGAAACCACAAACCTTATTACCATTTAATGCTAGCATTTCAGCCCTCCATGCTATGCTAGTTTAGCATTGAGCACATTAGCATGCTAGCATTTAACCCACCCACTTGCCTTTTAGTATTTTAAATATAATACTACAATTTAAGCATTTAGCACATTAGCATGTTAGCGTTTAAACCACTAGCCTTGTAGCATTTTAAATATAATACTAGAACTTTAGCATTTAGCACATTAGCATGTTAGCATTTAACCCACTAGCCTTTTAGTGTTTTAAATATAATGCTAGAATTTAAGCATTTAGCACATTACCATGCTAACATTTAACTCACCCACTGGCCTTTTAGCATTTTAAATATAATACTACAATTTAAGCATTTAGCACATTAGCATGTTAGCATTTAACCCACTAGCCTCTTAACATTTTAAATATAATGCTAGAATTTAAGCATTTAGCAGATTAGCATGTTAGCATTTAACTCACTAGCCTTTTAGTGTTTTAAATAAAATGCTAGACTTAAAGCATTTAGCACATTCACATTTTAAACATACTTCTAAAATGCATTTAATTTTGTTGTTTTAGCATTTAACGCTAGTGTTTCACTGCTAACAGATTAGTCTGTTAATATTTTACAGACTTTTTCCATTTAATACATACATTTTACATTTAATGTCATACTAGAGTTGTAGAATTTAACGTGGCATTTACTTTTCACATTATCACAGTAGTCTTTTAGCATTTATTGTTAGTGATAAATGATTACACCAACAAGCCTTTTAGCTTTTGATGGCAACATTTTAGCACGTCATGGCAGTATTTCACCATTTAACATTAGCTTTTTAGCATTTAACGCTCGGATTGTCACATTTAACACTTTAGCTGTTTATAATTTGATGATTAACCTTTCGATATCTAATCCTGTTGTTTTATCATTTTATGCCTGTTTAGTATTTGATGCATCTGCATAGATCTGAACACATTAGCATTTTAGAATTTAACACACGGGGATTTAAGCATGTAATGTTGGCGTGCCAACAGTTATCCTTTTAGCGCATTTACAAAAAAAACAACAGTCCTAAAATACTATCACATTAAAAACTAAAGTACTAGCACTGGATGCTAAAATGTTTACGTTAAATGTTAAAATTCCAACATTAAACGGTAAAAGTCAGTGTCAAATGGTAAAATACCAGGATTCTATAATGCTAAAATGCTAAATGCTAATATTAAAAGCTAAAATGATCTCATATCAAATACATAAATGAGAATGCTAATGCTAAAAGGTTATGTATTTAATTCTGACAAACTAAATGTTAAAGTGACGGCATCAAATGCTAAAAAGTCAGTGTTTATTGGTGAAAATCCAGGATTAATCGTTGAGACACCAGTGAATTTTAACCCGCGTCGACTGCTAAAGCGTTCATGTTCGTTGCTGAAGCATACACGTATTTTTTCTTGCTGCTGAGAGAGACTGAACCTCCAGACACAAACGGTCTTCCCTGTGATTAATCATCACTAATGAGGAGGGAGGCCCAGGAAATCCACCGCAAATCAAAACGAATCAACTGCCCGGAGAACTTGGAGGGTAAATGCATTAAATATTTCAGAGTCGCATGGCGGGAGAGGGGGGGGGGGGGGGGGGGGGGGCTGCTCCTGTCTCCCCAATCAAAGGCCAGTTTGAGAATCAAATGAAACGGGGTCTTGGGGGCTGAACCACTTCTGACGGGCCTGATTGAGTCCCAAGACTGCTGCTCATCAGCGCTGCAGGTCTGCGGTCCACGAGGTGGATGTTTGATCCATCAGTCTGACCGTCCTGGACACATCTGAGGTGTTGTGGTCCTGAACAGGATCCAGCAGACTTTCTGGCCAGAACTGCTTCAACATATAAAGAAGCACTGGTTAGTAAACCCCTGTAAAATTAATCATCTAAGTGTTGGTGGAGCTATCACAGCTGCTTAAATAAAATATTCAGAGAAATATTTCAGAGAAATGACTAAGTTCCTGCTGTGGGCTGTTAATATTTATTATACAGATATATCTGCCAACATTATATTGACAGCCTTCCCTGAGGAGGGCATTATGGGAAAACTCACGGACTAAAAATAAAAAAGGAATTTATCCTTTGATGAGCTTGACTGCAGTGGAAGTCTCAAAGCTGTCGACCAATTACACCTCCAGAGGAGGAAAAGCCGAGATGAGTTCAAACACAAGTCAGTCCGGAGCAACGACATTATATCCCTCCAGCATCGGTTTCAGTGAATGGCTTCACCCATTCATGATGCGGTTCCTCTCCTGACCACTAGGGGCCGGCCCCAACGAGGCATCTGCAACGTCTGTAGCATCTGTGGCATCTGTAGCATCTGTAGCATCTGCAACGTCTGTAGCATCTGTGGCATCTGTAGCATCTGTAGCATCTGCGGCATCTGTAGCATCTGCAACGTCTGTAGCATCTGTGGCATCTGTAGCATCTGCGGCATCTGTGGCATCTGCAACGTCTGTAGCATCTGTAGCATCTGTGACATCTGCAACGTCTGTGGCATCTGTAGCATCTGTAGCATCTGCAACGTCTGTAGCATCTGTGGCATCTGCAACGTCTGTGGCATCTGTGGCATCTGTAGCATCTGTAGCATCTGCAATGTCTGTAGCATCTGTGGGATCTGTGGCATCTGTGGCATCTGTAGCATCTGTGGCATCTGCAACGTCTGTGGCATCTGCGGCATCTGTAGCATCTGTAGCATCTGTGACATCTGCAACGTCTGTGGCATCTGTGGCATCTGTAGCATCTGTAGCATCTGCAATGTCTGTAGCATCTGTGGCATCTGTGACATCTGCAACGTCTGTGGCATCTGTAGCATCTGTGGCATCTGCAATGTCTGTAGCATCTGCAGCATCTGTGACATCTGCAACGTCTGTGGCATCTGTGGCATCTGTAGCATCTGTAGCATCTGTGACATCTGCAACGTCTGTGGCATCTGTGGCATCTGTAGCATCTGTAGCATCTGCAATGTCTGTAGCATCTGTGGCATCTGTGGCATCTGTGGCATCTGTAGCATCTGTGGCATCTGCAACGTCTGTAGCATCTGTGGCATCTGTAGCATCTGTGGCATCTGTAGCATCTGTAGCATCTGTGGCATCTGCAACGTCTGTAGCATCTGTGGCATCTGTAGCATCTGCGGCATCTGTGGCATCTGCAACGTCTGTAGCATCTGTAGCATCTGTGACATCTGCAACGTCTGTGGCATCTGTGGCATCTGTAGCATCTGTGGCATCTGTGACATCTGCAACGTCTGTAGCATCTGTAGCATCTGTGACATCTGCAACGTCTGTGGCATCTGTGGCATCTGTAGCATCTGTGGCATCTGTGACATCTGCAACGTCTGTAGCATCTGTGGCATCTGTAGCATCTGCGGCATCTGTGGCATCTGCAACGTCTGTAGCATCTGTAGCATCTGTGACATCTGCAACGTCTGTGGCATCTGTGGCATCTGTAGCATCTGTGGCATCTGTGGCATCTGTGGCATCTGTAGCATCTGTAGCATCTGTTAGAAGCTGTAGCTCTATTAGAAGCATAACGAGCTAACAAGTCTGGTAGATAACGCGGAGCTAGGCCATTAAGGGCCTTATATGTGAGAAGCAGAATTTTAAACTCATTTCGAAATTTCACAGGGAGCCAGTGGAGGGAGGCTAACGGGAGAGATGTGATCTCGTTTGCAGATTCCTGTCAGCACCCTCGCTGCTGCGTTCTGGATCAATTGAAGGCTATTTAGCGAGCTTTTCAGACATCCTGCTAACAACGCATTACAGTAATCCAGTCTAGAACTGACAAACGCCTGGATTAATTTTTCGGCATCACCCTGGGAGAGGATGCTCCTAATCTTGGAGATATTTTGCAGATGAAAAAAGGCAGTCTGACAAACCTGATTAATATGCTGCTTAAATGACATATCCTGATCAAAAATGACTCCAAGGTTTTTCACAATTGTGCTGGAAGCCAGCGTAAATCCAGTCAATCCTTTCCTCAGGTGTTTGGGACCAAAGACAAAAACCTCTGTTTTATCTGAGTTTAGAAGCAAGAAGTCAGAGGACATTCAGGACTTAATGTCATTAAGACACCCTTGAAGTTTAGCCAAAGGTTTGGTTTCCTCTGGTTTCATAGATAAGTACAGCTGCGTATCATCAGCGTAGCAATGAAAGTTTATGCCATGGCTCTGGATAATTTTTCCCAAGGGCAACATGTATAAAGTGAAAAGGATTGGTCCCAGAACTGAACCCTGTGGGACGCCATAGCAGACCCTAGTCCGTGTAGAAGAAACGTCATTAACATGGATGAACTGGAACCTGTCAGATCAGTATGATCAGACTTAAACCAGCCTCCTGTTGACGTTAAAAAGTCGCTCTTACTTTGAAGAGAATACATCTTGTGACCGGTCCTACTGGTGGCCTGGAAGCAGCGTGAAGCACCCGTCTTTGCCGATGCTGCATTGCTACGTGGCTCATACCCAAACCAAGTCTCGTATCGAACTCTGGGCTGTTTGGTCTCCTGAATCACAGACTCGAGCAGAAATCTTCTGAGCTCACACTGCTTAGAGGAAATGACTGATCGGTGGCTGATATTCATTCAGGTGAGCAGTTATTTGTGGGCGTAATCGGCATCCTGAATGTCAGCGACGATAAGGAGCTGCTGGTAAATATGTATGGGACGGTGGAGAGGGGACAACATGTCCACCCCTTAAAGGAAGCAAAGTGAGAGACTGATATACGGAGGATATGGGGTGGATAATAGGATAATAAAACATTGACTTTAGGCAATACGAATTTATCCAGGAACATGAAGAAAACGGTGAACTACCGAAACAATAAAGACCTGGAAATTATTATTTTATGGACAAGTTGCTGAGATTGCTCAACCTTGTCCTGATGGTTTTATGTACACGTTTCACATTTCTTTAAAAAAGTTTTTCCAAGGACATCTGTGGCATTATGAAAGTCCAAAAATTCAGACTAATACAGAGAGAGAATAAAGAAACTGGTACCGAACCGGTCTGGGGACTGGTCAGTCCACCGCTAACTGTCCTGCTCCTGATGTGAAACCTCACATCTGGAAATATGAGATTATTTATCTTGTTTTAAATATAATCCACTGACTGAGTCCATGTGTAAATTTAAATTTATCACGAATCTGTCTTTTATGCCTCAGTTAGCCAGGAAATCTGACATTTACTAACTTTCTGTTCAAGCGATTTTATTTAGTTACTAACGTCATGTAACCACAAAAACATGCTCCGGAAAATTAAGATTTCACGTAAAAATGTTGTCATTTTGTGAAATTTGAGTTTAAATAATAATTAGAATGAATTAAAAAATAATAATTTTTACTACATGAAGTTGCAATATAGCAAAATTCACAATTTCACACCAAAGATTTGTGGTTGGCCCCAACCTCGCAGCCAGCCAGGCCCCGAGGCTTGGACCAGCGTTAGATGGCAACGCCATCGAGGGTTGCCATCAACTTGGCCGATTTATCCCCTTATTGTTGCAACAAAGGTCCATGAAGCAGACAAAGCAGGACCAGGTGCTGCTGATAATTCTCTATCTGCTTCCATTAGACTGCTTCACAGTTTAATATACGTGTTTATTAAAACGAGTGAGAGCCTGATATCCAGATCACACTGTGCCACTTATGAAATAGCAGCGATCTAATTTTTTCCAAAGTCCATTACAGAAACAGCATCACAAACTTCTGTGAGGTTAATCTGATAATCAGTTGTTTGGCTGCAGCCACATTTAGAAGCAATTTAACCAGCAGTAAAAAGAAAAATATATATGTGTTGAGTACGGCTGGGCAAGTTAACGCTTTATTATCGCGTTAACACGCTAATTTATTAACGCAGACATTTATTTTCCTCCACCTGTGGACTCGTTGTGGACTCTCCTCCATGGATCGTTCCCTCCATCGTGGACTCGTTCCTCCGTTCCTCCATCTGTGGACTCGGACTCGTTCCCATCTCTGGACTCGTTCCTCATCTATGGACTCGTTCCTCCATCTGTGGACTCGTTCCTCCATCTGTGGACTCGTTCCTCCTCCATGGACTCGTTCCTCCATCTGGGACTCGTTCCTCCATCTGACTCGTTCCTCATCTGGACTCGTTCCTCCATCTATGGACTCGTTCTCCATCTGACTCGTTCCTCCATCTGTGGACTCGTTCCTCCATCTGTGGACTCGTTCCTCCATCTGTGGACTCGTTCCTCCATCTCTGGACTCGTTCCTCCATCTATGGACTCGTTCCTCCATCTGTTCCTCCATCTGTATGGACTCGTTCCTCCATCTGTGGACTCGTTCCTCCTCTGTGGACTCGTTCCTCCTCTGTGGATCTCCTCCTCTCTGGACTCGTTCCTCCATCTTGTGGACTCGTTCCTCCATCTGTGGACTCGTTCCTCCATCTGTGGACTCGTTCCTCCATCTCTGGACTCGTTCCTCCATCTGTGGACTCGTTCCTCCATCTGTGGACTCGTTCCTCCATCTCATCTGTGGACTCGTTCCTCCATCTCTGGACTCGTTCCTCCATCTATGGACTCGTTTTCCTCCATCTGTGTGACTCGTTCCTCCATCTGTGGACTCGTTCCTCCATCTGTGGACTCGTTCCTCCATCTCCACTGTTCCTCCATCTAGACTCGTTCCTCCATCTCTGGACTCGTTCCTCCATCTGTGGACTCGTTCCTCCTCTGTCTCCGTCTGGGACTCATTCCTCCATCTGTGGACTCGTTCCTCCTCCATCTATGGACTCGTTCCTCCATCTGTGGACTCGTTCCTCCATCTCTGGACTCGTTCCTCCATCTGTGGACTCGTTCCTCCATCTGTGGACTCGTTCCTCCATCTGGACTCGTCCTCCATCTGTGGACTCGTTCCTCCATCTCTGGACTCGTTCCTCCATCTATGGACTCGTTCCTCCATCTGTGGACTCGTTCCTTCATCTGTGGACTCGTTCCTCCATCTCTGGACTCGTTCCTCCATCTATGGACTCGTTCCTCCATCTGTTGACTCGTTCCTTCATCTTTTGACTCGTTCCTCCATCTGTTGACTCTATTCTCCATCTCTGGACTCGTTCCTCCATCTGTGGACTCATTCCTCCATCTGTTGACTCGTTCCTCCATCTTTTGACTCGTTCCTTCATCTGTTGACTCGTTCCTCCATCTATGGACTCGTTCCTCCATCTGTGGACTCGTTCCTCCATCTATGGACTCATTCCTCCATCTGTGGACTCGTTCCTCCATCTCTGGACTCGTTCCTCCATCTGTGGACTCGTTCCTCCATCTGTGGACTCGTTTATCCATCTATGGACTCGTTCCTCCATCTTTTGACTCGTTCCTCCATCTGTGGACTCGTTCCTCCATCTGTTGACTCGTTCCTCCATCTCTGGACTCGTTTCTCCATCTATGGACTCGTTCCTCCATCTGTGGACTCGTTCCTCCATCTGTTGACTCGTTCCTTCATCTTTTGACTCGTTCCTCCATCTGTTGACTCTATCCTCCATCTCTGGACTCGTTCCTCCATCTGTGGACTCATTCCTCCATCTGTTGACTCGTTCCTCCATCTTTTGACTCGTTCCTTCATCTGTTGACTCGTTCCTCCATCTATGGACTCGTTCCTCCATCTGTGGACTCGTTCCTCCATCTATGGACTCATTCCTCCATCTGTGGACTCGTTCCTCCATCTGTGGACTCGTTCCTCCATCTCTGGACTCGTTCCTCCATCTGTGGACTCGTTCCTCCATCTCTGGACTCGTTCCTCCATCTGTGGACTCGTTCCTCCATCTCTGGACTCGTTCCTCCATCTATGGACTCGTTCCTCCATCTGTGGACTCGTTCCTCCATCTGTTGACTCGTTCCTCCATCTCTGGACTCGTTCCTCCATCTATGGACTCGTTCCTCCATCTGTGGACTCGTTCCTCCATCTGTTGACTCTATCCTCCATCTCTGGACTCGTTCCTCCATCTGTGGACTCATTCCTCCATCTGTTGACTCGTTCCTCCATCTTTTGACTCGTTCCTTCATCTGTTGACTCGTTCCTCCATCTATGGACTCGTTCCTCCATCTATGGACTCGTTCCTCCATCTGTGGACTCGTTCCTCCATCTATGGACTCATTCCTCCATCTGTGGACTCGTTCCTCCATCTGTGGACTCGTTCCTCCATCTCTGGACTCGTTCCTCCATCTGTGGACTCGTTCCTCCATCTCTGGACTCGTTCCTCCATCTGTTGACTCGTTCCTCCATCTATGGACTCGTTCTTCCATCTGTGGACTCGTTCCTCCATCTTTTGACTCGTTCTTCCATCTGTTGACTCGTTCCACCATCTATGGACTCGTTCCTCCACCTGTGGACTCGTTCCTCCATCTGTGGACTCGTTCCTCCACCTGTGGACTCGTTCCTCCATCTGTGGACTCGTTCCTCCATCTGTGGACTCGTTCCTCCATCTGTTGACTCGTTCCTCCATCTATGGACTGGTTTTGATATATGAGTTGCTTCAAAATATAAGTCGCAGGACCAGCCAAACAATTAATAAAAAAACACAAGACTTATAGTCCAGAAAATATGATAATTAATTTTTAAGTTACTCAAACAGACTCCGTAGTTACTGAGATGTACTGACTGTAAATGAGGTGCGTCCTTTTCAACCGAGTATCTCAAAGACAAGCTTTGTCTGTTAGGGGTTAATTTAAAGTTCTTCAAAAACCCATGACAATTAATCACAGGAAGCCACATAACACACCCTGCATGGTGCTCCTTAGACCTCTAAATGGGGTAAATAACCCCAGTGCTTCCCATGCAGGAAGACATTTTCAAACAAATATGATCAAAACAAAACTAATGACGTGTAAATTGTTGATGATGTATTCTGAAACGAGCAGAGCAGCGCCCTGTCTGGGAGTAATCAGACACGAGAAAGACATAATCAGGAGGAAATGAATACCAACGACGCCGGAGTGCACTTTGACACGCTCCTCGCCGTGTTCGAGTGCTCATAAAGGTGCGCGGCGCAAATGTGTCACGTCAGGCGGCGGGGAAATATGTGTTCCCCGCCACTTCTGAGAGACGGGCTGTTTGAAGAGCGAATGACTGACACCGATATGAAAAATGCTCCTCCGTCTCATAAAAGAGCAATCACAATGCTGAATGGGGGGTTATTTGTGAGACACGGAGCTGTATTGAATTTTATAAACCAGCCACTATTGTGGAGGAATTCAATAAACGAACTCCAAGAGCATCATTACGTTACAATTCAATTAGCCAGCAGAGACACTTCCAACAGATATGTGCCGGTGTTGTTGGTTACAGGCACCAGTAAAGGAACCAGTAAAGGAACGGGTTCAAGAGGGTTCTCCACCTCTGAAATTACACTCAAAACTTTCCTTTTTTGGTAGAACTTATAGCGAGGACTGGCTCAGGTGACCCTGGACCATCCCTGCAGCTGTGCTGCTGCACTGCTAGGAGATCTCCCATGATGCAATGGGACTGCTCCGGTCGCTCTGCTGCTCATGAGCAGATGCTGGAATCAGCTGGTTTCTGTTTCAGTTCATCATAGAGCGTGATGTAAAGTTTATCTAAGTCACAATAACAAACACGCCGAGCCTCGTCAGTGAGGGTTCGGTTAGGGTTATAAGGGACATAAGGGACATAAGGGATGTGCCTCCTTCATCCTGGGCCACATCATCACCATGGCAACAGTCAGATTTCCAGCTGGTCCCTGGACTCGGTCTATGACGGTGTCTGTCAACGTCAGAATCTTGTCTCAGGTGAGGACAAACCTGCTTGTGGACATTCAGAATGCGCTGACTTAAAAACGTACGTTCTGAAGAACACTTGTTTTTCTTGGTGGCTCAGGTGAACTGAGGTATAAATCTCCTCTGAGGTACAAACCTGCTACGGATTCACCAACGCCATGTAAACCCAGCACCAACCTCCGCCCAGGAACCGCCGTACAGGGAGGTGTAAAGGTGGAGACCGGCTGACTCTCAGGTGATCCGGAAGCATCCGGGTAAACTCGTATCCAGCCAAGGAGACAGCGCTGGCAGGCGCTCTTCTCTTAAATGTTCTTAAATGGAGGTGTTGGACGGGTTGGAGATTTACAGCACAATTATTTCCTTAATGACACCTCGTTTGGTGGCAAAATTGCAACATTTCTCTTTAAATTTTCTCTTTAAACCACAAATTTATGACAGAAAAAGACAAAGTTTGCAATATCCTGACTTTGAGTCTTTAAAAAAGTGAATTTTTGTCAAAAAATGTCAACTTTCACAAAAATTGTTACTTTTTTATTGTAAAGTTGAGACTTTTGTCCTAAAACCATTAAGGTTTTTTGTAAAATTGCAAGTCTTTTTTCATAAAAAGCAACTTTTCTGGTAAAGTTGTAGATTTTGTAACATCAAGACATTGTGCTCTAAAATTAAGACTTTCTGTCGTACAATCATGACATTTTTTAGTAAAGTCATAAATTTCACAAAATTGTGACTTTTTAACTCAAAATTTTAACCTTTTGTCACATAAGAATCTGGGCTTTTTTTTCATTAAATTACAACAAATTTTTAATAATTGCCACTTTTTGTTTATAAAATTAGCAATTTTTTGTGTAAAAATAATATATTACAAAATTACGACTTTTTGACAAAAAAAATTTACTTTTTCTTGTAAAATTTTGACTTTTTAACTCAAAATTTAAACCTTTTTGTCACAAAAGAATCTGTTTTTTCATTAAGTTACAACACATTTTTAATAATTGCCACTTTTTGTTTTCAAAATCAGCAAATTTTGTGTGTAAAAAAATATATTACAAAATCCCAACTTTTTGACAAAATTTTTTAACTTTTTCTTGTAAAATTGCGACTTTTGTGGAGTTGCACCTTCTTCTTGAGAAAATCAAATGTTTTTGTTCCACAATTGTGACTTTGAGGTTAAAATATCTTCTTTTACCATAGTAAACTAGCTGTTCGTCTCCTAGCTGCTCTCCTCATTATTCAACAGTCAACGTTTCTTCTGAAATGTTCTAGTGATCAATAAGCGATTGATCGACTCGTTCCTGACTCATTCCTCCATCTGTGGACTCGTTCCTCCATCTGTGGACTCATTCCTCCATCTGTGGACTCGTTCCTCCATCTGTGGACTCATTCCTCCATCTGTGGACTCGTTCCTCCATCTGTGGACTCGTTCCTCCATCTGTGGATTCGTCCCTCCATCTGTGGGACTCGTTCTCCATCTGTGGACTCGTTCCTCCATCTGTCCCATCTGGGGACTCGTTCCTCCATCTGTGGACTCGTTCCTCCATCTGTGGGCTCGTTCCTCCATCTGTGGATCGTTCCTCCATCTGTGGGCTCGTTCCTCCATCTGTGGGCTCGTTCCTCCATCTGTGGACTCGTTCCCTCCATCTGTGGGCTCGTTCCTCCATCTGTGGGCTCGTTCCTCCATCTGTGGACTCGTCCCTCCATCTGTGGACTCTTTCCTCCATCTCTGGACTCGTTCCTCCATCTGTGGGCTCGTTCCTCCATCTGTGGGCTCGTTCCTCCATCTGTGGACTCGTTCCCTCCATCTGTGGGCTCGTTCCTCCATCTGTGGACTCATTCCTCCATCCTGTTTATAACAGTGACTCACTCTGGGCCTGTTCATTAGGAAAAAAACATCTGGATGCACGTGACCATACACCTGACTACAGATGCACTGTGAGACAGCTATTCCTTCATATAACAAGCTGTTTATTTATCTACTCATTTATCTTTTTAGCCAGTTTCCAGTCGAAGCAGAAGCCCAGGACCACCAGCTACAGGAATACAGAAATAACTAGATCTGTGTTGGTTTTCAGCAGTTTAATAAGGACATTCAGGATCGTCACAGAGGAGAGGTGAGGTGTGCAGTCAGAGGTGTCATCTTTTTTTGGAAAAAAAATTCACTTATAAACTCACAATCCTAAAATTTCTCTGGAAAAAAAGCCCATTTATTAAAGTCACAGTTTGGAACATGTCTCACAATTTTGTGGAAGTATAAAGTCAATATTTGGGGTTTTCTCTTGCACGTCCACGAATCAGTTTCCAAGTTTTCTTATGTAAATTTATGAGCATATGAAGCCTCTCAAGTCATAGGATTTCACTTGGGCTGTAGTGATACACTAATCTCACGATACAATAAGATACATCATATTCGGCTCACGATACGATATATATCGATAATCATCTTACAATATATTTACATCATTTTCCAAAAACTTTTAAAGGGACAGAGTGATTTTGGTGACATCTTGTGAGTGTTCCAGTTACTTTGTTTGAAATTATTTAACTGAAAGCATCAATTCCACATTATATGGCTGACAGGCAGCTTGCAAATGCTGGACAAAATGAATAAAAGATTTGTTGAGAAAAATAGATTAATTTATTTAAACAGTGCAAATTGTTGCTTGCAAGCTTTTAAAGGTGGGACACGGGAGTTTTGAAAGAGTCTTAGAATTAGGGATGCATGATAACTGTTTTTTAAAACAGATACCGATAACTTTCAGCTCCTAAAGGCCGATATCGATAACACACACATATATCTAAGATCATTACATCAATACTATGAACAAAATCAAAAATAGTTTTGACTTTTTAAATGAACAGATATTTATTTTTTCCAATGAAAAGCCTCTCAAACATTTTCATAAAGCTATCAAACAAACCTATTTGATATCTCACATTAATTTATTTTGAAATCCCTAATTTGTAATTTGTAAATTTGTAATTTTTTGTAATTTTTTGTACATTGGGATTGCACATGTGGGCCAGAGTTATTTAGTCTAATTTGTTATTCTTATATATTTAATTCTTGGTAAGGTGTAGTATTTAAAATGTTAATTTACTTATTTTATATGTTGAGTATTGTTGTTTTTATAGGATGGAGCACTGCAACGAAAGAATTTCCCGCAAGGGATTAATAAAGTATTTTCAATTCAATTCAATTCAATTCAACTTAAATAAGGTTCATTACTGACTGATAAAAAAAAAAATTAAGTCTCCTTGAACTGATGGAAATACATGCATCAGAATTACTAACTGAAAAAGATTAACATTTAAAGGATTTTAACTTGTGGCTCCATTTAAATTAATACCTTTAATTAAAGTAAATGAGGTTCAGTAGTTTTTATTTTTTAAACTCATGGAAGCTTTAGATAAGAGGAATGAGGGAGAGGAGAGACTGCTGCTGGCTTGTGCATGTTAGCATTAGCCTCCGTTAGCTAATGTTAGCACGATTTCAAAACTCCATGGAAGTGATTGTTATGTTGTAGGTGGCTGATCAGGTTTTACGTATTAAAGCTTGTGCTTCCCTCCTCGTAGAATTCACTCGGAGGATTCCTCACAAATAACCACCAAACTATCTTCTTCTGAAACTTTAACCAAGTTCCACGCCGCCATGTTTGTTGTGATCAGCGCTGTGCTGCAGGCTGCATTCAAGGTGGAACGTAAATTCTTACGTTTCCTGGTTTGTTAGTCGTTCTTTCAGCCTTTTTCTATTTTTTTCTTTTTTTATGTGTAACATGAGGGGAAATACTGCAAATATTGATTCAAGTCAGCAACTACTAAAATTATGACCGAGTTAACGAGTTGTTTTCTAGCATGAGGGGGTATTCTTGATTTTCCTGATTGAGTAATCGTTTTTCTGATTATGCCGACGTTACTTGAACATAACATTCACTGCCGGTCACTCAAAAATGATTAGACCACCCTTGTTTTCCTCAGTTTCTTGTTCATTTTAATGCCTGGTACAACTAAAGGTACATTTGTTTGGATAAACATAACGATAACCACAAAGATTGCTCATAAGAGTTTTATTTAAGAGCTGATATCTTACCATTTTCCATGGTTTTCTTGATTATACCCTAAATCACTTAAGTTTTTACATCAATAGCTATGGCGTTGTACTGCCAAAAACACTGCTTTTATGCATTCAGTGTTTTCTTTTCTGTCTGTTTTAGTCACATGATGACGTTTAGTGGTACCAGGTATTAAAATGAACAAGAAAGTGAAGAAAATGGTGGTCTAATAATTTTTTCCATGACTGTATGTTATCGGGGCTATTTGTTGTGATATCGGAGTTATCGGGATGACGTCATAATTTCCTCTTATCGGCCCGATAGTTATCGGCCCGATAGTTATCGTGCACCCCTACTTAGAATATCGATACCTGCAGCTGAAAAATCAATACTCTCTGGGTAAATAAAATATCGATATGTATATATAGCAGAATCGATAAAATCGCTCAGCTCTAGATTTCGCCCTCAAACGGTCCACAGACACTAACGTATAAAACGGGGGCCCCAGGTGAAATCTTCCAGAGGGCCCCTAAAGGCCTGGAACCGTCCCGACCACAGCGCCGGTAGGAGCTCAGTGCTTGTTCCAGAAGTGTCTTCCTTACGCCGCTGCTGCGTCACCGGGGGTTAATTTACCGTGGCGCCGTTATCCAGGAGTGCCGTTCCTGCTTTGATATCGATGTAAATGGCCGCATTCAAGCGCTCGAGGAAACGTGATTTCTCAGTGACAGATGGATTTCCCCCCCCTCCAGGAGCTGAATGAAGCAAAGGAACGTTCGACATGTAATTACCCTCCAGGAATTCAATATGCAGCGCGACGACGCCAGGAGAAATAAATATGTGTTTGTCCTCAGCTGTTCATCAGAAGGAGGGTTTCAAACTCCCGCCTGATCCTGACAGACTCTCACCGCCCCCCCCCACACCACCCCACCCCCCCCACCGCCGCTGGACCAGGTTTTATGAGGAATTTGTAACGCCTGTGCGACTTTGTGACAATGTATTTTTTTTATTCTTATTAACTGCATGGGTGCAATTTATTTTCCTCTGAGGCAATGGTGGTGGTCGTGAGGCGAGGGCGACTCTGGTCGGAGCTGATAAGCCGCCGCTCACACGGGTCCTGCTGGAGGGACCAGATTTACCAGGAAGACAGTGTCCACCAGGTTGGCCTTGCACCCCACTCCCCCCCCCCCCCCCCGCCACTTCCTCCTCTCCCCTCCCCCCAGCCTTCCACTCATTTCTATTACTACGCTGCATTTCTACCTCAGCTTCTGACTGTAACGCTACTGAAACATTGCGGTAAGTTGTAACTGTGTCTCTTTTGGTGCAAAACTGTGGGAAAAGACATCAGTACCTGGCCAGAGTTTAGACATGGATCTTATATGAGCTAAAAGTTGGCTGAAAACCAGGTCTGTCTGGAGGTTCGGTGGTCCTTCCTGTGCTTTTTCATGTGGACTCTAAGGAGATCCACCTGGCTCTAACGTGGGGCCTCTGTTACTGACCCACACAGTTTCCCACTCTTTATCCCCTTGCCCTGTTAGCCCCCAGGTATCCCCATGGGCCCCACAAACGCTGCCTATCAGGGGCCCATAATACTGAGATCTCATGGGATCTATACCATCGTTCACTTATGCGCAGCTCTCTGAAGGTTCCAGCCACCCACTTAATAATTAACTGACTGGACAAGCCTCCTGTGACATCACCGCAAGTTTTCAAGGCGGTGATTTTGAAGCCAGACCGAGCAGCGGCGAGACACAGACTGGAGGACACCCACCAGTCACAGTTACCCACGCTGGTGGGGCAGCATGGCAGCAGCCGTGCCCAGTTGACACTCAGTTAGCATGGCTAAACTAAGCTTCTGTCCTTAGACCCTCCAGAGCGACCACAGCCAGTCACCGCCATCTGGTAGTGCAATTAACACAACACACAAGCACAACAAAACGTATTCTCCCTTGGATGTCAAATCTAACTAGAGACCAAGGTTGTAACTGTGTTTTTTTCTGCTGTAAAGTTGAACATTTTATCATGGTTTTGGAGCCAGCACCTATTGGTCAGTTGAGGAACTGCAGCTGGATTGGCTTCAGCCTGGAGGTGGAGGTGTTGGTCACCACCACAGCATTTCAGTCAGGTTCAGGTCTGGACTTTGACTGGATTGTTCCAGAACCTTGATTCTTTTATTCTTCTATTGTCCTGTCACATGACCCAGCTTGGGCTAACCTTTAGCATCGGTAATACAGTTGGTCCTCTGCTAATGAACCGTTTCCATCCGGAGAGGTCGTTAGTGAGTCCAGCGTTTGTACTTTATTGACAGATAATAGTTGTAGCAAACAGCTTTTGATTTGAATATAAAAGTGAGACAGTGACGCTGGAAACCATCACGCATTGAGCGGCGTACACGCTACTTACATGAATTGTGCTCACACGCAAATTTAAACTTGAGAACAACTTTGTATGTATGAAAGTTTGTAACTCAGACATATGTAAGCAGAGTAGAGGTCTTTGGAACAACCCGAAAACCCGAGGTTCTGACCCGACCCTAATCGGGCCTTGGTCCGTTTAAAAGACGTGACTCCGGGTTCGGGTCTGAATCGGTACAGTTAGTCTCGGGTCCGGTCGGTGCTCTCTCCCAGGCTGGGTCCACGTTTACTCCAAAGAAGAAGATATTGGCGGTGGCAGCTAATGTCAGGACTCGGGGCAGTTAAATGATTATTCATTAATGTGGCATGTTTGTCATGAAACAACCGTGTTGCCGTATCGTGTTATTAGCGTGTTATTAGCGGTTTGCCCAGCAGCTGTAAAGCACAACGGATCACCAACATGACAACCCTGGATGAGAGAACATATTCACGACACGTCCTGACCGGTGTAGGCTATTAGCGTTAGCAGTTGCTACCAATAGCATCTGTATCCACAAAGAAAATAACGACGTGGATTTATTGTTGTTTCCATCACGTAGAACTATGTAGCAACTGAACCGGTAGAAGAAGACAACTTTAGGTAGAAAATCAAGTTTTATTCAACACTAGACAACTTTAACATGAGCAACTATGGGCTGGATTATCTCGGTTCTACTCGGGTAACTCGGTTCGGTTCGTGGTTGGAAACTAAAGACTCGGGTCGGGTCGGTTCCGGGTCCAGATATTGCGTGTCCATTCGGGTGCTGACTCCCGGACTTATGATAATAGCTCAGGTCGGGTCAGTTTCGGGTCAAATTTTCATGGGGCCAGTCTGTGGACTCATTGTTCCTCCATCTGTGGACTAGTTCCTTCATCTGTGGACTCCTTCCTCCATCTGTGGACTAGTTCCTTCATCTGTGGACTTGTTGCTCCTCCATCTGTGGACTGGTTCCTCCATCTGTGGACTTGTTCCTCCAGCTGTGGACTCATCACGGGTCCATTCGGGTTGGGGTCTATGACAGTGGACCTGTGAAGACCTCTAAAGCAGAGGACTACCTGCAGTCTGGTAAACAAGAGCTCATGGTCCACTCAGTGACTGCAAGGTGTCCAGGTCCTGTGATGACACCACATCGTCACACCTCAACCACCGTGCTTAACAGTGAGTATGAGGTGTGTCCGCTAAAGGGTCTACTAAGACCAGACAGCTCCTCTCTAGAGCTTCAGGACATCGTTCCACAAGTCTGCTGGTTTGCTCAGACGCAGCTCTGTGAACTTCCTCAAGTCTCTGAGATGTAGCTCTTGGGTTAGCCTTGAGCTAAATTAGCTGGGACATCCACTCTTGGGAAGACTGACAGGTATCTTGAATGGTGTCCACTGGAGAATCATCAGTCTCACGGTAGAACGCTGAACTCTAAGACCGTGTCTGATGTCCTTCCCTCTTGGTGCTGTGTTAGCACACACCTGAACGTTCCAGATAGAGGTCTGCACACCTGCTGATGATTAGCAGCACCTGCCTGCCACTTAAAGAGCTGTGGAAGCAGTGAGGAGGTACCTAGGGTTGGCCACTTTCCTTTTTTTTCTTTGCTGTATTTTTGTTAACAGATTTCATTCATTCATGTGTATTTGCACAACCTTAAATGTAATGTGACCAGATACTATATGCCAACCTGACACGCAGCTTCAAATAAAACATCCCGTAAGTGAAAATGGTTTATTGGATGATCAGTCAGGTCACAGCAGCAGATGAAGCTGAATTCTCACGTGTCCAATCATGACGCGTTCACTTCAGGTTAGGAGGAATACGGTCGCATTTCCACGTGAGACCTCTGGTTTCAGCATTCTGAATGAGTTGTTCGGATAATCCTGCAAATACAGCATTCCAGCCGCCTAACCGGCTTGAGTCAGTGTGTTTCAGAGATACCGGCGCCAGGAGTAAACCAATTTTCTGTGTCTGGCATTTTAATATTTTGTGTTGCTGCACTCAGATGGAATTAAAATATTTGGATATATTCTGTTAATACCATGGTATTTAAAGGGTAAAGTGGTCACATGAGACTTTCATTGTTCTCTCACTCAGCTACTATTATCATGATTAATTATCTCCTTTGATGTGACCAGAGGCTCAGAAAGCAGGTAAACGTACGTTGTGGGAGTTTTCAGGGTGCTAAAAATGCTTCCTGACGGGGAGGTTTTTTCTAACGTCGGCTCTGTATGATGTCATAGAGGGCAAAGATTCCTGGCAGGTCAAAACTGTCTTTATAAGACTGATTGTGCTCTGTGAGTGCTTAATTCATAAAAGAACGTAGCGATTGGCTGTCCCAGAAGTCGGTAGATGATGTCAGCGCCTAATTTTCATGACTGGTCATGAGCGTGTGATAGTAATGGTAAGAGAGGAATGACATCACAGGAGAGACAATAAGCGACTAAAAAACATGAAATATGTTTGTCCATCTATGGACTCGTTCCTCCACCTGTGGACTCGTTCCTCCATCTGTGGACTCGTCCTCCATCTGTGGACTCATTCCTCCATCTGTGGACTCGTCCTCCATCTGTGGACTCGTTCCTCCATCTGTGGACTCGTTCCTCCATCTGTGGACTCGTCCTCCATCTGTGGACTCGTCCTCCATCTGTGGACTCGTTCCTCCATCTGTGGACTCGTTCCTCCATCTGTGGACTCGTTCCTCCATCTGTGGACTCGTCTTCCATCTGTGGACTCGTCCTCCATCTGTGGACTCGTTCCTCTGTCTGTGGACTCGTCCTCCATCTGTGGACTCATTCCTCCATCTGTGGACTCGTTCCTTCATCTGTGGACTTGTTCCTCCATCTGTGGACTCGTTCCTCCATCTGTGGACTTGTTCCTCCATCTGTGGACTCGTTCCTCTCTGTGGATCTGTGGACTTGTTCCTCCATCTGTGGACTCGTCCTCTGTGGACTCGTTCTCCATCTGTGGACTCGTTCCTCCATCTGTGGACTCGTTCTCTCCATCTGTGGACTCGTCCTCCATCTGTGGACTTGTCCTCCATCTGTGGACTCATTCCTCCATCTGTGGACTCGTCCTCCATCTGTGGACTCGTCCTCCATCTGTGGACTCGTCCTCTCTGTGGACTCGTCCTCCATCTGTGGACTCGTCCTCCATCTGTGACTCGTCCCCATCTGTGGACTCCTCATCTGTGGACTCGTCCTCCATCTGGACTCATTCCTCCATCTGTGGACTCGTCCTCCATCTGTGGACTCGTCCTTCATCTGTGGACTCATTCCTCCATCTGTGGACTCGTCGTGGACTCGTCCTCCATCTGTGGACTCGTTCCTTCATCTGTGGACTCGTTCCTCCGTCTGTGGACTCGTCCTCCATCTGTGGACTCGTTCCTCTGTCTGTGGACTCGTCCTCCATCTGTGGACTCATTCCTCCATCTGTGGACTCGTCCTCCATCTGTGGACTCGTCCTCCATCTGTGGACTCATTCCTCCATCTGTGGACTCGTCCTCCATCTGTGGACTCGTCCTCCATCTGTGGACTCATTCCTCCATCTGTGGACTCGTTCCTCCATCTGTGGACTCGTTCCTCCATCTGTGGACTCGTTCCTCCGTCTGTGGACTCGTCCTCCATCTGTGGACTCGTCCTCCATCTGTGGACTCGTTCCTCTGTCTGTGGACTCGTTCCTCCATCTGTGGACTCGTTCCTCCATCTGTGGACTCGTCCTCCATCTGTGGACTCGTCCTCCATCTGTGGACTCGTTCCTCTGTCTGTGGACTCGTCCTCCATCTGTGGACTCATTCCTCCATCTGTGGACTCGTTCCTTCATCTGTGGACTTGTTCCTCCATCTGTGGACTCGTTCCTCCATCTGTGGACTTGTTCCTCCATCTGTGGACTCGTTCCTCCATCTGTGGACTCGACCTCCATCTGTGGACTTGTTCCTCCATCTGTGGACTCGTCCTCCATCTGTGGACTCGTCCTCCATCTGTGGACTCGTTCCTCCATCTGTGGACTCGTCCTCCATCTGTGGACTCGTCCTCCATCTGTGGACTCGTTCCTCTGTCTGTGGACTCGTCCTCCATCTGTGGACTCATTCCTCCATCTGTGGACTCGTTCCTCCATCTGTGGACTCGTCCTCCATCTGTGGACTCATTCCTCCATCTGTGGACTCGTCCTCCATCTGTGGACTCGTCCTCCATCTGTGGACTCATTCCTCCATCTGTGGACTCGTCCTCCATCTGTGGACTCGTCCTCCATCTGTGGACTCATTCCTCCATCTGTGGACTCGTCCTCCATCTGTGGACTCATTCCTCCATCTGTGGACTCGTCCTCCATCTGTGGACTCGTCCTCCATCTGTGGAGTCGTTCCTTCATCTGTGGACTCGTTCCTCCGTCTGTGGACTCGTCCTCCATCTGTGGACTCGTTCCTCTGTCTGTGGACTCGTCCTCCATCTGTGGACTCATTCCTCCATCTGTGGACTCGTCCTCCATCTGTGGACTCGTCCTCCATCTGTGGACTCATTCCTCCATCTGTGGACTCGTCCTCCATCTGTGGACTCGTCCTCCATCTGTGGACTCATTCCTCCATCTGTGGACTCGTCCTCCATCTGTGGACTCGTCCTCCATCTGTGGACTCGTTCCTCTGTCTGTGGACTCGTCCTCCATCTGTGGACTCATTCCTCCATCTGTAGACTCGTCCTCCATCTGTGGACTCGTCCTCCATCTGTGGACTCATTCCTCCATCTGTGGACTCGTCCTCTATCTGTGGACTCGTCCTCCATCTGTGGACTCATTCCTCCATCTGTGGACTCGTCCTCCATCTGTGGACTCGTCCTCCATCTGTGGACTTGTTCCTCTGTCTGTGGACTCGTTCCTCCATCTGTGGACTCGTCCTCCATCTGTGGACTCGTCCTCCATCTGTGAACTCATCCCTCCATCTGTGGACTCGTCCCTCCATCTGTGGACTCGTTCTTCCATCTGTGGACTCGTTCCTCCATCTGTGGACTCGTCCCTCCATCTCTGTCCATCTTTCAGTCCCTGGTTCTCCTTCTCTGATTGGTTCATAGCTGTCAGAGGTTCCTCTGTTTTCTTCAGTCTCTGACTAGTTTCTCTCCAAATGTTCTGCTGCTCCGTTACTATTTTCAGCTGCAGATTTGATCATCTTCACTTTAAATTCTGCAGTAAAGCTTTTTACGTTTTTGGTCTCATATCTGTGTTCTTTCAGTCTTTATGGTTTACTCTTGTCATTTTTTTTTAATATCAGTGTTCAGTTGTCATGACTGTAGACAATGTCCTGCTGTTGTCATGGAGACATGGATATTTTTGATATATAAGTCGTTTTGAAATATAAGTCACAGGCACGGTGGTGGCACCAGGCCTGGACCAGCCAGCGCAGCTGAGAGGCCCTTTGAGGGGTTTCCCTCAAACCAGAAAGGAGTTGTTTCTTCTTAAGATCCTCCACCATGTTTTCAGAAACCAAACACACCATTTTAGGAGAAGCACCTCGTACCCACTGTAAAGCACGGTGGTGGAGGTGTCATGATATGTGGCTGTCTTGCAGCCACATATGTTGACCCCTTGCAGTCGCTGAGTGGACCATGAACTCCTCTATAAGAATATTCTAGAGACAAATATGAAGTAATTCCTGCAAAAGGTGAAGCTATAAGCTATGAGGGGGTACTTAGGATTGCCCGTATTAGTTAATTGTTTTTTGCTAAACAAATGATGGCACATTGAAAAAAGTCACATGTTGTTCATCTGAGGTTGATCCAGAAGTCTTGTTGCGTAGAAATGGACATCATATTACTTTAAATGAATTTTAACTGTCATAGTGAACATGTTTCAGCTCTTAACGACAATAAAAGCCCACATTTTACATTAAACGTACGAGTCGTGCAGGTGTGTCTTCAGGGAGCTACATGTACATGGAGCTAATTGCCAGTTCTGACGAGGTGGCGAGTATTATTAACTTACATGCTGCATTATGCGGCGTGACCAAAGCTAAACACTCCCAAAGGCGCGATTATTCAGCTGTGCTGCTGGTTTGTTTACTTTATGAGGAAGCCGGGAGCAGCAGCGCTGCGATAAGGGAGAAAAATTACAGTTCGCTGTTCATAGTCAAGAACACGGAGACGTCTAAAAAGTGAAAGGAGCACCGCTCTGTCGGAATATGACAGCCAATCCATCAGAGAAATGGAGGCCGTGTCTGAAGGAGGAAGTGGCTGGAAGTTTTTATAAATAGTTGTGCCTTTTAAGGGAAATTGGAAGTTGTCAGATGCATGGAGAATATCTGCGATGAAATGGCCTTTAAACATGAGTGAAACATGGTCATGTACGGAGTGGCGGAGCCGGGAGCCGGCCTGGAAGCCATTTGATCTGCTGAGAAGTCAATTCCCGGGCCGGTCGGCGGTGCCGAGGTGTCAGAGTTAACGGATCGCTTCTGTGACATCCATTAACCTTACGCATGCTCATGTTGTTTATTTCTGCATGCATCGACGAGCGTGCGCTCCGCTGCGTGTTGCGAGCGTTTATCTTAATGCTGACAGTTGAAAAACACGTCCTGCGACTCTTCTTCCTGTGAAGTGGTTCAGTTTAAAGCTTCGTGCCCCCTGGTTTTCAAAGCTGGAGCCAGCCTGGAAGTGCATTACTCTGGATGACCACCAGGGTCCAGCTCCAACAGTGACATAAACTCACCAACTGGCCCAGAAAACTGTTCTCGTCCCCGTAGCTACTGGAGATGTTGCACGCTCTCTGATGAGATTGTGTGTTCGGTTTTCTCCAAACAGGATGCTGGGCGTTAAAGGAGCACAAGGCATTTTTGCAGTTTTTAGTGCTTCAGCTCCCCCTGCAGGCGGTGGAGGTTAAGTCATGTGCGGCCTCTTCTTCGGTCGTTGTCTCAACGTGTCTTCAGTCGTTACTTGGAGCATCTTCGTCTCCGTGGCAGTGATGTGGCTGTAGCTCTGTGAGCTCGTTTCATCGTTGTTGACTAGGGATGGGAATGGATAAGATTATACCGATTCCAACTCCATTATCGATACTGTTTAACGATTCGATTCTTTATCAATTCTAATTTGAGGAAAAGGAAAACAAACACTTTTATTAGCATCATTTTATTTTTACTTAGAAGTCACGACCTTACAAACTCAACATCAAGGTCAAACGAGGCCCAAGGCCTGGATAACGTGTTAACTGTTGTAATATGTAACTGTGCAAATACACAAGAATGTGGAACATTTTACTAACAGATTTTTCCTAATTGAAATTTTAAAAAATCTCCCTTTTAAAAGGATATATGAGCTCACTAAGCACTCAAAAATAATAATAAAGAAAGATAAATACTATCAAATACAACAGAACAGTGCATAGTACAAATCTGCAAATACTATGAAGAATTAACAATTCTTTAGCAGTAAAATAATCATGTCTTCCAGCCTCTGAACCAGCCAGACTCTCTCTCTCGTCACGGTCATCTTCTAAATGTAATGCAGAAGGCATTCGTTTAATAGCATAGCGCTAATGTTATAGCGTCTTTTACAAAGAAGCACATAGGCAGCGGGATAGCTACTAACCAGAGTTACCAGAGGTGATCTTAGCTTGGCTACTGCTGCTGGGTTGAGATCCATCAGTCCGAAGCGTCAAAAACACGACACTCGTTAGCATGTTGTGTGTTCAAATGTTTCTGCGTGTTAGCCGTGTTCCCTCCCGACGCTGTTATCTCCACTTTACAATGACTGCTAGTTGCCTTGTTGCCATCTTTCTTTGGTGAAGTGAAGCCAAACTTTGGAGCGTTTGAACCTGGTGGGCGCCATTGTTGTTTACAACTGCAATGCTAACGTGCTAAACCCACGTAACTTAATCACGTAAGTGCTTTCTGGAATTGACTGTGCGTAACTTGCGTAAATTAGGTGAGATTCGTGCTGGTTGGAATCGATAAGAGAATCGCTGGATAAACTGACAAACGATTCCATGAAACTGAAACACACGGAACCGGTTCTCTACAGGAACCAGTTCCTGATTCCCAACCCTATTGTTGACACAGCTATGTTGAGGATGCGCATCTGTCCGACCCGGACCAGGCACAAAGTCATTTCGTCTGATTTTTGCTGACACCAGCCTCGGGCGTTTGCCACAGCCGGACGACGCTTCATAAACGTAAGCAAATGTTCATTCAAATGAAGCTGAAGCGATATTTTAATGTGAACGGAAGTCCCTTGTTCTGCTTCAGGACCAGACAGGTCCACGTCGGTCTCATCGGTCCAGAGGACGTTGATCCAGAAGTCTGCTGGTTTGTTCAGATGCAGGTCAGCGAACCTCAGTGGTTTCGGTTCCTCCAGGAAACCCTTCCAGACCATCTTCTCTGGCTCAGTCTCCTTCCAGCTGTGCTGCCATGGACTTGAACATCTAACTCTGTGAGGCCTGCAGACTCTGAGGGGGAGCTCTTGGGTTACAGCCACTGGGACATCCACTCCTGGGAAGACCTGACAAGTGTTGTGAATGTTTTCCATTTGTGAATAACTTTTCTCGCTGCAGAACGCTGAACTCCAAACTAGGGATGCACGATAACTGTTTTTTAAAACCGATACCAATAACTTTCAGCTCCTAAAGACCGATGCCGATAACACACACATATACCTAAGATCATTACATCAATACTATGAACAAAATCAAAAATAGTTTTGACTCTTTAAATGAACAGATATTTATATTTTCCAAAGGAAAAGGAGTAAAAAGCCTCTCAAACATTTTCATAAAGCTATCAAACAAATCTATTTGATCACATTAACTTAAATAAGGTTCATTACTGACATATAAAAAATAAAGGCTCCTTGAACTGATGGAAATACATGCATCAGAATTACAAACTGGAAAAGATTAACATTTAAAGGATTTTGACTTGTGGCTCCATTTAAATTAATACCTTTTAATTAAAGTAAATGAGGTTCAGTAGTTTTTATTTTTTTAATCTCATGGAAGCTTTAGATGAGAGGAATGAGGGAGAAGAGAGACTGCTGCTGGCTTGTGCATGTTAGCATTAGCTTCCGTTAGCTAATGTTAGCGTGATTTCAAAACTCCATGGAAGCGATTGTTATGTTGTAGGTGGCTGATCAGGTTTTACGTATTAAAGCTTGTGCTTCCCTCCTCGTAGAATTCACTCGGAGGATTCGTCACTAATAACCACCAAACTATCTTCTTCTGAAACTTTAACAAAGTTCCACGCCGCCATGTTTGTTGTGATCAGTACGCTGTGCTGCAGGCTGCATTCAAGGTGGAACGTAAATTCCCACATTCTCTCATTTGCTAGTCGTTCTTTCAGCCTTTTCTATTTTTTCTATTTTTATGTGTAAAATGTGGGAGAATACTGCGAATATCAATTCAAGTCAGCAACTACTAAAATTATGACCGAGTTAACGAGTTGTTTTCTGGCATGAAGGAGTATTCTTGATTTTCCTGATTGAGTAATCGTTTTTCTGATTATGCCGACGTCACTTGAACATAACATTCACTGCTGGTCATTCAAGGTTCAGAGGGAGCGAGGCACTGCTGTGTTGACAGAAATATAAATGTTATCGGGGCTTCTTTCCCTCTTGGCATTGCGATAACACACACTAACTCTCCAACATCCAGCAGTTTTCATCTCCCTGTATCTTTGTGATGGACAGTTAAGATGCTGCTGTGACCGTCTCCGATGGAACGGAGGAGCTGTTTGGTCTGTTTTATTGAGTTAAATAATGTTTCTCTTCCAGGGTTTCTTACTGTACTGAGGCATTCTGGTCCCCACTTTAGATAAAAGCCTCTGCTAAATGAATAAATGTAAATATAAATGCAATTTCGTATTCGCACTCGAGGCTCCTGGAATGCAGAACATTCCTCGGACAAGAAGAGATTGAGAGTTATCGCGGCAGAATTGCTTTGCCTGGATGTAATGGGAGTCCACCGGAGGTGTCAACAGATTGCTCGTGTTCCTGCCTTCCTTGGTAAATGACTTGGTGCCCATGAGCAGCTCTGCTGTCACGTAGGGACTCACAATCACCTCCACCACCCAGGATACTTTTAATTAAAGGAAAAAACAGAAGCTGCTGGCAGACATGGAGCCAGTCGACGGCTCTGGGCTCCTCACTTCCACAGCAGATCACCGGTCTGAACCGGTCAGAAGACGCTAACTGGATGGATCGCAGTCGTACCAGCACCTCAGCGACAGACCAGTCGCTCGTTAAGCTGCCGCTCGATTGGACGTCGGATTTCAGGTGGTGTAAAGCACGGTCAGACCTGAATACCTGACAGTAGACACCACCAGCACCACCGTAGGAAGGCTCTGACCACTGGAAACCAGTATCTTCCAGTACCAGACTCACTGAATTAGATTATGATTCAGAGATGAATTCAATCAAATGATCATCGTCTGGTTTATAAATAATCATCCTCATGAGAACATTAAAATGAAACAAAAACATTAACGGGAATATAAAATTGTTCTGGTATACAAACATGTGATGCTTTTCTAGAATATTATTGACTTGGTATTAAACTATAGATGACAAGATCAAATTAATATAATAAAAATAAAATTAAAAAACTGTAATAATCTAAAGAATAATGCATTTTATAGAATATTCTAGAGAATTATTTAACAGAATAATTCATTGCCTGTTGATTTTTTATTTCATTTTTTTTGCTTTTGTTGTTTTTATTTGTGGGCAGACTGTATTACTTACTCTGCCTTGATCCTGTTTTTATTTTGTTTTTTAACATGTTCAATAAAAATTGATTGATTGATTGATTGATTGATTACACTATTAACTGGTCTAAATCCACCATACTACCACTAAACCTCAGTAGTTGGGATGTGGCTGCCAAAACAGTACTTCTATCATTTAAAACAGACAATATTAAATATATAGGATTAAATATTTCCCCTAAATTGTCAGAATTAGTTGACCTTAACTATAATCCTCTATTAAAAACAGTTTGGATGAACCTACCAATAAACCTAATAGGCAGAATCACCACAGTTAAAATGACCATCCTTCCTATGATTAACTATCTTTTCTTAATGATCCCAATTAAACCTCCAAGCTCTTGGTTTAAATCTCTAGACTCTATAATCTTGCAATATTATTGGAAAAACAAGAAAGCTCGAGTTAAATTATCCACACTACAGAAATCCAAATCTAAAGGTGGTCTGGAAGCTCCAAACTACTCTTTATATTTCCTTGCAAACAAAATCCAATGTATTTATAAATGGATAAATCCTAAGCAGTGTGACTCTTCTTGGATGGATTTAGAACAATCATTTTGCAAAGAAATCAATATTTTTGATTTGCCTTTCATAAGTCGCTCAATTACTCGTCATTCCTGTTTTAAAAACCCAATTATAGGTACAACCTTGACAGCCTGGTGGGATTTTCACCAGATATCTAATACCAGCATCTCACCAAATAAATACACACCGATCTGGAATAATCCTGACTTCCAAATAAACCGGAAACCCTTAAATTTCATGTCATGGATTAACAAGGGCGTCACCATCTCAATCATATCTATGAAAATAATTCTATGGTCACATTTGATCATCTGGTCCAGAAATACAACATTGAACAAAAGCAATTCTTAGAATATCTTCAGGTTAAAACTACCGTACAGGCCAAAATGAATAAAACACCTAACCTCAGTCTCCCATCATTGATCCTAGAATTCACTAGAATCTGTAGTCACCAAAAAAATCTTGTCTAAAATTTATAAATTAATTTCAACAATTGACTGTACAATCTCAGTCCCTTCAATCAAAGGGGAGCAGGACTTAGAACTCACCACCAATGAAGAATTCTGGCCCAGAATTTGTAAAAATATATTTTATTCAGCTGTTAATGCAAATTTACAACTCAAACAATATAAAATTATCCACAGAGTCACTTTACTGGGGAAAAAAAAGGTTTAAAATGGGCTTTAAAGACACAAAAATATGCTCACATTGTACACCAGTTAAACCAGTCTGGCTCAATATTATAACTCTCTCCCAACTTCTGGACTGTAACATCCCAGTTCACCTTCCCTCTGTTTACTGGGAGACTCCTCCATGACCAGTCTCCCAGTATCACCTTCCCTCTGTTTACTGGGAGACTCCTCCATGACCAGTCTCCCAGCATCACCTTCCCTCTGTTTACTGGGAGACTCCTCCATGACCAGTCTCCCAGTATCACCTTCCCTCTGTTTACTGGGAGACTCCTCCATGACCAGTCTCCCAGTATCACCTTCCCTCTGTTTACTGGGAGACTCCTCCATGACCAGTCTCCCAGCATCACCTTCCCTCTGTTTACTGGGAGACTCCTCCATGACCAGTCTCCCAGCATCACCTTCCCTCTGTTTACTGGGAGACTCCTCCATGACCAGTCTCCCAGCATCACCTTCCCTCTGTTTACTGGGAGACTCCTCCATGACCAGTCTCCCAGTATCACCTTCCCTCTGTTTACTGGGAGACTCCTCCATGACCAGTCTCCCAGTATCACCTTCCCTCTGTTTACTGGGAGACTCCTCCATGACCAGTCCTCCCAGGGGAGACTCCTCCATGACCAGTCTCCCAGTATCACCTCGTTTACTGGGAGACTCTCCATGACCAGTCTCCCAGTATCACCTTCCCTCTGTTTACTGGGAGACTCCTCCATGACCAGTCTCCCAGTATCACCTTCCCTCTGTTTACTGGGAGACTCCTCCATGACCAGTCTCCCAGTATCACCTTCCCTCTGTTTACTGGGAGACTCCTCCATGACCAGTCTCCCAGTATCACCTTCCCTCTGTTTACTGGGAGACTCCTCCATGACCAGTCTCCCAGTATCACCTTCCCTCTGTTTACTGGGAGACTCCTCCATGACCAGTCTCCCAGTATCACCTTCCCTCTGTTTTACTGGGAGACTCCTCCATGACCAGTCTCCCAGTATCACCTTCCCTCTGTTTACTGGGAGACTCCTCCATGACCAGTCTCCCAGTATCACCTTCCCTCTGTTTACTGGGAGACTCCTCCATGACCAGTCTCCCAGTATCACCTTCCCTCTGTTTACTGGGAGACTCCTCCATGACCAGTCTCCCAGTATCACCTTCCCTCTGTTTACTGGGAGACTCCTCCATGACCAGTCTCCCAGTATCACCTTCCCTCTGTTTACTGGGAGACTCCTCCATGACCAGTCTCCCAGTATCACCTTCCCTCTGTTTACTGGGAGACTCCTCCTTGACCAGTCTCCCAGTATCACCTTCCCTCTGTTTACTGGGAGACTCCCCCATGACCAGTCTCCCAGTATCACCTTCCCTCTGTTTACTGGGAGACTCCTCCATGACCACCCTGGATAATACCTCCAAGAAAACTCTCTTTATCGCCTTAGTCATTGCCAAAAAAACAATTCTTGTAAATTGGAAAACAAAAAATTCAATAATATTACTCTGGAAAAATTTGGTAATTTTTTATTGTCAGCCACAATAAAAAATCAAAATGACACATTTGATCAAATTTGGGACAAAATGAGTCGATCTTTACATCTGTAACATGGATCGTCCCTAAAGGATCTGTGACTGAGCATTAAGTAACTCCTTGACTGTGGGAGGATAAAATAAACACAACTGAACAAAGATTTCTTAAATCTACTCCCACCATAACTGCCCACAGTTAGCTTGATCTCCTTCAGCCTAAAACTCCGTTGATTTAAACTTATTGAAGGATAAGAATGGACAGACTGTTACAGTGGATTACTGTCATCATTGTTATCAAACCACATGTGTATTTCCTTTAGTAATATATTATCTCTCCTTCCCAGTGGGTCTGAGCCACCGGCCCCCCATCACTCTGGGTCAGGGTTCATGTGTTGCTGCCGGGGTTCTTGCCCCAGTTTGTGCTGTGTCTCTGGTGGTTGGGGCTGGGGGGGGCCCTGGGGGCGTCTCCTTGCCTGGTCTGGCCTTGGCTGCAGCGGTGGTGCGGTCTACCTGTGCTGCCGGGTGGTGGTGGGGCTTGCCATGCCCCTGTTGACCACTGGTGGTGGGGTGGGGGGGCGAGGTCTGGGCTTGGGTGGGGTCTGGGGTGGCGGGTTTTCCCTGGGGGGGCGGGGGGGGGGCAGTCGCTGCCTCCCCTGGGGTGGCCCGTGCCTGGGGGTGGTGCGGGGGCAGCAGTGGGGCATCTCCCCTCGCTGTGGTGCATCCAGTCTGTGGCGGCCGGCGCGTCTCTCTGCCTCGGGGCTCCTCCTGTGGTCGCAGTGGGTGTCTGGTTCCCCGGCTGGGGCTTGCTTGGGCCCTGGGTGGGCGTTGGGGGGCCTTGGTGGTGGTGGGCCCCTTGGGGTGGGGGTGCGTCCCATGGCGGGGCCCCGATGGCTGCTGCTCCCTGGGGGTGGGGGTGGGGGACCTTTGCCAGAGGCTGTGGTTGCACTCCAACCCCCACCCCCCCACCCCACAAATACATGACATACAAAGTGAATTAGAAGCCGCGGTGCGGGGGGAACATCCACCTTGGCTCAATTTTAATGCATCTATTACACATAGGGAAGGAAGCTTGGATGCGGGGGGACCATCCACCCTCTGCACCCTAAGTTGATTTTAATCCACTTAGCTTACACACACAAAATAATAATTAAAAAAAAAACACAGAAGAAGACACATACACATACACATAACACACATGTCGGGGGGAGGGGATGGGGGGCTGGACCGGCCATATTGCCTCTTTTTTGTTTTGTTTTGTCCCTCCCTGCCCTGCGGGGGATTTGGGGTGCGGTCGTGGGTCCTGGCCAATGGGGCGTCCTCCCGGCTTTTGGGGGGCCCTCCGCTGGTGGGGGCCTCCCTGCGCCCGTGCGTGGGCCCGGGTGCGCCCCTGCTGGTGGGCTGCGTGCCCGGTGTGGCTCCAGGGGGGTCATGGGTGTGGGGGGGTGTTGGCTCGCTGCGGGCTGGTGCATGGTGGCGTGGGGGGGTGCTGTGCAACCTTCCTGGCGTGGCCCTCTGCTGCGAGCCGCTTTCCCATCATTTGTTGCAGCTGCTGTGCTGCGGGGGGGTGGCGGCTGTCTCGTCTCGCCTGGGGGGAGGGGTCGTGCCCCCCTGGTTTCTCTCTCCTTCTCTCTCTCTGTCCCGCCCGTCTCCCCCTTCCGCTCCCTGCCGCCGGTTGGTGGGGGCGGGGGGGCTCAGCTGCCCCTGGGCTGCATGGGGTGACGGCTACCCGGTCTGCATTTTCTGCAGTGCTGCTGCTATGGTTGGGGACTGGTGGGTGTGGGGGCTGGGGAGTGGGCGGGCCTCGTCGCGGTTCTGGCCTTCTGGGTGCCCTGCTTGGCCCTCCTGTCAGTGGACGTATATCACGGGGATGTTTGCCCCCCGACCTCTTGGGTCGGGGGCAAAGGGTCCTCTTGGGCCAGTCTGGCCCTGGGGCGATGGGAGTTAGCTGGCGTTTTCTCACCTGCGGGAGGACTTGAGGTGGACTAAGATAAGGAGAGTGGTGATGATAACGGTGGTAACAGTTTCCTTGGTACTTGGGTAACTCACATGTGAGGGTGTGGCAGGGTGCCCTGTTGCCACTCGCTCGGTCCCCGGCTGATCCTGCGGAGTAATTTGCGGGATGGCATGGGTCTTTTGATTGAGGATCGTCCGGGTGTTGTGGATGGTTAGTTGGTCGGTTTGGACGGATGGGGGTCCGCGCCTCCGGCGGGGTGCTCATTGCATCTGCAGCTTGTTCTCGCCAGTCGCCGCTCTTTCCTCGTGTCGTCCCCGCAGGCGCGTCGGAGTGCGAAATATTTGTAGGATTCCAGGCTTTTATAGGCCTTGAGAATTTCCTTGGTGTACGCTGATGACTTGTTTATCAAATAATTATATATTGCCGAATGCTCGAGGTCGGGGAGTTTCTTTACCTCGTCTTCGCCAGCACCTGGGTAGAACAGGGCAGCTGGCAGTAGGTACGGGTCGTGTTCTAGGCCTGAAATCTGTAATTTCTCCCGGTATTGTTCCTTTTCCGACCCATTCAGACTTTGAACATGGTCTGATGGCACTATCAGATGACTAGTCATGATATTACACATAACCAGCACAAAGACTATGTGATCACTTAAGCCGTAGCTTGTTGTTTTCACTCCAATATGGCGACTGCGCTCTGTAGTCAAGGCGTGTGTCGCATGGCTGCAGGAGGTCTATATGGGCACAGACACATTGATTCGTTACACCCCTCCCCCAACACCCCCCCCCCCCTACTGTCAACACAATCAATAATGTTTACATCAATTCTCCATATACAGGTCTATAGCTTGGTAGAAGGTGTTCATCCAGTTTTCTTGCTAGTAGTTTCTGCTTCTTACATATCATCCTCTGAGTTTGTTTGCTGTCAAAACACAATCCACTACACAACAGCCCTCACACCCTCACTGTCCTGTCTCTTTAACTGTCCTGTCTTTAAATGTTTCACTGCTGGGGTTTTTTGGTCCTCTCTGACAAAATCAGGATTTAAGATATTAATAAAGATGTTAGAAATTACTGCCAGAGAGGACTGGTGAAGGACACATTCACCCTTCACACTCCCACAAAAAAAAAAAAGTCTGCTATAAGATTAAATTGCATATACATACTAGATGGTTTTGGAGACAATGGCACTAACCTGAATGTAAATGCAGACACACAAAAAAAAAGAAAAAGAAAAAAAAAGTCTTTAGTGGCCAGTGTTCTGGTGTTCGTTTGTCCTCTTCAGGCTCTCAGAGCTCAGGAGGGAACAAAGTTCTTCGGACCGACACGGCGCTCAGTTTCCAGCTCTCAGCCTGATGCTGCACCAAGCGGTTGGGAAGCCATGTTAGTGTTCGGTCAGACCGGAGGTCAGGTCAGTTTCTGCCAGCCCACCAAGCCCAAGCACATGTTACTGGGAAGCCAGTTACTGGGAACACCAGGAGCCAGTCAGTCGCCGTGGCAGCGGTTGGTGCGGAGAATGACCCGTTTCTTCACCGCCGTGAATGCTGACGCCTCATTATCGGCCTTGAAAGACGTCTGTGATGCCATGGCGCTCAGCTTCAAGCTCACCTGCACCAAACAGGTAACCGTGAGCACGCTGGACAAACGCAACAGCAAGCTCATCTTCAAAGTCCACTTGTTGGAACTGAACCAGAGGGTTCTGCTGGACTTCAGACTGTCTAAGGGTGATGGTTTGGAGTTTAAGCATCTTTTTGTGAAGATAAAGCAGAAGCTCGTCAACACCCAGAAGAATTTACTCCCCACCACCACGTGAGCAGACGCTCAGGTCTGGACACCAGAGAGATAAACTTTACGTGTTCTGTTGGTCGTCCTCTTGAACTCGTCTTTTTTCTTTTTCACTTCTGTCTCGTCTGTCCACTTGGAGGATGTCCTGTCCTCTACGACATGTTCACAGGTTTTAGAGTTTAGAGAGAAGTTTGGGGACAGAAGAGCACGTGTTTTTGATGAGCACTGATTTGCCGTTACAAAGACTGACATGTTCTTGTTAAGTTTATGATGCAGTTTTGAATACATTATTAAAAAAAAAAAAAAAAGATTATTTTTTAATGTAACAATAATAACTTTTGTGGAGCAACTATTGTATCAGAATTTTTCAGCTGTATCTGTTTGGGTGAAATGAATGTGGAACATCTCTGGAGGATGTGAACAATTTTGGTTCAGAATAATGGAGGTTGGAGGTGGAAACGACTCTAAATTCAATACTCCCTTGAAAAAAATACAACCAGATATCAGCTAAAGACTGATCCAACAAGAGTAAATGTTAATATCAAAATACTTGTCAATTTTAAAAATAAGTTGAGGACAAATACTTGATTGGAGAAGAAACTAAATTCACATCTGTGGGCAGGAAATGTCATCGATGGCCACGATGAAAGAGAAACGTTTCACGTTTATTTACGTTCATCCACCAGGTTGAAGACCCTCACCGACACCTTCACAACATGGAGGCACGTATCTATGAAACTAGTGTTTGGCAGATGATTGAAGTCTGAAGAAACAAGACAACACATATTGGTTATTAGTATCTTAGCTTAGCACGATGCTAAGCTAAAATGACTAGCTGGTGGAAACTGGGTAAGGTGGGTGTGTCCTACCCATCCAACCATCTGACAGACTTGTTTGTTCTGCTAATATGCTTGTTTATGGACTACAGGGATGGGCGGAGTCAGCTCCTGTCAGTGTGGCATCAAATAGAGCTCCAAGAATGGACCTCTGCAGCAACATCATGAAGAAGGATGGACCAAAATTCCTCGATAGCCATGTTGGAGACTGATGACGTCATACGGGAAGCTCGAAGTTACTGCTCCTAAAGGTAGATGTACAGTCTCCTGACTGGAGATACTTAGGATTCCCCATATTGTTATTACCTACGCCAAGGAGATTATGATTTTGCCAGCGTTTATCTGTCTGTCTGTGTTCAAGATAACTCAAAAAGTTATGGATGGATTTAGATAAAATTTTAAGGAGTTGTCAGAAATGTGAAAAGGTAGAACTGATTTCATTTTGGATGTGATCTGGAAGAAATCCTGGATTCTGGATCACTTTCAAATTTTTGATAACATTGCCGTCAATGTGGCCGAAAATTTTGTTTCTCAATATCTCCGTTAATTATTGCCCCAAACTCATGAAATTTGACTCAGGGATTGACAATGGGAACCTCTATCAAATTTCAAAGGCTGGACCGGATCTGATCCAGAACGCGGATTTTATTGCAATCTGTAAATCACTATATGGGGGAACTGTTGTGCTTGGCGGAGGTCTGAGCTCTCCAAGTGCTTTTCTAGTTCTAAATTTTTTCTTCTTTTTGTATTCATTATCTAACCTTCCATTTATCTCTAAAATTCTGGAAAAAATAGTTGCTAGCCAGTTAGGAGAACACCTGCATAGAAATGATCTATTTGAGGTCTTTCAGTCAGGGTTTAGAACTCATCATAGCACAGAAACTGCGCTGATTAGAGTCTCCAACGACCTCCTCATGGCCTCAGACAATGGATTAGTTTCTGTCCTTGTTCTGCTGGACCTCAGTGCTGCTTTTGATACCGTAGATCACGGCCTTTTGCTGCATAGATTAGAGCACACTGTTGGAATTAAAGGGACAGCATTAGGCTGGTTTAAGTCATACCTATCTGACAGGTTCCAGTTCATCCATGTTAATGACGTTTCTTCTACACGGACTAGAGTCTGCTATGGCGTCCCACAGGGTTCAGTTCTGGGACCAATCCTTTTCACTTTATACATGTTGCCCTTCGGAAAAATTATCCAGAGCCATGGCATAAACTTTCATTGCTACGCTGATGATACGCAGCTGTATTTATCTATGAAACCAGAGGAAACAAATCTTTTAGCTAAACTTCAAGGGTGTCTTAATGACATTAAGTCCTGGATGTCCTCTAACTTTTTGCTTCTAACTCAGATAAAACAGAGGTTATTGTCTTTGGTCACCTGAGGAATGGATTGACTGGATTTACGCTGGCTTCCAGCACAGCTGTGAAAAACCTTGGAGTTATTTTTGATCAGGATATGTCATTTAAGCAGCATATTAATCAGGTTTGCAAGACTGCCTTTTTTCATCTCCGAAATATTGCCAAGATCAGGAGCATCCTCTCCCAGGGTGATGCTGAAAAATTAATCCACGCGTTTGTTAGCTCTAGACTGGATTACTGTAATGCGTTGTTAGCAGGATGTCCGAAAAGCTCGCTAAATAGCCTTCAATTGATCCAGAACGCAGCAGCGAATCAGGAATCCGTAAGCGAGATCACGTCTCTCCCGTGTTAGCCTCCCTCCACTGGCTTCCCATGAAATTTAGAATTGAGTTTAAAATTCTGCTTCTCGCATATAAGGCCCTTAATGGCCTAGCTCCGCGCTATTTACAAGACCTGATAGCATGTTATGCTCCTAATAGAGCTCTCCGCTCTCAGAGTGCAGGATTACTCGTCGTTCCTAGAATATCTAAAAGTAGGTTTGGAGGACGGGCCTTCTGCTACCAGGAACCTTTTTTATGGAACCAGCTACCAGTTTGGGTTCAGGAGGCTGATACCATCTCCATTTTTAAAACTAAATTGAAAACATTTCTGTTCAGTAAAGCCTACAGTTAGTCTAAACTATTAAACTATATAGTGTGTGGGGGCTAATAGTTATAGCCATAGTTGTAGTAGCTCAGACTATCACAGGTTCGTCATAGCTATGCTGCTATAGGCCTACGCTACAGGGGGACACCAACATGATCTGCTGAGTGGTGTCTCCACTGCTCTTCTCCTTTTTCTTCCCTTTCTTCCTCCCTTCCTCCTCCTCCAGCTCATTTATAATTATTTGGGAGCACCCTGTTACTGAAACTATGCTCCATTTTCTTTGCTTTCCTGTGTTTGTTGTGCTGTTTCTGCCCCCTTTTCTTTCTGTGTATTTGCAGGCCAGAGTTTCCTGGGTTTCATGCTGACTTGCAGTTCCATCCTCTGTCCATCCCGGGGTTCTCCTCCACTTGTGTTTGGGTGCCGACTGGCGTGGTGATCGGCGACCTGGTCCTCTGGCCATCTCATCCCAGTGCTGCTGCCTCCATCTGTTTATGTTTATATGGTCGTTGTATTTAGTCATTTGTGAGCTCTCCTCTCTCTGTCCTCCATCCTCTCTCTGTCCTTCATCGTGTCTTTGTCCTCCATCCTCTCTCTGTCCTCCATCGTCTCTTTGTCCTCCATCCTCTCTCTGTCCTCTGTCCTCTCTCTGTCCGGTCTCCCCTCTTTTCTTTCTCTACCCGGCTGGCCTTCGGCAGGAAGGTCCCCCCATATGATCCAGGTCCTGGTCCAGGTTTCTTCCTCTTAAAGTGGAGTTTTTTCTTGTCACTGTTTGGCTTAAAGGTATTTTCTCCCTCTGTGGGAGTTTTTTAGCTGCCATTATCATTGATTGGATTTAATATTATAATTTTGGTTAATGATATTTGCTCAGGGGTCATGATCTGGGTCTCTGTAAAGCGCCTAGAGACAATTGTCATTGTAACAGACGCTGTACAAATAAAATTGAATTGAATTGAATTGAATTTTGTTAAATAATGGCACAGTGTAAAAAAAAAATCAAAGTTGAATGTTGTTGCTGATCTGAGTTTGGAGGTGTTGTTCCCTGGCTCTCTAAACCAAACACCACTAAAGATTATTTTATTTGCTGAGTTTTCTCTAATTGAATTATCAAATTTATTTGAGACGAACTTGAAAATGATGCCGGTGGGAAAGTAACACAATCCATTTCTCTCAGATCTACAGATAAACGTAAAGGTGGCCTTGTGAAAGATGATGTTGTCACACGATTCACAACACAGGAATGAATAAATATTCCAATTTAAATGCAAAATCCCGAGTTGGAGAGAAGTTGTAGATCACTCCGACATGTTGGTTCATTTTACTTCAAGATTCATAAATAACATCCAATGCAGTTACTCGTCTCTAAATGAGGTTTTAAACCCGACTTGTCGTGGTGCATATCCTTACAGTAGTGTTTTTATTTCTTAAATGTTGTTATTCTTGCTCTTGATGTAATCGCTCCTGTCCCAAGGATAATCAAGAAGACTGATTTCTGTGGTTAGAAGCTTTTTCAGGATCTCAGCTCTCTGCGTTCAAACCACACAACCTGCCAGCAGATCCAGAGACCCTCAACATTTATTCTCTGAGTTTGCCTTGGCCCACAGAGAAGATCTCTGAGAGCAGATGTTTCTGCAGTTTGCTGGTCCCGCACATTCAGGTGCTTGTAAACACAGTGCCAAGAGGGTAAGACATCAGCAATGGTCCGAGGGCTTCTACATACTCTGTCCAAAGTGATCTGTCAGACTGTACGATGATGAGCCCTGCTGAATCGTAGGATGCGGCTGATACAGCCGCTGATACAGGATGGACGTGGAATTACATCAGTGTGCGCAAAAAGCACATGACAATAAACTGCTGACACCATCAGAAGTAGCAGTCTCACATGAAAGACGTGTGATTTTGTGAGAGTTGCAATTTTATAATGTAAATTTGTGATTTTGACCAGAAATAAAAGGCAAAATGTGAAAAATGTGATTTTACTTCAAAAAGTTGTGAGTTTTGTCTCAAAGTTGTGATTTTGTAGTTTTTTAACAAGACAATATCAAGGCCTGAGATCAAAAAGTTATTTGGATTGCTATTTGCTAAATTTGAGATGAAAGAAAATCCCCTTTTTACCCTTCTCCAAAAAATAAATGTTTTAAAAATGGTTACCTTTGCAATTTTACAACAGAAATTTGTGATATTAGGAGATGTAGTCACAACTATAGAAAATTCAAAACTTTTTAATCAAGTCTTAATTTTATGTCATATAGTTGTTTTTTTTTTATTTGTTTTTACTAAACTTAATCTGTGACAACAAAGAGATGCAATTTAAAGTTAACAAGCTGCAGTTTTGCAGAAGTTGTGATAATAACAGTCAATTATACGTCATTTATAACAACAGGTTCTGATTTAGTATAAAATGTCGCAATTTTGTGAAATTTGGTATTTTTACTGAAAAATGTCACAATTGTATGACAAAAGCCTTAATAAAACATTGTGATCTTGAAAGATTGGCAATTGCAAAGTGCTGTTTCTTTACAAAAAGTCCAAACTTTAAGGAAAATTATTGATGAAAGATAATTGTACAGTTATACTATAAAAATGTTATAATATAAATAAGTGTCATTTATCTGAGTGTGTCCTTTCCTTTTAGTTTGAGCATCTGCCCACAACATTATCCCGTCATCCACAGAAGAATATAAACTTTGCACGGTGTGGAGTTATTTTGATACGGACTTTGATACAGATCCAAAATGTAGTGTACAAAAAAGTCAGACATTGTGGCAAATCTTAGGGAACGCTGAAAAAAGCTGTCACCCAAAACAGTATGATGAGTTACAAGAAAAAAATAGTCTTAGAAGTGACGAGTTAGCAGACTACTGAAAAGACAGCAGACTCACCGGAAACACCGGAGACTCAGATGATTCAGCTGAGTCAATTTACTGGTTTGAGTTTGGAACTCACCGGAAACACCGGGGACTCAGACAATTAGCTTAAATCGCTTCACTGACTCTAGTTAGCGGATTCACTGGAAGCACCGTAGAATAAGATGATTTGGTTAAATCGGTTTCACCAAAAACACAGCTGACACAGAGGATTGCAGTAATCCCCCACACTTCGCGGAATTTTCAAAAATATTGATAGAAAAAAAATATTTGAAAAAAAAATCAAACGAAGCGCGAGGGTGAAGCGAAACTCATCACATTAAGAACGAGTCTCGGGAAGCAACAAGAGCTGACATGGGAGGCTCCATGAACGAATATCGAGGCCTGTGATTGGCTGCTATGACTGGCATTGCTGTGCCGTCGGTTGTCTGTACGCTGATTGGCTGACACGCACCCCTGCATCTCCCATCTCCTGCTCTCGTCAGCTACGCACAGAGGAGAGATCGTCAAAGTGAGTGTACCTTCCGTAGATTTTGCGTAGGCACGTACATGTATACTGTATACTGTATGTATACTATATACTCATGTACTGTATATGTACATGTACATATACATGTACATCTACGTCGCAGTTTTCACTTACTGTAATTTCACTGATTTGGCTCCAGTCAGATAATCTCAATAAAAAGTTGAATATTTCAATGAACGAGAGGGAACATTTTTTCGGTTGGATTTGGTTGTTGTTTTACATTTAAAATGTTGAGACGTTTATGATTTATTTGCACATTTAATTTTTTTGTTCCAGGTGTTATTTGTGTTTGTTTTTGGTGAGAGGAATTTTAAAATAAATGTTTGTGTGGCGTTTATAACTGCCGTTAATGACTCAAATAGTCGGACGTGTTACTAACAATGTGCATCTTTTATTGAACGTCTGCAGGGAGCATCTTACAGGTCTCACTTATCAACACGGAAGAGTTTCTGTCTGCATCACACATGCGCAGTCTCCAACTGACTGAGAATAAACATTGTCACTTCACATGACATCTCCCCCCCTTCTTCAAGTATGGAAATGCATCACACACATATTAACCCATTCAGGTAAGCTTCTACCTGCAGTACCTTATTTATTACTTAACAAACACAACCTGCTATGTGCCCAACAGAATGTTCAGTGTTTTTTTTTTTTCTTTCTCTTTTTTTTTTTTTCAAACACACACAACAGTAACTAACTAAGGGTGTGGGTAGACTACCACAATCCCTTGAGATGGGACAGGGATTATTCTGCCCTTAAAGTCCATCATCTCAGCTAACTAGCATACCTTGGGTTTGGCTTAACAGTCCTCCCAAACCTGGTGATGACTTGACTCGAGGGTTGAGGAGAACCAGGGATGTCAGCAGGAACGTTGCTCCCAGAGGGGCAAAAACCCTGTTCTGCTGGCTCATGCCGTCCATGGTGATCATTCTGTTGAGAACTGTACATCACTGGAGGTAAGGGCAGCTCCTGGTTCACCAGCTGGATGTGACGCCGGTTCCTTCGGGGTGTGTCGCCTCGCTCAGTCTCCAGCGTAAAGGATCGTGGCGTAGTCTCCTGGCGCTGCACAGTCGCTGTGGTTGTCCAAGCCTTTTCACCATTGATCTTCATTCTAACTTTATCACCAATGGTCAGTGGTGGAAGAGGTTTGGTAGAGTATCTGCGGTTGTAGTACTTCTCGTAGCACTGTTTAGCTTTAGCATCATTTTCTTTAACAGTCTCTAGATTAGGCCACATTGGCCGCAGGCTCTCTTTCAGGACTAGGAGTGTCGTGCGAATTTCTCGACCCATTAACAACTTGGCAGGGCTTTCACGTGTTGGCTCAGTTGGTGTTGAGCGATAGCTCAGGAGAGCAAGGTGGGGATCATCTTGTTTCAAGATCCACTTTGCGGTCTTCACAGCGCGTTCGGCCATGCCGTTGGATTTTGGGAAATGAGGGCTTGACGTAACGTGTTGAAAAAAAGCAGCGAAATGCCCAAACTCTTCAGCTGAGAACTGGGGCCCGTTATCTGTCATAAGCTCCTCTGGAGTTCCAAATCTGGTGAAGATGCTTTTCAGCTTCTTTATTACAGTGCCTGAGTTTGTTTTTGGCAGGTCTAAGATCTCGAGCCATCTGGAGAAGTAGTCTATCACGATCAAGTACTGACGACCTTTGTGCTCACACAAGTCGGCAGCGAGCTTTTGCCATGGTAGATCTGGCAATGGGGTGGTAATCAAAGGTTCTCTGTGCTGGCTCGGTCTGTAGGTGTTACAATGTTTACATGAAGACACAAGCTTTGTTACATCACTGGCAATGCCAGGCCACCACACAGCACCTTTAAAGCGCTCTCTGCATTTAGTGAGGCCCTGATGGCCCTCATGAATCTTCTGCAGCATGTTTTCTCTCATACTCACAGGAATCACGATCTGTTTGCCACGTCGCAGCAATCCGTTGGCTTCACTGAGTGAACCACGTTCTCTGAAGTATGCGTTCGCTTTCACTGCTACACTCTTCAGGTGTTCTGGCCACCCCTTGTGGACATAATTGAGAACGCACTGGAGTTCACCATCTGTTCTCGTCTCATCTTTTATCTGTTCAATAGTTGGCTTTCTCACTCGTAGATCGTCCTCCACGGAGTCCACGTACACTTTTACCTCTGCCTCTGTGTCACCTGGAGGAGCATCCGCCATGGGTTGTCTAGACAGGGCGTCTGCGACTACTAGGTGTTTCCCTGGAACATATTCTGCGACTGGATTGAACTTCATTAACCTGATGAGCAGGCGCTGGCAGCGTAAAGGTGTGGTGTCGAGGTCTTTTGAGTTGATAAGAGTCACCAGTGGCTTGTGGTCTGTGAGCAGCTTGTATCTCTCTAAGCCACAAAGATACTGGTAGAAAACTCAGAGGCCCACACTCCTGCGAGGCACTCCTTTTCGATCTGAGCGTACCTCTTTTCAGCATCGGTCAGTGTACGTGAGCAAAACGCGACAGGCTTCAGTGCTCCATCATGGCTTTGCATGAGGACTCCTCCAAGCCCATAACTGCTTGCGTCCGCACTGACTACAGTTGGTTTAGCTAGATGAAAGAACTCCAAGACAGGTGCTGACGAAATTAGCCGTTTCACTTCTGTGAACGCTCCATCTTGCTGCGGCCCCCAGCACCAATCACGATCAGTCTTGAGCAGCTCGTTGAGTGGTTGCAACACTGTGGAGAGATTAGGTAAGTAACGCCCAATGTAGTTCACCATTCCAAGCAGCCGCCTCAGCTCACTCACGTTCTGGGGTGCTTCCATTGTTGTTATGGCTTTAACCCTCTCTTGGTTTGGGGCTATACCATCTTTGGTCACTACCTGTCCTAGACAGTTTAGTTCTGGCTGGCTAAGTCGGCACTTGTCCTTGTTGAGCCTGAGACCAGCAGTTCTTATGGTCTCCAGGACACGCTTTAGCCTCTGGTCGTGGATTTCTTGTGTTTCTCCTGATACTAAAATGTCATCCATGTACACGACTGTCCCCTCATGCCCTGCAGCAGCTCTGACATCTTTCGTTGAAAGATTTCGGGCGCTGATGTAATGCCAAATGGCAGCCTTTTAAAACAGTATCTGCCTAGAGGAGTGATAAAGGTGGTCAGACGTGCACTATTTTCTTCTAGAGGGATTTGCCAAAATCCACTCTCTGCGTCTAAGCTGGAGAACACTGTGCTCTTTGCTAGCTTGGGCAAGATATCGTCCAAGGTTGGCAATATGAACTTCTCACGTTTCACATTCTCGTTGAGTCTTTTTAAATCCACGCAAATTCTTAATTTTCCATTCTTCTTTACTACCGGGGCCATGGGCGCGCACCATTCAGTCGGCTCAGTCACTTTCTCTATTATGCCCATCGACTCCATTCTCTTTAGCTCCTCTTCAACTTTAGGGAGTAGCGGAATGGGAACTCGTCGTGGTGTGGCTATGCTGTATGACTGTGCACCATCCTTCAGGGTGATTTTCACTGGTTCACCTTTCAGTGTGCCCAGGCCACTGAATGTGCTGATCTCGTCAATGCGCCTGATTAAGCCCAGTTTAGTTGCCACAGTTCGGCTGAGGAGGTTTTCTCCATTGGTTTTGACCACTACTACGCGAAAGCAACAGTTTCGTGGCTGGCCATTAACATGAGCTTTAATTTTGGCTAAGAACTGCCCTCTTGTGGCTACAACGCCACCAGGACTCTGCAAAGTATTTTTCACTTCACTAAGTTTAGGCTTGTTCCTTAATGTTTCATAGGTAGCCTCTGACATCACTGAAGTGTCGGCACCGGAATCGATTTTGAATGAGACTGGCGTGTCTGCTAAAGTCAAAGTGGTGCGCCAAGGAGGCTCATCCTCAGCTAACAGTGCATCTTTGCTTTGCTTGAGCTCTACTGATCCTAAGAACATTGCATCATCCTCATCAGTTTCGGTTATCTCCTGTACAGATGTCTTTGAAAAGCATGCTGCGTTGAAATGTCCAACTTTGTTGCACTTATTGCATTTTTTTCCTTTAGCGGGGCACTGATCGACATCTGTATGGTTTCTCCCACACCTGCATGCTCCTTTCCTTGTCTTTTTATTTGCTCTTGCTACATTGCCAGTTCTCTTCTGTTCTGTCTTTCTGACTGATTTTATGTTATCCACGTGCTCCGTGCCTTGTCCTCTCTCTGTGTTCTGTGTTTTTATTAGCTCACAATGTCTGGCCATTTCAATGGCAGTCCGCAGTGTTAGATCACTTTTCATTTGCAGCTTCTGTGACATTTGCTTATCACGAATTCCAATCACTAGGCGGTCGCGCATTTGCTCTTCTTTTTTAAATCCCAAAATCACAATTTTCAGCTTGCTCATAAAGCTGCCTGACGAATGCCTCCACGCTTTCACCGGGAAGCTGAACTCTTGAGTGAAACCTGGCACGCTCGTAGATAACGTTGAGTTTTGGAATAAAATGTTCGTCGAATTTGGCCATGACTACATCATATTTATTTCCATCTCCTGCATTAGCGAACGTGAATGACCTGAATATGTGCTCGGCCTCCGCACCCATCGAGTATATCAGGGCATTTACCTACACCGTTTCATCATCCTTCGTGAGCAGCGAAGCAACCCGATACCTGGCAAACCTCTGCTTCCAGTCGGGCCACGCTTCTGGCTTGGAAAAGTCGAACTGCTCCGGCGGTGTGAACTTTGCCATGGCGATGCAAACTTCGGTCCTCTCAAAACTCACGTTCGGTTCCATCTTCCTTCGCTATTTTTGCTTCTGACACCATGTGGCGTTTATAACCGCCGTTAATGACTCAAATAGTCGGACGTGTTACTAACAATGTGCATCTTTTATTGAACGTCTGCAGGGAGCATCTTTCAGGTCTCACTTATCAACACGGAAGAGTTTCTGTCTGCATCACGCATGCGCAGTCTCCAACTGACTGAGAATAAACATTGTCACTTCACATGACAGTTTGTACCTCTGGTTTTCGTACATGTCCCTTTTGAAAATTTGACCGCTACGTGTCCCCCCTCCCCCTACTCGCTTCCCGTCGCCATGGCAACAACATCCCGATCGTAAAACGTCACTATGTGCTGCCCACGTGACCTGCTATGAGGCAGAACCTCGGTCCTTTCAGTAAACACGAATCTTAAAGTGAGTTTTCTGTTTAATATTACTTTTTTATTTAAAGCCTCCTCATTCCGGGTTTATTTTGTGTGTGTTGTTTGCGTGAGTTTAACCGCAAGAACCCACCAGGGCTGCTGTGGAGCTGAGCGCTGAGCCGCGGTGCTTTGTGATTAGCAGCTAATGTTGCTAATGATGCTAATCGGAGTCCGTTTAAACCGCACATTCTTCTGTGTTAAAGCTGCTCCGACGCCGCTAGAATCGTGTCGTTCAGTGAGACCGTCTTACTTCAGTCCCAGTGAGGAGGTTTCACTGGTTTCTGCTGCATCCGTGGTGTCTGGAGGAGGAGCGGTGCTAATGCTAACAACAGTTAGCTGTCTTGATGAGTTCAGTCATCTGAAGACTTCTGTTCTTAAACGGGTTTTTACTGTTGAACTGTGTGAAGAAATGCACAGTTTTAGGTTCAACGGAGCGTGGAGACCTTTTCCTGTACACAGGATGCACTTTGTAAAGCCTGATGCTGATCTGATGTTCACGTGGACATATTACGTTAAAAAAAAAAAAGCGTATTTTTAAATGATGTTCAGGACCGCTTCTATCATTACCTGGGTCCTCCTGGTGTGTTCAAACTTTCAAGCAGGTGAAGATGAAGTTTAAAAACAGAATCCAGTATCAGGCTGGATTGTTCTCACTTTAATCACAAGTGAAGGAGACGTCATTCAGGGAGCTTTGATCATCAGTCCATCCGATCCTAAAGGAGAATCTCTTAATCCACAGAAGAAGTTATCTGAAGTCATTAATGACAACATCTAAATCATTTATGCTAGCAGAAATCCCATTAAATGATTTGAAATTAATCAAAACTGATATTTGGAGCCAATAACAGTCTTAATCTTAACCATGTCAGTTATTTCAGTTATGTCAGTTGTTTGAAATAGTCAATAAATTACCATAAATGGCTCAACTGAAATGAGTTCAGTGTCATCAGACAGTTGCTCATATGACGTTGTGGAGATATTCAGATCCTCAGTATCACATTGACGAGAGAGTTTACTGTCATTCACATGTGGGACGTCCTGATTAAGTTTGACCGTTAAATCAACAGTATTTCTGCAGACTTAACTTATATACATGATTTTATCCTTCCATGCATCACAGATATCCCCCGTTGTATGTCCATTCTAGGGGTGTATCGATTTTTTTTCAAAAACACTAGTAATAAACAATAAATAGGTTGTTTTGAAGCAAATAGCTTTGACTCCATTTGTCCTCTGAATGATCAATATCATCTGATGAACATATACAGCAACTTGATTTTTCATCTCTACTTTTAATTTTGATATTAACTGGGTAGAATATCACAATATATCGTGATATCATGATAATATCGTAGCGCAAACCAAGTGTCATGATACATTTCGTATTGCGAGGTCGTTGCCAATACTCACCCCTAGTCAATTATTCCCACAAAGTACATTATATTATCTTCTTTTACTATCCATTTATTTATTTATTTGCAGATGTTAGGTTCCTTCATCACGACAGGGATGCTGAACATCGTCTGTTAGAATGGAAGCTGTGAGAAGATTGGCTTGGTCATTAGCAGTTTCTATCCATTTTTTTGTTTGTTTTAAATTTGAATGTAATTTTTTTGGGTAACTGTACCCTGGCCACGAATGTAGGAGTCATTAAAGAAGAATTTCACTGGATTTTGGGTACTTATTAATGACTTAAAATATATTTTTTAATGGTGTGCTTCCACATCTGTGAGTAAAAATGTTTTTCCTGTAGCATCACCCAGAGTGATTGGTTGATTGATGACATCCATGATCCCTATGAGGCTCCTTGAATCGTAGGGCTGAAATGTTATTGAAGTGAGTAGAGCTGAGTCTGTTACGCTCAAGTAGCCTGTCTGAAATATGTTTCTATTCTTCATCTAGAACTGCTTCAGAGTTTTAACACATTCACTCTGTAGTTTCTCCCACGTCACTGCATTTCCTTCATCGCTGGTGGAGGAAGACACGTGACTGCAATAACGGCTCTAATTCGATGAAGAAGAGAAGTAGGAGGATCTCTGTTTACCTGCCGTCGGACGCAGACGAACAGCACTTAAAGGAATCATGGTTCAGCCAGTTCTTAGCAGATAGTTTTATTGGGGTCAACGTGACTCTTCCATAAAAAACTGGCTGCTGTGAACAGAGAAGCGAAAACATCTTGATTTATCCTGATCTTGTAATAAGATGCTGTGTATAAAATGGCTCGTCTTGTTCTTCAAACGGCCGCAAAGCAGAACTTTATTGTTATACAATTCCCCCAAAAAACGTATATCTCTAAAATTCCTTCTCCCAAAAGTATCTAGGACAGATTTAAAAAAAAAAAAATTGAAAATATTCGTAAAGGGAAGCTAGCACCGTTTCTTGGGGCTTAAGATTACAGAAAAAACCCTTCCTTTAATAAATAAAGTATTTTTGAATTGAATTGAAATTTATCATCATTGTATACTTGAAACAAGAATTGTTGAAATATGTGTTTAATATCACAGAGCAGTAGATCCTGTTTGAGCCTGTTTTTACAGCTCTTTTCATAGCAGCCAGTTTTTGGGGGTGGAGTCGACCATTCTGCTTGACCCCACCCCCAAAAACTGGCGACTGTTAACAGAGCTGCAAAAACATCTTGATTTTTGCATCAAAAATTTAAAACACCACAGAGATGTTCAAGTAAAGCTTCAATGTTTTAAAATCTGTCTCCTTTAAGACCTTAAATATGGTCAAAGGTCCAAAAGTAATTTAGCATTTTAGCTTGAATACTTGCGTCAGTCATGTTGGCTACAGGTTGACCAATCGAAACGAAGTGCATAAGTGTTTCTGAGCAGAGTTGGTCAGACTGATGTGCTGCCTTTGGATCCCTTCAGATCTTTTATTTTGAAAGAATCAGTGAAGAATTTAATCGAGGCGGGAATTTTGAGGTTTTTACACGTTACAGAGGAGGGACTTCTCTCTGCTAGTTTGTCACGTGTTATTAAACTGTCAAATCTACATGTGTTCCTTGACTCCTCATGGTTCCTTGTGATGTTTTCCGTCTTTCCTTCGTCAGTGGACCGGAGTTTGAAGAGACGGCAGGTGAAGCCGCTAGCTGCTTCTCTTTTAGATGCCTTGGACTACGACAGCTCGGACGACAGCGACTTTGAAGTAGGAGAAGGAGATGCCTCAGGTAAATGAAGTCTTTATCACTTCTAGTTATTTCAAACGCTATGGTGGTAGAGAGGTCATAATGGAGATAGTCCAGATCAGGAACCATCAACTCATCAGCTCTTGTTTCTGCGCTCCGACAGGGTCGGATGGTACGGGTAACGGCAGTGACGAGGAAGGGTCCAAAGTGAGCGCCACGGGTTCAGAAAGCGAGTCGGACAACGTGGCCTCTGCAGATGACGGCGCCGACGAGGTGGCTAAGGACCTGACCGTTGAAGACAACCTGACTGAGGATGAGGAGAAGCTCAAGCAGCCGCTGTCCGACGACACGTCCACCAAAGATGCCTCGCCAGTTGCCTCTTCAAAAAGCAAACGGAAGAACAAGAAGACAGCGGAGCCGCTGCCCACCTCGGCGGGGGGAACCGAGTCGACGTCAACCTCCGTGGGTGACAACGGGAACGCCGAAGAGTCCCTCGTTGAGCCTAAGAAATGGAACTTCCGCAGGAACCGGCCCCTGCTGGACTTCACCACCATGGAAGAGCTGAACGAGATTGACGACTACGACAGCGAGGACGATAACGACTGGAGGCCCACGGCGGGGAAGAAGAAAGGCAAAGCAGCCGCTCAGAAAGGAAGCCCCGAGGAAGGAGACGGAGACAACGGAAGCGACGATGACGACGACGAGGATAATGATGATGATGACGATGATGATGACGACGACGATGACAATGACGATGACGATGACAAAGAAGATGGCGACGACAACAACAGTAGCAGCGATAGTGATAAAGAGGTGAAGAAGACCAAGAAGAAGGTGAAAAACAGCAGCGGTTTCGACGATGAACTGACCAATGACAGCATGTCTCAGGGAAAGGGCAACGAGGTGAGTGGATCACCTGTTCGTTGGGTGGCAACGTTGGTTGTAACTGCACCAAACATGTCAAGTGTGTACGCACTCATACTTTTTGAAATTTTTATTTGACCTGTATTGATTGGAAAATACTGATGCAGTTGGCTGTTTGATCCCAAAGACCTACAAGTCATCTGAAGGAGGAAGGACTGCTGCTGGCTTGCGCACGTTTGCATTAGCTCACGTTAGCGCGATTTCAAAACTCCATGGAAGCGATTGTTATGTTGTAGGTGGCTGATCAGGTTTTACGTATTAAAGCTTGTGCTTCCCTCCTCGTAGAATTCACTCGGAGGATTCGACACAAATAACCACCAAACTATCTTCTTCTGAAACTTTAACCAAGTTCCACGCCGCCATGTTTGTTGTGATCAGCGCTGTGCTGCAGGCTGCATTCAAGGTGTAACGTAAATTCCGTCGTTCCCTCATTTGCTAGTCGTTCTTTCAGCCTTTTCTATTTTTTTTTCTTTCTTTATGTGTAACATGAGAGGAAACACTGCTAATATCGATTCAAGTCAGCAACTACTAAAATTATGACCGAGTTAACGAGTTGTTTTCTGGCATGAGGGGGTATTCTTGATTTTCCTGATTGAGAAATTGTTTTTCTGATTATGCCGACGTCACTTGAACATAACATTCACTGCCGGTCATTCAAGACTCAGAGGGAGCGAGTCACTGCTGTGTTGACAGAAATATAAATGTTATCGGGGCTATTCGTCATGATATCGGAGTTATCGGAATGACATCATAATTTCCTGTTATCGAGCCGATAGTTATCGTGCACCCCTAAAAGGAGTTGCAAGTTTTGTCACTTCCTGGATTGGCTCCACCCTGGAAGTGGGCGGTGTTGGCGGTTCAGATTGACTCTTTTGGTGCCGAGCCCTAGTGGTCAGTCGGGGGACTCCCAAAGTTTATCAACTACCACGTCGATGACAGACTTGCAAGCTGATGTTTCCGTTGAGCACACGAGTAAAACAGTCCTAATTTATCTTCAAGTCTTTTGTTCTTTTGTGTCAGAATAAACTGGAAACACTGTTGGTTGTGGTCATTTCCCTGGAAAAGTTGATGGTTTTGTTGGATTTCCTAACTATATATATATGAATGAACATCCAATCTAAGAGCTTCGTTATTTATGGAGTAGATGCGGTCTGTCCTGGTTTTCAAGCCACTACAGATAAACCTGACAGCTGATCTGTAAGCTGGTAACTTTGTGTGGAAGTGTGTAGTACCAGAAGACAATGAGAGCTATGAAGTCGACGTGTAATCCAGTGAGATGTTGAGATATCAGCGATTCAATGGGACTGCCTCTGCTTTTGTTGTTATCGACTTAGCATGCACACGCATTGTTTATGGGATTTACTAAATTCTCTTCATTTGATCTCCGATCAGAACGGAGTGATGGTGCATTGATAAGTGGCTTTACCGCGGTCCTGTTCCCCGACTCCCCAGGACGCTTTGCTGGACCGCTCCCAGACCTGGAACACTCAGCACATCCTCATCTGCTGCGTTTTGGGAGACAACAGCGAGGATGCAGACGAGATCATCCAGTGTGACAACTGTGGCGTTACCGTGCACGAAGGTAAGCTGGAGGGTCACTTCACTGTAAAATCAGAGCTGAAACACGGTGGTGAAGAAAACGTCTTCGTAAAATTATACGTTGAGCCATTGTTCCGATGCTAGGATCGGGAAAAAAAAAAAAAAAACACAACAAAGAAAAGCAAGAAAAGCTAAACTGAACGAGTTGGTGTATTTTTCTCAACTTGTCCAACCTGGTTGTTGAGGCGGCGACCCAGCGGGTCTCAACTGTCATCAGTCTGAGACTAATCTGATCAGTCGCTGAACAAAAGAAATACATTTCTAACAATGTTTTCAATAAATAACATTACCCAGAATCCTCAACACTGTTGTTATTCATAGATCCTGAAATAAAAGATGGTAATTTTAAAGCTTCACATGGGGCACCGATTATTGTGAGAAGGATGCTTAGTTATTAACCCTTTCAAGAAAATATACAATTTTGATATCAAGATTTCAAAAGGCTATAACTTGAAAACAGTTTGAGATAAAGGCATACTGCAAATGAGAAATATCTTCAGTATGAACCAAAATTTGGAATGGAAGTAGATTTGTCATCTAATTTAATTATTGTGACATCACCTGCCCAAATCTGCCCGGTAGTCCTCATTTTCAGATTTTTCCTGCAGCCCCATGCACAATGAAAGCTTTCATTTCAGGGACAATCACATCATAAAATCATGAAATCTGGAGTTTGGTTTCAATATTTCCCTTTCAAAGAACTGATGGCCATATCTGTTTGATTGGTGATGAGGCTCCAGAATTAATCATTTGGAAAAGGGATGAAATCAATGGGCTCAGAATTTGTCAGATCGTCTCCACAAAAACCAACAGGCTCATCAAAATTTAGGCTCCACTTTCGATACTCTTCCTCTTCTCTCAAGAACTCCCAGCCATCACGATCATCATTATCATCATCATCACCCCTGATTTCCGGTGCGCAGTGTTTTTTCCCGCGGCTTCTCTCGTGTTGCCAGGACAACCGCGGTTGTTTTCATCCCCGCTGCATTTTTCCATATTTGCGGTGTCATGAGCCCCTCTGACACCTCCACCTGCTTGGTGATCGCAGAAAGCTTCCACCCCGGCCACGCTGAGGTGAAGCATCCGATATACGATGTGCTGATTTTGGACTATGACGCGTGGACTCGCCGTCACTACTACCGTCAGTTTCTGCTTCACTGGACAACTGCACGTCTCCCTCCTCTGAATCAGAGTTAGCCAGAACCTGACAAAGTACTTCATGGACGGTAAACCGGCCTCTCAGCATCGTGAGTAAATGAAAAAACACTCTTTCGCTCTGCTCTGCTGTCGCTACGCTCAGCGCTACTACCACTGCTGCGCCGCGTGTCTCTGCACCGGAGGATGTTTTTCAAACTCATTTTACACTAAAACTTTGAATAGCGCCACCTCCAAAAATGGTTCTCAGATTACAGGCGCACATGTCCGCCATCTCCTGGTGAAAAGTAGTAACAAGATTCGGCTTCACATTTATAGATACAACTTGTTATAGTCAGCAATGTTGCCTGTTGCAATATAGCGACTTTGGCGCTTAAAGTGTTAATATCAAAATTAAAAGTAGAGATGAAAAATCAAGTTGCTGTATATGTTCATCAGATGATATTGATTATTCAGAGGACAAATTGAGTCAAAACTATTTGCTTCAGAACAACCTATTTATTGTTTATTATTAGTGTTTTTGCACATTTAAGCGAATGAATGAATTTTCCCTAAATATCGATATTAGGAGCTGAAAAATCGATATTATATCGGATGGCCGAATATCACAATATATATTGGCAAATTGATTGTTTTTCACACCCCTATTATTAAGGGTTATTAAGAGTAGGGATGCACAGCATGCACATTTTAACCAGTAACAATGACCAGTAATTAACTACTTCTACGTGGCTGATGCCGACATTAACAACAGACTAGGGATGTATCGATATGGAAAATTTGATATCTCGATTATAGTGACCAAATTATCACGATTTACGATACTATCTCGGTATTCTTAATTGGTGTACAAATGTCCAAAAGAACACATACATTTAAATAATTTCATAAAATCTTGTGATTTTCTTGCCATACTAAAACATCAGAAGCCAAAATTTTATGAAAATGAAACTTTCACATTAAAAGGGCAAACAACTGGCACAGAAAGGTTTGATTTTAAATGAACTAAATAAATAACAGGAACAAAGCTTATTTCTTTGGTAAAAAAATTTAAATAAACACTTTAACAACTATAGTAGGTCAAAATATGCAAACAGTTATCAGGAACAAAAATTATTGTGAAGTTCAAATAAAAAAAACGTTGGACTTTAAGCTGAACCTTAAATATGTATAAATGTGCAAATAAAGAAACAGTTGTTTAGGAGCCAAATATGTTGTTCTGAATTGTAGTTCACTCTGTGTGTCTGTGGGTGTCGCTGTGTTGTTACCTGAGGGTCAGGTATAAAGGTAGCTGCCTGTTATTGGTTAGGTGTTGGACCTGGAAGGGCGAAAGGTTTTTGACCGCTGTGGCGCTAACTGCCGGTGTTATGATTGTCAGATCAGTTAATGGAATAAATTAATATTTTAACTGCATCAGAAGAACATCGTTCTGGTCCTTTTTCGACCGACACGCAACAGTAATGTTTACGAAATGCGAGTTAGCCCAGACCTCAGATTTCGTCATTTTTGGGTTGGTAAATGCCGTGTGTGCTATCGCCAGTTTCCGCCATGCTCACCTTATAATGCCGATGTTACAAGCTACATATTCACACGAGACACAGTCACGAGTCGCACGCAGACTTAAATGAGGCTGATATTACATATCCCCGTAATTGACCGCGATAATGAGATGAAGTCAAACTTAAACGGTAATCGTTATCGTGTAAAATTTACCGCACTTTACCGTAATACCGGGAACCGTTCCATCCCTACAACAGACATGTTTATACTTATATTGATATAATCCTCATGTAATCTGCAGTTTGTGGTCCCAGAAGAAGAAAAAAAACATCTCAGATGCAACAATGACGCTGTCATATAAAATTAGAAGCTGTACCTGTAACAACTACAGCTTTAACAGCTAACAACAGTCCTGGCGCGGGAGTTGAAAACCCTAAAATTCTTTATATCCGTCCATGTCTCTGTGACTACATCTCTTAGTTGGACTGAAAGTAATGACTTGGGGACTTGGGACAGCATCAACAGCCTGCTCGTCATTGCACAGCCCTATAACACTACAGGTGCACCGATTGCAGTTTCCAATTTTCTTAAAGGTGTGACCTGCAGGTACCGACACCCAAGGCTGCTGGCTGAGCAAGGCCCTTGACCTTTGTTTGCTTCATGACATCTCATGACTCTTTAGTTTGTCGTCTCAGATTTTTGTTGTTGAATTACTTTCTTCCCTTTTAGACAAAAACTCTGATCACCGGCCGATCAATAGCCGAGCTTTATCAAGATTAAGGTGGGAGGCAGCAGCTGGAGTTGTTAGAGGATTTTAGGAACCAGAACTGACACATACTGCAGTGCAGGGAGGGAACAGTTCTGGTCACCAGTTCTCAGTCGGCAGGGATGACATTAGGAGCAGGTCTTAAATTTGTCTTGTTCGTTAGGATGGTTGATATTTTCCTCCTCTGAGACACATTTAATCTCCATCAGAAGACACTGAAGGATGACTAAGTGGTTTGCATGAGAGACTTGGAGGAGAAAAGCCTTTGGCAGCACTTGTGGGCGGTCCTTATCTCGCTGTCCTTTGGCATAAATGGTGCTCGTTTTTCTAGACCTGTAAAAGATTGAACATATTCTTTCAGAGAGTTTGGAGTGAGCTGTTTTGAAATAGGAGTTTTAGCCGAGTGGGTTAACTAATTTTCTCAGCATTAAAACTAAGGCTGGGCAACGATTATATTTTTTAATCGCATGATTTCCCCGATTAATCACGATTAATCGCACTGTATACGCGAAATCAAATAATAATTTCAAAAGTAGTGTATAATGCACTTTTATTTAAAAGTGTGAACTAAAGTGTCATAACATTTGTTGTTCAAACACTTTTAACATCAGCACTTGTCAGTAACACATTTAGTGTAAATCTCATCTTAAAAATGTAAAATAAAATAAAGCTTATTATCATTGCCAGGGCATTGCTGTCATCCTGTTTTTATGGAAAATTTAAAAAAAAAAAGTCTACAAACAAAATCCAACAAAATGATTGTGTCTCAGCACAATCAGAACATTAAAACAGGTAATTTCTGAGGTAACAGCAGAAACTTTTAACGGGGAGTTCAACTTGTCAGTTGTTACAAATAACCTTGTTTCTGTTGAATCCTCCGTCTGGGAGAACTTTAAAATGAAAATGTCCATGTTAAAGTTCAGTAACTTTACCAATCCGTGTATCATTTATTCTTTCCATTTTCAACTGTCAATCAAAAATTTAAAAAAAATTAAAAAAGTGACATTTTATTAAGTTTTTTTTTTTTTTTTTTTTGTAACACAAAAAAACGAAGAAAAATGCCTGTTATATTATATATTTCAATTTTAGACTTGGATCAGAAATATTAAATTAAAAAACGGGCCACAGGACTGAATTTGTTTTATAATGGAGGACTGGACTTTCTGTTGTCGTTACACATCTGTACCACTAGATGGAGCTGCACTGCAGTAACCAGCTAGAGAACAGCAGGACAGTGAACACATGGAGCAGATCTGATGGAACATGGACGAATGAGGCCAAAGTTTTGTTGCAGTCTAGAATTTTGTTTTCAGACAGAATTGTTAATATTGATACCTGAGTTTCTACCTGAAATGTAAAGTTTACGGATTTTTACCGTTCTCCATGTCTGTTTTAGCTTTTCCTTATGTTTACTGTTTTCCGGTTCCGCAGCAGCCAGTAACAGACTTTTCAAAACAAAAGCATGTGAGCAACGTGTGTTAACGCACGATAAAATAAATGTCGACGTTAATAAATTAATCCGTTACGCGATAACAACACGTTAACTTGCCCAGCCCTGATTAAAACACCACCCAGAATAATAATACATGGGAAAAGCACAGGCAGCTGAAGTTGGCATGCTCCGGTTTTTGCTTTGTCCTATGGGCTCACGGGAACATCTCAGAATCTCTAGAGCTAAATCAGGGACATTCGTTTTTTTTGTTTTGATTGTTTTTTTTTTTTTTTTAATAAACTTGTACATGAAAATCCGTGTATTATTCATTCTTTCCATTTTCAATCGTCAATCAAAAATTAAAAAATGAAAAAGTGACGATTTATTTAATTTTTCATTTTTTAATCTAACACAAAAAAAAAATGCCTATTTTAATTTTAGACTTGGATCAAAAATATGAAATGAAAAAATGGGCCACAGAATAATCCGTGTATCATTCGTTCTTTCCATTTTCAACTGTCAATCAAAAATTTAAAAAGGAAAAAGGGGCGTTTTATTTCGTTTTTCGTTTTTGAATCCAACACAAAAAACAAAAAAATGCCCAGTTTTTCGTATTTCAATTTTAGACTTGGATCAAAAATACGAAATTAAAAAACGGGCCACGGGACCGAATTTGTTTTACAATATTTAATTTGTCTGGTTTACGTGACCCGGAAGTGGCTTTGTGCGGCAGTTCCGGTTGCAATTCGGGTAGCAATATTAACAATTCAGTCTGTTTAAAAAAAAAAAACTGGACTGCATCAAAACTTTCAAGCCCCTTTGTTCGAGCCATCGCGTGCTTACTCTTTTTATCATTAGATTTGTTCCATCCGTTCACTGTGACGCTCCATTCACCTACTGTTTACGTTGGTCGCAGCAGCACCATCTAGTGGCGCAGATGTGTAATGACAGTAGAAAAGTTTTGACCTCGATTATCAGACAACCTTCTTTTTGAAAATATTATTTACGGCTTTGTGCACAACAACATCTTCTGTACTATGTGAAAGGCCAGAGAGGTTGTGTAAAAAAAAAACGAATTGCTGAAAACCTGTTGAGAGATTGTTACTTCTTAATAACAATGACTAAAGTTTTCCCTGTCCTGTACATCATTGTTCAAGTTACACAAACATATTCAGTTACGTCTTCCTAGTTTGACCAGCACTTTCACTGTCCTCTAACTGATCAGGCCCATGTTATTCTCCTAAAGTGACAAAAAGGAAAAAACATTACACAACCTGCCACATAATATGATACTTCCATACTGGGAAACTTTACACACACAAAATACATCCATGGCATATTTTATTATACACATATGTGATAATGTACGTAGAGAATTTATTTGGCCATTCATTCTTTGTAATTCATAATCATTCCCAAGGGCCATGACAGACAAATATTCAATGCGCCACAAACAGCTGTGGTTGAGGTCCAGCTGCCTGTGATTATAAATCTGTCCAGTAGGTGGTGTCGTGTGCAGGTGAAGCTTCTAGTACTGAACCCTTTCTGGAACCGATCGGCTCAAATGGTTCGATGCCTCATGAGGCTTCATCTCACCATCACTACAGGATACTCATCTGCTGCAACGAGCAGGAAATTTCAGCGTGTGTGAAACTGTTGCTGAATAAGTCCTTGATCAAACTAGTATTTGATTCTAGTGCCGCCATGCTACCGGAACTGCCGCACAAAGCCACTTCCAGGTCACGTCAGCCGGACAAATTAAATATTAAAAATAAATTCGGTCCCGTGGCCCGTTTTTTAATTTCGTATTTTTGATCCAAGTCTAAAATTGAAATACGAAAAACCGGGCATTTTTTTGTTTTCTGTGTTGGATTCAAAAACGAAATAAAACGCCCCTTTTTCCTTTTTGAATTTTTGATTGACACTTGAAAATGGAAAGAACGAATGATACACGGATTGGCGTTTTTAGTTTTTTAATCTAACACAAAAAACTTTTTTTGTTGCTTTGTGCAACAAAAAAAAGTCGCACAAAGCCACTTCCAGGTCACGTAAACTGGACGATTGAATTTTAAAAACAAATTCAGTCTTGATGTCCCTTTTTTCCATTTTGTATTTTTGATTCAAGTATAAAATTGAAATATGAAAAACCAGGAATTTTTTCGTTTTTTTGTGTTAGATTAAAAAACGAAAAACGTAATGAAAACTTCCCTTTTTCATTTTTTAATTCTTGATTGACAATTGAGAATGGAAAGAACGGATCATACACGGATTCATGAAAAACTAAAATTTGAAACTGAAAGTTGAAGTTTCGATGTTGAGGATGTAGGTAGGTGTTCAGGCTGTACTTCGTACCAGTCGCAGTACAAAGCAATAATTTTAGCCATGTTCGGGTTCTCAGTAGAGCTGAGCGATTTTATTGATTCTGCGATATATATCGATATTTTATTTCCCCAGAGAGTATCGCTTTTTCAGCCACGGGTATCGATATTCTAAGCTTCTTCCAAAACCCCCGTGTCAACCATATAATGTGTAATTGATGCTTTCAGTTCAATTCATTCAAACAAAGTGATTAGAACACTCACAAGATGTCACCAAAATCACTTTGTCCTGTTAAAATCTTTCAGAAAATGATGTAAATGTATCTTAAGATGAATATTGATATATATCGTATCGTGAGCCGAATATCGTGTATCGTATCGTATTGCGAGATTAGTGCATCGCTACAGCCCTAGTTGTCAGCCTTGTCAGTCATGAAGTCCCGCCCCTCATGCCAGATCAGGGCCAGAAGTCTGAAGCTGAAAAAATACCAACTGAATCTGAAAACAAAATTTGTAACAAAAAAAAAACAACAACATGAGAGCTCAAAATTTCCAAATGTTTGTTAAACTGAAAAGTAAAAGTAAATAAATTACTCAAATGAATTTGAGATTTGCATCAAAATCACAATTGAATTGAAAAAAGCTTCTCCTTCATTTTATTTGGAGTTAATTTTGTTTTATTTAACAAAGTTTGACACCAAAACTTGAAGTTGCAAATTTGAATTTTTCACCCACAATTGTTTTTTCTTAAATAACAAATCTAATGAATTTAGCTCAGTGGTGTGCAAGCTGTGGTACGTGTACCACTGGTGGTACGCGAGCGCTCTCTAGTGGCCCGCAGGAAAACGTCAGGACTTTCCACATTTTCTCTTTTTTTTTTTTTTTTTTTTATTAAATCAGAAACATACAGTGCAATATAAATTCAGGTAACAATAAATAACCACAATAAGGAATAAACATCTCTGTGAATTTAAAGCTAATTGAGATGGCATGTATGGCTATATTTTAAAACTGGTCATTATGGTGGTACTCAGAGAGCTGAACAGAGTATTAAAAGTTTGAGAACCACTGATTTAGCTGATCCAGCTCCATAAAAGTCGAGCCTCCTTGGCTAGATTACGAGTTTACCGAAGGTTTTGAGACCATGTGAGAGTAGCGCTCATTTAAAGACGTACATCAGAGTCTCAATCACCCAGATCAGTCAAGTCGTTCCTGAGATATGGCCTTGCACAAACACCCACAACCTGGTGATTGTTCAACGTGGTGGTGCTTAGGGCTGTAGCGATACACTAATCTCGTGATACGATACGATACACGATATTCGGCTCACGATACAATATATATCAATATTCGTCTTACAATACATTTACATCATTTTCTGAAAGATTTTAAAGGGACAAAGTGATTTTGGTGACATCTTGTGAGTGTTCCAGTGACTTTGTTTGAATTAATTAAACTGAAAGCATCAATTACACATTATATGGCTGACAGGCAGCTTGCAAATGCTGGACAAAATGAATAAAAGATTTGTTGAGAAAAATAGTTCCATTTATTTAAACAGTGCAAATTGTTGCTTGCAAGCTTTTAAAGGTGGGACACGGAGGTTTTGAAAGAAGCTTAGAATATTGATACCCGCGGCTGAAAATCAATATCGATAAAATATCGATATATATCGCAGAATCAATAAAATCGTTCAGTTCTAGTGGTGCTGAGTGCATATGGAGGATGTCGGTGGATAGAAACTAACCAAAAACAGTTATGTTTAAATGGAATAAATACATTTACTGACATTTAGATCAAGTAAAACCAGTTTTATAATTCGGTACTTGGAAAAATCTTTAACGTCAGGTATGACTTAAATGGCCAATTTGGAAAGACCTCTTCAAAAAAACTATAAAAACTCAAATCAAAGAAGTGTTTGGGTTTTCACTTGATATAAACTCTAGAAGTGAAAGGTTTTGTTGTTTCCATTAGGCTCCATCTTCATTTGCTCTGGCCTGATAATGTGTGTCCTTAATTTTACGCTTCTTCTCAATCTGATGCGTGTTGCCTGTATTTAATTACCACATATTTGAACACACCTCAGAGTTGCTGAGTCATGCTCATTTTAGTTAGCCTGTCACTTTAGAGCAGGAGTCTCAAAAATATCCCTCGTTAGAAATGAATATATGGCAGTTTTATTTGCTAATTTGGACACCCGTCGGCTGGACGCTCTGAAGTTAGCGTCATAAATACTGGTTTGTTTGAGGTCTGGACCAGTGAAAACAGCAGTTATCTGAAGGCAGAGGAAGTTGTTGCAGCCCAGTATTTACTTCTCAGCTCCGCTGCTTCCTTTGTTCTCGTATTTTTCTCTCTGGACACCGCTGGTGCCTCTGAGACGAAAAGAAAGACTAACATGAAAGGCTGGCAAAAGGAGACCTGGGGAAGAGATCAAAAACTGGGACGAGCAGAGCTCATAAAGGAGTCCACTTCTTACCGGCCGGCTGACGGTCTGATTCCCACCAGTCAAACCAGCAGACATCGTCACCATCAAACAGCCGCCGTCTTTGCTTTTATTTGCTCAGATTTATTTGCCTTGTTCTGTCACACAATAAGAGTTTCTTTCATTTATCATCTGCATTAGGGCTGTACACTAATCTCACGATACGATACACGATATTCGGCTCACGATACAATATATATCGATATTTATCTTAAGATACATTTGCATTATTTTCTGAAAGATTTTAACAGGACAGAGTAAGGGTGTGAAAAAAAATCCATTTGGCAATATATCGCAATTTTCGGCCACCCAATATGATATCGATTTTCCAGCTCCTACTATCAGTTTTTTTACAATGCTGTCAGTATGTTGTAATGGTTACTTAGATAAATAGGTTGTTTTGAAGCAAATAGTTTGTCCTCTGAATGATCAATATCACCTGATGAACATATACAGCAACTTAACTTTTTATCTCTACTTTTAATTTTGATATTAACTTGGCAGAATATCGCAATATATCGTGATATCGCGGCAGGGCCATAGCACCAAATTCTGGGCCCCTACAAAGCAGGTCCTGGTGGGCCCCCAACCCCCCCCCCCCCCCCATCACCACCGTCACAACAGACTTAAGGTTTTTGGATTACAACAATATGCCATTTAATATAGGGCCCACCAAGTTTGCATAACGATCAATATCTGTCATGAAATTTAGTTTTGGTATTAACTAATATATTCAATACATAATTTTTTCCCCCTTAGCTTCCTGCCATGGGTCCCCCCAAGGCTGTGTAACTTTTACCCCCTGTCCGACGGCCCTGTATCGCGGTGCCATGATAATATTGTTTTGCGACCCAAGTGTCATGATACCTATCATATTGTGATATCGCAATATATCGTGATATCACAATACAGCGATAATATCGTATTGTGACCCAAGTATCATGATACATATCGTATTGTGAGGTCCTTGCCAATACTCACCCCTAGAACAAAGTGATTTTGGTCACATCTTGTGAGTGTTCCAATGACTTTGTTTGAATTAATTGAACTGAAAGCATCAATTACACATTATATGGCGTGCAGGACATGGGGGATTTTGAAGGGAGCTTAGAATATTGATACCCGCGGCTGAAAAATTGATACTCTCTGGGGAAAATAGAATATCGATATATATCGCAGAGTCGATAAATTCGGTCAGCTCTAATACGCATCCTTTATTTACTCCTTCACGGTCAGAGGTGTCACGAAGAGTCAAGAGTGAAAAGGTCAGCGTTAAAAACACATCATTTTGTATTCAGGAAGTTATACTTCCTACAGACAACAAACCAGGTGCATTGATTTGTGAAAGATTTAAACCACCTCGGTAGGACTCTAGCTGGTGTGATAACAAGAACATTTCGTTGACCTTGTATCTCTAAAATTACACATCACATGATGTTAAATCCACGATGCTGCAAACGTAAATTCAGTTCTCAACTCAAAACTGATTTGATCCACGTTATGAACAAATGTTTACACTCATTAACGTCTAATATTTGACCGAGGGTTTAATTATGGAATGGTCCTTTAATGAGTCTTGTTAATGATAACTGTTTCGATATTCGATGGAAGCACACCATATTTAGTTAAATTTAAGAGGTCACTACTGCTTACATGTCAGTATCCAGCCAGCATTTATAATGCAGGTTTAAAGTAAAATAGGTCTTAGGCAGGTTTGTCCACAGGCTTCCACTGCTGAGGGACCACAACCCCAACATGTAGGGGTGCACGATAACTATCTGGCCGATAACTATAGGGCAGATAGTTATCGGACCGATAACTGGAAATTATGACGTCATTCCGATAAGTCCAATATCATGAGAAATAGCCCCGATAACATATATATTTTTGTCAACACAGCAGTGCCTCGCTCCCTCTGAGTCTTAAATGACCGACAGTGAATATTAGTTTAGTTTAGTTTAGTTATGTTTATTTAACAGGGACGATACATACAACATTGTCACAAAAAAATGAAAAATGTGATGCATACAAGACGTCTAGCTTCAGCTAATTTGCAGTCTTTGTCCCTGGTCAGGCTAAAGAAAGATAAAAGATACTGAATATAAAATACAATAATACAAATATAGTGAATAATGCAGTGAACAGATAACATATATTATGTTCAAGTAACGTCGGCATAATCAGAAAAACGATTTCTCAATTAGGAAAATCAAGAATACCCCCTCATGCCAGAAAACAACTTGTTAAGTCGGTCATTATTTTAGTAGTTGCTGACTTGAATCCACATGTTACACATAAAAAAGAAAAAAATAGAAAAGGCTGAAAGAACGACTAACAAATGAGGGAACGTCGGAATATACGTTACACCTTGAATGCAACATGCATTGTGCTGATCACAACAAACATGGCGTGGAACTTCATTAAAGTTTCAGAAGAAGATAGTTTGGTGGTTATTTGTGACGAATCCTCCGAGCAGATTCTACGAGGAGGGAAGCACAAGCTTTAATACGTCAAACCTGATCAGCCACCTACAACATAACAATCGCTTCCATGAAGTTTTGAAATTGCGCTAACGTGAGCTAATGCTAACCTGTGCCGGCCAGCAGCAGTCTCCCCTTCCCTCCGCTCTCCCTCATCTCTCTCATCTAAAGCTTCCATGAAATAAAAAACAAAGAAATTCCTGAACCTCATTTACTTTATTTAAAGGTATTAATTTAAATGGACCCACAAGCCAAAATCCTTTAAATGTTAATCTTTTTCAGTTTGTAATTCTGATGTATTTCCATCAGCTCAAGGAGCCTTTATTTTTTATATCAGTCAGTAATGAACCTTATTTAAGTTAATGTGAGACATCAAATAGGTTTGTTTGATAGTTTTACAAAAATGTTTGAGAGGCTTGCCAGTAGTTTTTCATTGGAAAATATAAATATCTGTTCATTTAAAGAGTCCAAACTATTTTTGATTTTGTTTGTAGTATTGATGTAATGATCTTAGGTATATGTGTGTGTTATCGGTATCGGCCTTTAGTAACTGAAAGTTATCGGTTATCGGTATTGGCCTTTAGGAGCTGAAAGTTAGTGATTATCGGTATCAGCCTTTAGGAGCTAAAAGTTATCGGTATCGGCCTTTAGAAGCTGAAAGTTATCGGTATTGGCCTTTAGGAGCTGAAAGTTATCGGTATCGGCATCGGCCTTTAGGAGCTGAAAGTTATCGGTATCGACATTGGCCTTTAGGAGCTGAAAGTTATTTGTATCAGTATCGGCCTTTAGGAGCTGAAAGTTATCGGTATCGGCATCGGCCTTTAGGAGCTGAAAGTTATCGGTTATCGGTATCGACCTTTAGGAGCTGAAAGTTATCGGTATCGGCATCTGCCTTTAGGAGCTGAAAGTTATCGATTATCGGTATCGGCCTTTAGGAGCTGAAAGTTATCGGTATCGGCCTTTAGAAGCTGAAAGTTATTGGTTATCGGTATCGGCCTTTAGGAGCTGAAAGTTATCGCTATAGGCATCGGCCTTTAGGAGCTGAAAGTTATCGGTATCCGCATCGGCCTTTAGGAGCTGAAAGTTATCGATTATCGGTATCGGCCTTTAGGAGCTGAAAATTATCAGTATCGGCATCGGCCTTTGGGAGCTGAAAGTTATTAGTATCGGCATCGGCCTTTAGGAGCTAAAAGTTATCGGTTATCGTTATCGGCCTTTAGGAGCTGAAAGTTATCGGTTATCGTTATCGGCCTTTAGGAGCTGAAAGTTATAGGTATCCGCATCGGCCTTTAGGAGCTGAAAGTTATCGGTATCCGCATCGGCCTTTAGGAGCTGAAAGTTATTGGTATCGGCCTTTAGGAGCTAAAAGTTATCAGTTATCGTTATCGGCCTTTAGGAGCTGAAAGTTATCGGTTATCGTTATCGGCCTTTAGGAGCTGAAAGTTATCGGTTATCGGCATCGGCCTTTAGGAGCTGAAAGTTATCGGTTATCGGCATCGGCCTTTAGGAGCTGAAAGTTAACGGTTATCAGTATCGGTTTTAAAAAACAGTTATCGTGCATCTCTACCAATGTGGTGCCCGAAGTACCCCAACAGCTGCTGACACAGCTGCAGTAGGGTTGGAGTTATGAAGTATCAGGTTCATGTATCAAAACAGGATCCTCCAGCTCTTACAGGTTATAAACCTTAACTTGTGTTCATTGTCTCAAACCAGACATTTTATTTTGGAGGTGTTCACATTCAAGCTGAGATGGAAGTGCCCTGGGAGTTTCAAAATAAAGGCGCCGCTTACAGATGACTTCACGTATTGATGGCTGTTTTTTATGCTTTGGATCGATGTTACTGGCTCATTCACCGTTAAATCGACGTCTCAGTATTTATTAACACTTTGATCGTTGGGGCAACGGTGGAACCGTCCAGCCCGCGGTTACCTGGCAGCCGTCTCAGCTCGGTCGAATCAGTATTCTGTACAACGAAAGCAGAAACCGACCCCAGCGCTGTCTGGTCCGGAGCTGTCAATCTCTGGTGGCGCAAATTGAACATTTGATTTGAAAGGAATAAGAAAAAGTAGCCTCGGAGAATGAAGAGGAGGCCAAGTGAACACATTTTAATGTTGTCCTCCTAATTTTCTGAGGTTGCCTAAACAATTACTCAGCCGACACGGCTTCTGTGGCAGCGATTACGCCGGGAAGACGTGCTCCTCACCACCAATGAGGGCAGCAATCAGCCCTCCGCCTCTGTTGGGGAGATAACACTCCAGCTCCTAATTCAGTCCAGCAGCCTTCGGGCTGTCTGAGCAGTGGGAAAGACTCACAAATCAAATCTCGATGTTCTGCGAGCCCGTCGCCGGGTGCCGCACCGCTGAGTCGGGCTGCGCCATCAAAAGCAGAAAGACTTGTTTATTCTGCTCTGCGCTTTGTTGGTGGGCGCATGTGTTTCCCTGATTGAGAATCCATTTATCGTGTCATGGTGAATCCTGGACTGTGGAGGCAACATCTTCAGGCGTCTTCATGAGGTTAACCCGCTGGTCAAACGGAGGCCATCTTGACGACAGCTACCTGAGAAGGAACATTCGTTCTTTTTTCACCATGTCAGTATTTATTGAACAAAAATGAAGCCATAAAGAAAGAGAATAAGATAATGTGGGCAGTCATAAGTACCCCCTCTCTGCCTCCACGGGATTTAAGAGGGTTAGTTGCAGCCAGATGTTGCTAAAAGGTCCGGCAGTTAGTTGGAACATCCCCATCAACCTCACTGTGATCAAACCTGTCAGTTTATTCTCATTTCAGATGTCGATACCAAAATGAACGGCATCTGAAACGATGTGCTCCCCGAAAGTGACTTGGACTGGCAGACTGGGGTGGTGGTTGGGCCTTTTTAAGAAGGGGGGGACCGGAGGATGTGCTTGTTCCAAATACAGGGGAGATACAGCTGTACAGGTTGGCCATTTGACGTCGGTTCGATGGTTTGACGCTGAAGCGTAAACCAGACTAAGCTCCACAGGTACAGGAAGGGCCAATTCCAATTCCTCTCTTAACCCTCAATCTCAACCCGCCGGCCGCCGAGGACCGAACCCCGTCGCCTGCCGACGACTGGGACCCGCCGGCCGCCGAGGACCGAGCCCCGCCGGCCGCCGAGGACTGGGACCCGCCGGCTGCCGACGACCGGGACCTGCCAACAGCCGAGGACCGAGCCCCGCCGGCCGACGACGACTGGGACCATCGTATAATGATCTCCCACATAATGAAGACCCTGGAGAGACTTGTCCTGGAGCATCTCTGGCCCATGGTCAAGACACTCTTGGACCCCCTCCAGTTTGCCTATCAGTCCCGACTTGAAGTTGAGGACGCCATAATCTACCCGCTCAACCGTGTCTACGCCCACCTGGACAAGCCGGCGAGTACTGTGAGGGTCATGTTTTTTTGGACTTCTCCAGTGCTTTAACACCATCCGTCCAGGTCTACTGGGTGACCAGCTTGCAGCTATGCAGGTGGATGCCCCCCTAGTGTCCTGGATGGTGGACTACCTGACTGGCAGACCACAGTACGTGGCCAGCAACACTGGGGCCCCCCAGGGTACCGTTCTCTCCCCCTTCCTGTTCACCCTCTACACCACGGATTCAACTTATTATCCACTGTTTTGTGCAATAATTCAACTCTCATAATTCTCAACTCTCATATTCTCGGAATACGACTGTTCAAAGCACCTTTACTGCATAAAGCACCTTTACTGTATATACTCTTTCACCTATTTTTTTCAGTGTATATTTTGTTTTATATTCATATTGTAGTATTTATTTTTGTTTATATTCATATTTATTACATTTAATTTTATGTTCTCTTCTAATTGCACTACATGTTAAATTTCTTCTGTTCTTGTAAGGAGCACCTGCGACAAAAACAATTTAATAGTAATAAATAGTATCATAAAGTAGTATAAAATAGTAATATAAAGTATTTCTGATTCTGATTATCACCATATCACGATATATTGCGATATTCTACCCAGTTAATATCAAAATTAAAAGTAGAGATGAAAAATCAAGTTGCTGTATATGTTCATCAGATGATATTGATCATTCAGAGGACAAATTGAGTCAAAACTATTTGCTTCAAAACAACCTATTTATTGTTTATTATTAGTGTTTTTGGAAAAAAAAATTGATATTAGGAGCTGAATAATCGATATTATATTGGTCGGCCGAAAATCGCGATATATTGCCAAATCGATTTTTTTTCACACCCCTAGTCACTGTTGCTCTGATCAATATTATTTTTCCCTTTGCTTTTATTCAGTGAGAAAATGACACATGTTCATTTTCTGAAATTAAGGTGTTTACACTGCACCAGTGCCAGCATCTGGCAGCTCCGTCTCTACTGACTGGGTGTTGAACCTTGGACCCGAGGCCCAGCGGCGACTGCCTCACCGGTTTACGGACTTACGGCTGAACCGGGCCACAAATCTGAGGTGTACCTTTTGAACTGTGATGCTAAGCTCAGGCAGCTAAGCTGTGGGTTGCTGGCTAATATGAGCTAAGCTGACGAAAAGTGATGACTACAGGATAGCTTCGAAATCCCTGAGGAAGAGATTATCCTTGTCAGAAATGACGAGCTTGGCAGGAAAAAAAAAAAAAAGAAAGAGTTTACTGCACTGAGAGAAATACTTTAACCTAAATTTATATTTCACAGAAAGAAAATAACTTCAGGTCTCCAACAAAGGCTAACCAGTTAACTGTGAGAAGAATAAACCGTCTGTGTGAAGGCACTCAGAATGGCCGGTTTCTGACTGGTAAAAAAGATCCAGACACTGTTCCAGCACTAGCTGCATCGGTCTGCTGTTCTGAAGCATCCACGTGTTTTAACACAGTACCAACGGGGAAAAACATCAGCATTTCCAAACTGTTTTGTCAACAGTTTTGCGACTGCCATTCTGGCTGCTTTCTGACAAGTTAAAGGTGAGAAACAGCCCAGAGTTTGAGACCAGTAGCAGTACATCTCTCCAGCGTATACATTACGCATTTTAATATGTTCAGCAAAGCAGAAAAGTGACGTCTCTTTGTGAGTCTCATCAGTTCAACAGTTGTTACCGTTGCTGAGTTTAAGCTGAACTCGGTGTTTAGAAATGCATAGCGGAGCTGTTGGAACAGTGTTGTTTTTGTAGTTTATTGTGTAGTATGTTGTAGTTTTTTCCAAACACACGGGCAGCTGAAAGTACACACCAAACATATACCATACCAAATATAAAAGTCCCAGTCTGGACTGTCACATAGCCATCCCAGATGCCTCCAACCTTGGAAACCACACCGCCTCTGAAAAAGGTTAGCATGAGGCGCCATCTTTTTTTCTTTTTTTTTTGGCTAATTACAATCTTGATGTTCCTTTTCTTCATTACAGTGATCCCTTATTTTTCGCGGTTAATGGAGACCGGCGCCCCCCCCCCGCGAGAATCAAAATCCGCAAACTGGAGCCGGAGCCCCCCGAGCCTCAATAATGTGTTTAAAATATGTTTAAACAACGCAAAAAAGTAGCGAGTCACTGCAGCGAAACAAGACAAAGGCTCAACTGTGGTCTTTCTGTTACCTTCACAGCCTCTGGTCTCTGAACCGTAGTAAACAGACCGCTGCTATTGTGCTATTTTGTAATTAGCGGCTAACACGCTAACAACAACAAAAGAAAAAGTCTGGTTTTCTCTGCATGGATGAACATTTCTTTGCTGGGAGAGAACGCGCACAACATCCTGTGATGTTTCCACAATTTTTCCTTGATTTTTTAAAATTATATATTTCTAAAAAAAAAAAATTTGCGAATAACTAAAACCGCGGAACTTAAAGTGCGAATTGGCGAGAGATCACTGTAGTGCAGAATATATGGCATCTGCTTTTTCCAAAAGCGATCTGGAATAATGATTCTTCTGACCACAGATTTTGTATTTGCATTCAAAGAAACTAGTCTGGCCATACAGAGGCTTCTTCATGAAACTGATTTCTGCTCTTTCCAGTGCCTCGGTTTTGAGTTCAGACTTAGCCAGAGGGTAAGATGGGCCATAGCATGATTTTGCTGTGTAGTGGTTCGTTCCAGATAACTTCAAATCCAGAGATATCAACCTGGGGAACGTAGCATGTGGCTTTTTTGGATGCTCCTTTTCTTCTTGGTCCAAAAAAGATCAGATCAGGAGTATTTATTTATCTTAGCACAGATGATGTATACATACATTAAAAAAAGTAGTACAGCCGTACAGAGGTTCCTTCATGAAATAACATCCATCTGTCACTGGCACTTAATTGTTCTAGTTTTCATGACTAGGGCTGAGCGATTTTATTGATTCTGCAATATATATCTATATTTTATTATTTACTTACTATTATACTTTATTATCCATTATTATTATTTATTGTATTTTATCATATATATTTTGTTATATTTTTTTAAACGTCACCACTCGGAAAAGGCAATGCTAACTGAGAGCTAGCCCAAGAAGTTGGGGCGCGAACAGAAACAAACCACGCTGGACAGTGACGGCGGTTGTTGCCACCAGTTTCCATCTACTTCACCTAGGTCGCAGAAAATTACGGAGTCCATTGCCGACTTTATTTGTCAGGATCTGAGACCGTATTCAGTGGTAGAAAACGCCGGCTTTAAGGGCTGTGTTTACTCTCGCGGCAATGTGACGCCACAACGCAAGAGGGACAATCATCAACTAGCTTAACTTACTAAACTTATCTCTTGCTCTTCCTCACTGTCTCGGCCGTATCCAGACCCACATTCATCGCTATCTCCCTCCATGAATTACTAGAACATGTGCTGTCTTTGTAGTGAGGAGAATGAAAATCGTACAGATGTGGGTACTTCCTCATTTCTTCGCGGATGTAGAATTGACCAATCAGAGGCCTCCTTTCTCTACTCTCTGCGGTCACCTACCTTTCAGTTCAATTAATTCAAAGTCATTGGAACACTCACAAGATGTCATCAAAATCAATTTGTCCTGTTAAAATCTTTCAGAAAATGAAGTAAATGTATCTTAAGACGAATATCGATATATATCATATCGTGAGCCGAGTATCGTGTATCGTATCGTGAGATTAGTGTATCGCTACAGCCCTATTCACGACTTTGATATTTCTGTGTGATTGCAGGCTGTTACGGCGTGGATGGTGAAAGTGACTCGATCATGAGCTCGGCCTCGGAGAACTCGACTGAGCCCTGGTTCTGCGACGCCTGCAAGAACGGCGTGAGCCCCAGCTGTGAGCTTTGCCCCAACCAAGATGGCATCTTCAAGGAAACGGACGCTGGCAGGTGGGGACGTAGGAGGAAGGCCCGTTCGTACTGTACATTCACCGCTGGCCAGAAAAGGAGGCTGGACTCGAGGGGGGGATGAGAGGGGGAGATGGAAGGAGGAGAAGAGATAGAGGAGGAAAAGAAGTGAGAGAAAAAAGAGTGTGTGATGTGAAGCATGGAGACTTGAGCCACGTTATCGCTGATAGCGCTCCTCAGCCGGGCTGCAGCCGAATTTACTACTTCACTAGAGCATGAAAAACACAGCAAATTAAACTGTGAAGCGGCTGCTTGCTGGAGATGGATATCTTTATATTGGACTTCGGATTCCTTTCCCTAAAGTCCGCGTTTGAAATTGTGTTTGCGTTGGCACCAAACTGTTACCAGAATCTGCAGCCACATTAATCTGTGACTTAATTTCTTTCTGAAGTCTCACGAGTTTCTCATCGTCTGCAGCAGCTCCCCGCACGAAACATCGAAACAAACACGGGCGAGCGTTCAAATCGGTTCCAGGGCTGATTGAAATCAGTGCTCGGATTAATACGGGCATATTCAAAAGTGAGTCCCGCTTCTTTTAATCCTTCGTTTATATTCCTGGAACAATAATCTGATCGCTGTGGGTCCTCGGATGGACAGTAGGGGTGAGTATTGGCAAGGACCTCACAATACGATATGTATAATGATACTTGGGTCACGATACAATATTATCGCGTTATCACGATATATTGCGATATTCTACCCATTTATATATCAAAATTAAAAGTAGAGATGAAAAATCAAGTTGCTGTTTATGTTCATCAGATGATATTGATCATTCAGAGGACAAATTGAGTCACAACTATTTGCTTCAAAACAACCTATTTATTGTTTATTATTAGTGTTTTTGCACATTTAATAAATAAATAAAATGAAATAAATAGATTAAAATTTTCCTAAAAAATCAATATTAGGAGCTGAAAAAAATCGATATTATATTGGGCGGCCGAAAATCGCGATATATTGCCAAATTGATTTTTTTTTCACACCCCTAATGGACAGTAACATGCAGTTTCTCATCGTGACATCATTTGTTTTACAAATGAGCAAAGAACGGAAGCCGTAGCGCTTGATGAACTGATGAGGAGCACAGTGCACAGAGAGAAAGATATCAGCTATGGTGTTAGAGGAACAGTTGGAACAATTAACGTTCTATCAAAAAGGTTGTTGACAGGTAGAAACACTTTTTTTTTACAGATTCTGCTACGATACAGTTCCGTTTAGATTCAGGAGCTGGTGATCCATATTAGGGCAGTATTTTGTATCGCAATACGATGCGATACACGATATTCGGCTCACGAAATGATATATATCGATATTCATCTTACAATACATTTACATCATTTTCCGAAAGACTTTAAAGGGACAAAGTGATTTTGGTGACATCTTGTGGGTGTTCCAATGACTTTGTTTTAATTAATTGAACTGAAAGCATCAATTACACATTATATGGCTGACAGGCAGCTTGCAAATGCTGGACAAATGAATAAAAGATTTGTTGAGAAAAATAGTTTCATTTATTTAAACAGTGCAAATTGTTGCTTGCAAGCTTTTAAAGGTGGGACACGGGGGATTTGAAAGAAGCTTAGAATATCGATACTTGATAAAATTGATATATATCGCAGAATCAACAAAATCGCTCAGCTCAAATCCATATGAGACAACTCAACAAGGTCACTTCCATTCGTGCCAAATCATAAACTGAAATATAATCCTGCATTTTTTATTCCGTTCCTTTAAGATAAACTACAGAGGGCCATCTTATTTACATGTGCTGATGTCTTATCAGTATTTTAATTTTGTATTGATACTGTTGGATCGTTCATCATTAAATGGATGTACAGACGTAGACGGATCATTCCACCTCCACAGTTGGAGAAAACCAAACATTTCAGCAGAAACACCTCATCCCTACTAGGGCTGAGTATTGGCAAGGACCTCGCAATATGATATGTATCAGGATACTTGGGTCACGATACGATATCACAATATCACGATATATTGTGATATTCTACCTAGTTAATATTAAAATTAAAAGTAGAGATGAAAAATCAAGTTCATGTTTACAGTGATCCCTTGCCAATTCACGCTATAAGTTCCACGGTTTTAGTTATTCGCAGATTTTTCAGAAATATATAATATTTAAAAAATCGAGAAAAAATAGCGGAAACATCACAGGATGTTGTGCGGGTTCTCTCACAGCAAAGAAATGTTGTGAACCAGCCTGGCCCCTTTAAGAAGGTGGCCTTATGGGTAATGGTGTGGCCTTATGGGTAATGTAGTGTGTGTGTCGTGGGACGGCAGAATGAAAATGGGGTTAGATGAAAAGTGTAGTGAGCATCAACAGCAGCCCAGCGTGTATAGATTTACATTCTCTGTTAACCGACAGGAGCCCAACAATACAACCTGTGTGATGTTACAAGTTCCTGCAGTAACAGAATAAAGTGCTCGTTCCATGCAGAGAAAACCAGACTTTTTCTTTTGTTGTTGTTAGCGTGTTAGCCGCTAATTACGAGCCAAAACTAGCACAATAGCAGCGGTTTGTTTACTACGGTTCAGAGACCAGAGGCTGTGAAGGTAACAGAAAGACCACAGTTGAGCCTTTGTCTTGTTTCGCTGCAGTGCCTCGCTACTTTTTTGCAGTTTTTAAACATATTTTAAACACATGATTTGTGCTCGCAGATTAGTTCGCAGATTTTGAGTTTCGCGGGGGGGCACCGGATCGCTGTATGTTCATCAGATGATATTGTCTATTTATTGTTTATTATTAGTGTTTTTGCACATTTAGGTATTCACAATGCATCTAATACATGAATACATGAAATATCCTAATAAATCAATATTATTTTGGGCGTCCAAAAATCGCGATTTATTGCCAAATCGATTTTTTTTTCACACCCCTGCTCCCTACTGACAAGCACGGTGGCGGCAGGATGATGACCTGGGGTTTATTTTGCTCTTTGATCCAACCACTATGATGGTTCCCTACTTCTACTTCATCAACCTCATTAACCGGGACGCCGCATGTTCCTCTTGTCTCTTTGTCTTCAGGTGGGTGCACGTGGTTTGTGCGCTTTACGTCCCCGGGGTCGCATTCGGAGACATCGACAAGCTGCGACCAGTGACGCTCACGGAGATGAACTACTCAAAATACGGAGCCAAGGCAAGTTCACGTTGGTTCACGTTCAAATTACACGCTCAAACGTCAGCTCGACGAGGCTACGACGCTGCTGCGTATGTGTACTAGTCTCGTTATAGATAGCTGCTGCATAATATTAGCCTGGTTGATAACTGGTGCAGTCCAGTCTCTGCTGAATCCCATTACTCAGTCCTGTTACTCAGTCCTGTTACCCAGACCTGCGTACAGTTGATATCACTAGCTCGTAGGTTGTTTCCTGCCTGACGGCCCGCTGTCGTGTTTGGTCCCGTTACTCAGTCCTGTTACTCAGTCCTGTTACCCAGACCTGCGTACAGTTGATATCACTAGCTTGTAGGTTGTTTCCTGCCTGACGGCCCGCTGTCATGTTTGGTCCCGTTACTCAGTTCTGTTACTCAGTCCTGTTACCCAGACCTGCGTACAGTTGATATCACTAGCTCGTAGGTTGTTTCCTGCCTGACGGCCCGCTGTCGTGTTTGGTCCCGTTACTCAGTCCTGTTACTCATTCCTGTTACCCAGACCTGTGTAAAGTTGATATCACTAGCTCGTAGGTTGTTTCCTGCCTGACGGCCCGCTGTCGTGTTTGGTCCCGTTACTCAGTCCTGTTACCCAGACCTGCGGATAGTTGATATCACTAGCTCGTAGGTTGTTTCCTGCCTGACAGCCCGCTGTCGTGTTTGGTCCCGTTACTCAGTCCTGTTACTCAGTCCTGTTACCCAGACCTGCGTACAGTTGATATCACTAGCTTGTAGGTTGTTTCCTGCCTGACGGCCCGCTGTCGTGTTTGGTCCTGTTACTCAGTCCTGTTACCCAGACCTGCGTAAAGTTGATATCACTAGCTCGTAGGTTGTTTCCTGCCTGACGGCCCGCTGTCGTGTTTGGTCCCGTTACTCAGTCCTGTTACCCAGACCTGCGTAAAGTTGATATCACTAGCTCGTAGGTTGTTTCCTGCCTGACGGCCCGCTGTCGTGTTTGGTCCCGTTACTCAGTCCTGTTACTCAGTCCTGTTACCCAGACCTGCGTACAGTTGATATCACTAGCTCGTAGGTTGTTTCCTGCCTGACAGCCCGCTGTCGTGTTTGGTCCCGTTACTCAGTCCTGTTACTCAGTCCTGTTACCCAGACCTGCGTACAGTTGATATCACTAGCTTGTAGGTTGTTTCCTGCCTGACGGCCCGCTGTCGTGTTTGGTCCTGTTACTCAGTCCTGTTACTCAGTCCTGTTACCCAGACCTGCGTACAGTTGATATCACTAGCTCGTAGGTTGTTTCCTGCCTGACAGCCCGCTGTCGTGTTTGGTCCCGTTACTCAGTTCTGTTACTCAGTCCTGTTACCCAGACCTGCGTACAGTTGATATCACTAGCTCGTATGTTGTTTCCTGCCTGACGGCCCGCTGTCATGTTTGGTCCCGTTACTCAGTTCTGTTACTCAGTCCTGTTACCCAGACCTGCGTACAGTTGATATCACTAGCTCGTAGGTTGTTTCCTGCCTGACAGCCCGCTGTCATGTTTGGTCCCGTTACTCAGTCCTGTTACTCAGTCCTGTTACCCAGACCTGCGTACAGTTGATATCACTAGCTTGTAGGTTGTTTCCTGCCTGACGGCCCGCTGTCGTGTTTGGTCCTGTTACTCAGTCCTGTTACCCAGACCTGCGTAAAGTTGATATCACTAGCTCGTAGGTTGTTTCCTGCCTGACGGCCCGCTGTCGTGTTTGGTCCCGTTACTCAGTCCTGTTACTCAGTCCTGTTACCCAGACCTGCGTACAGTTGATATCACTAGCTCGTAGGTTGTTTCCTGCCTGACAGTCCGCTGTCGTGTTTGGTCCCATTACTCAGTCCTGTTACTCAGTCCTGTTACCCAGACCTGCGTACAGTTGATATCACTAGCTTGTAGGTTGTTTCCTGCCTGATGGCCCGCTGTCGTGTTTGGTCCCGTTACTCAGTCCTGTTACTCAGTCCTGTTACCCAGACCTGCGTACAGTTGATATCACTAGCTTGTAGGTTGTTTCCTGCCTGACGGCCCGCTGTCGTGTTTGGTCCCGTTACTCAGTCCTGTTACTCAGTCCTGTTACCCAGACCTGCGTACAGTTGATATCACTAGCTCGTAGGTTGTTTCCTGCCTGACAGCCCGCTGTCGTGTTTGGTCCCGTTACTCAGTTCTGTTACTCAGTCCTGTTACCCAGACCTGCGTACAGTTGATATCACTAGCTCGTAGGTTGTTTCCTGCCTGACGGCCCGCTGTCGTGTTTGGTCCCGTTACTCAGTCCTGTTACTCAGTCCTGTTACCCAGACCTGCGTAAAGTTGATATCACTAGCTCGTAGGTTGTTTCCTGCCTGACGGCCCGCTGTCGTGTTTGGTCCCGTTACTCAGTCCTGTTACCCAGACCTGCGTAAAGTTGATATCACTAGCTCGTAGGTTGTTTCCTGCCTGACAGCCCGCTGTCGTGTTTGGTCCCGTTACTCAGTCCTGTTACTCAGTCCTGTTACCCAGACCTGCGTACAGTTGATATCACTAGCTCGTAGGTTGTTTCCTGCCTGACAGCCCGCTGTCGTGTTTGGTCCCGTTACTCAGTCCTGTTACTCAGTCCTGTTACCCAGACCTGCGTACAGTTGATATCACTAGCTTGTAGGTTGTTTCCTGCCTGACGGCCCGCTGTCGTGTTTGGTCCTGTTACTCAGTCCTGTTACCCAGACCTGCGTACAGTTGATATCACTAGCTCGTAGGTTGTTTCCTGCCTGACGGCCCGCTGTCGTGTTTGGTCCCGTTTACTCAGTCCTGTTACTCAGTCCTGTTACCCAGACCTGCGTACAGTTGATATCACTAGCTTGTAGGTTGTTTCCTGCCTGACGGCCCGCTGTCGTGTTTGGTCCTGTTACTCAGTTCCTGTTACTCAGTCCTGTTACCCAGACCTGCGTACAGTTGATATCACTAGCTCGTAGGTTGTTTCCTGCCTGACGGCCCGCTGTCGTGTTTGGTCCCGTTACTCAGTCCTGTTACTCAGTCCTGTTACCCAGACCTGCGTACAGTTGATATCACTAGCTCGTAGGTTGTTTCCTGCCTGACGGCCCGCTGTCGTGTTTGGTCCCGTTACTCAGTCCTGTTACCCAGACCTGCGGATAGTTGATATCACTAGCTCGTAGGTTGTTTCCTGCCTGACAGCCCGCTGTCGTGTTTGGTCCCGTTACTCAGTCCTGTTACTCAGTCCTGTTACCCAGACCTGCGTACAGTTGATATCACTAGCTTGTAGGTTGTTTCCTGCCTGACGGCCCGCTGTCGTGTTTGGTCCTGTTACTCAGTCCTGTTACCCAGACCTGCGTAAAGTTGATATCACTAGCTCATAGGTTGTTTCCTGCCTGACGGCCCGCTGTCGTGTTTGGTCCCGTTACTCAGTCCTGTTACTCAGTCCTGTTACCCAGACCTGCGTACAGTTGATATCACTAGCTCGTAGGTTGTTTCCTGCCTGACGGCCCGCTGTCGTGTTTGGTCCCGTTACTCAGTCCTGTTACTCAGTCCTGTTACCCAGACCTGCGTACAGTTGATATCACTAGCTCGTAGGTTGTTTCCTGCCTGACGGCCCGCTGTCGTGTTTGGTCCCGTTACTCAGTCCTGTTACTCAGTCCGTCCTGTTACCCAGACCTGCGTACAGTTGATATCACTAGCTCGTNAGGTTGTTTCCTGCCTGACAGCCCGCTGTCGTGTTTGGTCCCGTTACTCAGTTCTGTTACTCAGTCCTGTTACCCAGACCTGCGTACAGTTGATATCACTAGCTCGTATGTTGTTTCCTGCCTGACGGCCCGCTGTCATGTTTGGTCCCGTTACTCAGTTCTGTTACTCAGTCCTGTTACCCAGACCTGCGTAAGTTGATATCACTAGCTCGTAGGTTGTTTCCTGCCTGACAGCCCGCTGTCGTGTTTGGTCCCGTTACTCAGTCCTTTACTCAGTCCTGTTACCCAGACCTGCGTACAGTTGATATCACTAGCTCGTAGGTTGTTTCCTGCCTGACGGCCCGCTGTCGTGTTTGGTCCTGTTACTCAGTCCTGTTACCCCAGACCTGCGTAAAGTTGATATCACTAGCTCGTAGGTTGTTTCCCTGCCTGACAGCCCGCTGTCGTGTTTGGTCCCGTTACTCAGTCCTGTTACTCAGTCCTGTTACCCAGACCTGCGTACAGTTGATATCACTAGCTCGTAGGTTGTTTCCTGTCGACAGTCCGCTGTCGTGTTTGGTCCCATTACTCAGTCCTGTTACTCAGTCCTGTTACCCAGACCTGCGTACAGTTGATATCACTAGCTTGTAGGTTGTTTCCTGCCTGACGGCCCGCTGTCGTGTTTGGTCCCATTACTCAGTCCTGTTACTCAGTCCTGTTACCCAGACCTGCGTACAGTTGATATCACTAGCTCGTAGGTTGTTTCCTCCTGCCTGACGGCCCGCTGTCGTGTTTGGTCCCGTTACTCAGTCCTGTTACTCAGTCCTGTTACCCAGACCTGCGTACAGTTGATATCACTAGCTCGTAGGTTGTTTCCTGCCTGACGGCCCGCTGTCGTGTTTGGTCCCGTTACTCAGTCCTGTTACTCAGTCCTGTTACCCAGACCTGCGTACAGTTGATATCACTAGCTCGTAGGTTGTTTCCTGCCTGACGGCCCGCTGTCGTGTTTGGTCCCGTTACTCAGTCCTGTTACTCAGTCCTGTTACCCAGACCTGCGTAAAGTTGATATCACTAGCTCGTAGGTTGTTTCCTGCCTGACGGCCCGCTGTCGTGTTTGGTCCCGTTACTCAGTCCTGTTACCCAGACCTGCGTAAAGTTGATATCACTAGCTCGTAGGTTGTTTCCTGCCTGACGGCCCGCTGTCGTGTTTGGTCCCGTTACTCAGTCCTGTTACTCAGTCCTGTTACCCAGACCTGCGTACAGTTGATATCACTAGCTCGTAGGTTGTTTCCTGCCTGACAGCCCGCTGTCGTGTTTGGTCCCATTACTCAGTCCTGTTACTCAGTCCTGTTACCCAGACCTGCGTACAGTTGATATCACTAGCTTGTAGGTTGTTTCCTGCCTGACGGCCCGCTGTCGTGTTTGGTCCTGTTACTCAGTCCTGTTACCCAGACCTGCGTACAGTTGATATCACTAGCTCGTAGGTTGTTTCCTGCCTGACGGCCCGCTGTCGTGTTTGGTCCCGTTACTCAGTCCTGTTACTCAGTCCTGTTACCCAGACCTGCGTACAGTTGATATCACTAGCTCGTAGGTTGTTTCCTGCCTGACGGCCCGCTGTCGTGTTTGGTCCCGTTACTCAGTTCTGTTACTCAGTCCTGTTACCCAGACCTGCGTACAGTTGATATCACTAGCTCGTAGGTTGTTTCCTGCCTGACGGCCCGCTGTCGTGTTTGGTCCCGTTACTCAGTCCTGTTACTCAGTCCTGTTACCCAGACCTGCGTAAAGTTGATATCACTAGCTCGTAGGTTGTTTCCTGCCTGACGGCCCGCTGTCGTGTTTGGTCCCGTTACTCAGTCCTGTTACTCCCTGTTACCCAGACTGCGTACAGTTGATATCACTAGCTCGTAGGTTGTTTCCTGCCTGACAGCCCGCTGTCGTGTTTGGTCCCGTTACTCAGTCCTGTTACTCAGTCCTGTTACCCAGACCTGCGTACAGTTGATATCACTAGCTTGTAGGTTGTTTCCTGCCTGACGGCCCGCTGTCGTGTTTGGTCCTGTTACTCCTTCCTGTTACTCAGTCCTGTTACCCAGACCTGCGTAAAGTTGATATCACTAGCTCGTAGGTTGTTTCCTGCCTGACGGCCCGCTGTCGTGTTTGGTCCCGTTACTCAGTCCTGTTACCAGTCCTGTTACCCCAGACCTGCGTACAAGTTGATATCACTAGCTCGTAGGTTGTTTCCTGCCTGACAGGCCCGCTGTCGTGTTTGGTCCCGTTACTCAGTCCTGTTACTCAGTCCTGTTACCCAGACCTGCGTACAGTTGATATCACTAGCTCGTAGGTTGTTTCCTGCCTGACAGCCCGCTGTCGTGTTTGGTCCCGTTACTCAGTCCTGTTACTCAGTCCTGTTACCCAGACCTGCGTACAGTTGATATCACTAGCTTGTAGGTTGTTTCCTGCCTGACGGCCCGCTGTCGTGTTTGGTCCTGTTACTCAGTCCTGTTACCCAGACCTGCGTACAAGTTGATATCACTAGCTCGTAGGTTGTTTCCTGCCTGACGGCCCGCTGTCGTGTTTGGTCCCGTTACTCAGTCCTGTTACTCAGTCCTGTTACCCAGACCTGCGTACAGTTGATATCACTAGCTCGTAGGTTGTTTCCTGCCTGACGGCCCGCTGTCGTGTTTGGTCCCGTTACTCAGTTCTGTTACTCAGTCCTGTTACCCAGACCTGCGTACAGTTGATATCACTAGCTCGTAGGTTGTTTCCTGCCTGACGGCCCGCTGTCGTGTTTGGTCCCGTTACTCAGTCCTGTTACTCAGTCCTGTTACCCAGACCTGCGTAAAGTTGATATCACTAGCTCGTAGGTTGTTTCCTGCCTGACGGCCCGCTGTCGTGTTTGGTCCCGTTACTCAGTCCTGTTACCAGTCCCAGACCTGCGTAAAGTTGATATCACTAGCTCGTAGGTTGTTTCCTGCCTGACAGCCCGCTGTCGTGTTTGGTCCCGTTACTCAGTCCTGTTACTCAGTCCTGTTACCCAGACCTGCGTACAGTTGATATCACTAGCTTGTAGGTTGTTTCCTGCCTGACGGCCCGCTGTCGTGTTTGGTCCTGTTACTCACCTGTTACTCAGTCCTGTTACCCAGACCTGCGTAAAGTTGATATCACTAGCTCATAGGTTGTTTCCTGCCTGACGGCCCGCTGTCGTGTTTGGTCCCGTTACTCAGTCCTGTTACCCAGACCTGCGTAAAGTTGATATCACTAGCTCGTAGGTTGTTTCCTGCCTGACGGCCCGCTGTCGTGTTTGGTCCCGTTACTCAGTCCTGTTACTCAGTCCTGTTACCCAGACCTGCGTACAGTTGATATCACTAGCTCGTAGGTTGTTTCCTGCCTGACAGTCCGCTGTCGTGTTTGGTCCCATTACTCAGTCCTGTTACTCAGTCCTGTTACCCAGACCTGCGTACAGTTGATATCACTAGCTTGTAGGTTGTTTCCTGCCTGACGGCCCGCTGTCGTGTTTGGTCCTGTTACTCAGTCCTGTTACTCAGTCCTGTTACCCAGACCTGCGTACAGTTGATATCACTAGCTCGTAGGTTGTTTCCTGCCTGACGGCCCGCTGTCGTGTTTGGTCCCGTTTACTCAGTTCTGTTACTCAGTCCTGTTACCCAGACCTGCGTACAGTTGATATCACTAGCTCGTAGGTTGTTTCCTGCCTGACAGCCCGCTGTCGTGTTTGGTCCCGTTACTCAGTCCTGTTACTCAGTCCTGTTACCCAGACCTGCGTACAGTTGATATCACTAGCTCGTAGGTTGTTTCCTGCCTGACGGCCCGCTGTCGTGTTTGGTCCCTTTACTCAGTCCTGTTACTCAGTCCTGTTACCCAGACCTGCGTAAAGTTGATATCACTAGCTCGTAGGTTGTTTCCTGCCTGACGGCCCGCTGTCGTGTTTGGTCCTGTACTCAGTCCTGTTACCCAGACCTGCGTAAAGTTGATATCACTAGCTCGTAGGTTGTTTCCTGCCTGACAGCCCGCTGTCGTGTTTGGTCCCGTTACTCAGTCCTGTTACTCAGTCCTGTTACCCAGACCTGCGTACAGTTGATATCACTAGCTCGTAGGTTGTTTCCTGCCTGACGGCCCGCTGTCGTGTTTGGTCCTGTTACTCAGTCCTGTTACCCAGACCTGCGTAAAGTTGATATCACTAGCTCGTAGGTTGTTTCCTGCCTGACGGCCCGCTGTCGTGTTTGGTCCCGTTACTCAGTCCTGTTACCCAGACCTGCGTACAGTTGATATCACTAGCTCGTAGGTTGTTTCCTGCCTGACGGCCCGCTGTCGTGTTTGGTCCCTGTTGTTACTCAGTCCTGTTACCCAGACCTGCGTACAGTTGATATCACTAGCTCGTAGGTTGTTTCCTGCCTGACAGCCCGCTGTCGTGTTTGGTCCCGTTACTCAGTCCTGTTACCCAGACCTGCGTACAGTTGATATCACTAGCTCGTAGGTTGTTTCCTGCCTGACAGCCCGCTGTCGTGTTTGGTCCCGTTACTCAGTTCTGTTACTCAGTCCTGTTACCCAGACCTGCGTAAAGTTGATATCACTAGCTCGTAGGTTGTTTCCTGCCTGACAGCCCGCTGTCGTGTTTGGTCCCGTTACTCAGTCCTGTTACTCAGTCCTGTTACCCAGACCTGCGTAAAGTTGATATCACTAGCTTGTAGGTTGTTTCCTGCCTGACAGCCCGCTGTCGTGTTTGGTCCCGTTACTCAGTCCTGTTACTCAGTCCTGTTACCCAGACCTGCGTACAAGTTGATATCACTAGCTCGTAGGTTGTTTCCTGCCTGACAGCCCGCTGTCGTGTTTGGTCCCGTTACTCAGTCCTGTTACTCAGTCCTGTTACCCAGACCTGCGTAAAGTTGATATCACTAGCTCGTAGGTTGTTTCCTGCCTGACGGCCCGCTGTCGTGTTTGGTCCCGTTACTCAGTCCTGTTACTCAGTCCTGTTACCCAGACCTGCGTAAAGTTGATATCACTAGCTCGTAGGTTGTTTCCTGCCTGACAGCCCGCTGTCGTGTTTGGTCCCGTTACTCAGTCCTGTTACTCAGTCCTGTTACCCAGACCTGCGTACAGTTGATATCACTAGCTCGTAGGTTGTTTCCTGCCTGACGGCCCGCTGTCGTGTTTGGTCCCGTTACTCAGTCCTGTTACTCAGTCCTGTTACCCAGACCTGCGTAAAGTTGATATCACTAGCTCGTAGGTTGTTTCCTGCCTGACGGCCCGCTGTCGTGTTTGGTCCCGTTACTCAGTCCTGTTACCCAGACCTGCGTAAAGTTGATATCACTAGCTCGTAGGTTGTTTCCTGCCTGACGGCCCGCTGTCGTGTTTGGTCCCGTTACTCAGTCCTGTTACTCAGTCCTGTTACCCAGACCTGCGTACAGTTGATATCACTAGCTCGTAGGTTGTTTCCTGCCTGACGGCCCGCTGTCGTGTTTGGTCCTGTTACTCAGTCCTGTTACCCAGACCTGCGTAAAGTTGATATCACTAGCTCGTAGGTTGTTTCCTGCCTGACGGCCCGCTGTCGTGTTTGGTCCCGTTACTCAGTCCTGTTACCCAGACCTGCGTACAGTTGATATCACTAGCTCGTAGGTTGTTTCCTGCCTGACGGCCCGCTGTCGTGTTTGGTCCCGTTACTCAGTCCTGTTACTCAGTCCTGTTACCCAGACCTGCGTACAGTTGATATCACTAGCTCGTAGGTTGTTTCCTGCCTGACGGCCCGCTGTCGTGTTTGGTCCCGTTACTCAGTCCTGTTACTCAGTCCTGTTACCCAGACCTGCGTACAGTTGATATCACTAGCTCGTAGTTTGTTTCCTGCCTGACGGCCCGCTGTCGTGTTTGGTCCCGTTACTCAGTCCTGTTACTCAGTCCTGTTACCCAGACCTGCGTAAAGTTGATATCACAAGCTCGTAGGTTGTTTCCTGCCTGACGGCCCGCTGTCATGTTTGGTCCCATTACTCAGTCCTGTTACCCAGACCTGCGTACAGTTGATATCACTAGCTCGTAGTTTGTTTCCTGCCTGACAGCCCGCTGTCATGTTTGGTCCCATTACTCAGTCCTGTTACTCAGTCCTGTTACCCAGACCTGCGTAAAGTTGATATCACTAGCTCGTAGGTTGTTTCCTGCCTGACGGCCCGCTGTCGTGTTTGGTCCCGTTACTCAGTCCTGTTACCCAGACCTGCGTACAGTTGATATCACTAGCTCGTAGTTGTTTTCCTGCCTGACGGCCCGCTGTCGTGTTTGGTTCCCCTGTTACTCAGTCCTGTTACCCAGACCTGCGTAAAGTTGATATCACTAGCTCGTAGGTTGTTTCCTGCCTGACGGCCCGCTGTCGTGTTTGGTCCCGTTACTCATTCCTGTTACCCAGACCTGCGTACAGTTGATATCACTAGCTCGTAGTTTGTTTCCTGGCTGACAGCCCGCTGTCGTGTTTGTCCCACGAAGGAGTGCAGCTTCTGCGAAGACACCCGCTTCGCCAGGACTGGCGTCTGCATCAGCTGTGACGCAGGGATGTGTCGGTCCTACTTCCACGTCACATGTGCTCAGAGGGAGGGGCTTCTGTCTGAGGCGGCAGCTGAAGAGGTGAGAGCAGCAGCCGAAATAGAGGACGTAAAACTGGTGACGACATTTGCATGACGCTCCCTAAGCGACCACTAGGGAGTAGCTCCATCAGTGAGTCAGCAGGAATGAACGCATTTACTCCTTATTTACAAGAAAAAAAAAGGTTTTGGTGTTCTGATCAAGATTTCACATCCATGACAACCTCAGTGTTTAAAATTAAATTAAAATGCAAAATTATGCATCATTAGAGGTGTGGCTTCATAAGTGACAGCTGCATTACAGTCTGTGATGTCAGAGTCCCACTCACCAATCTATCCGTTTTAACCATCTATCATCCATCCATCAATCCATACATCCATCTATCCATCCATCAACCATGAATAAATCATCCATCCATCCATAAATCATCCATCTGTACATGCATAAATTGTCCATCCATCCATCTATTCATTCATTTATCCATCCACCCACCCAACCATCTATCTATCCACCCATCCATCCATTCGCCCATCCACCCATCCATCCATCTATCTATCCACCCATCCATCCATCCATCTATCCACCCATCCATCCATCCATTTACCCACCATCCATCCGCCCATCCATCCATCTATCTATCCATCCATCTATCCACCCATCCATCCATCTATCTATCCACCCATCCATCCATCTATCCACCCATCCATCCATCTATCCACCCATCCATCTATCTATCCATCCATCCATTTACCCACCCATCCATCCGTCCATCCACCCACCCATCCATCTATCCACCCAACCATCCATCTGTCCACCCATCCATCCATTCGCCCATCCACCCATCCATCCATCCATTTACCCACCCATCCATCCATCCACCCATCCATCCATCTATCCACCTATCCATCTATCCATCCACCCACCCATCCATCCATCCACCCATCTTCTGTGTCCATCCATCATCAGTCCATCCATCCATTTATAAGTCATCCATCTATCCACCCAACCATCTATCCATCCACCCATCCATCCATCCATCCATTCACCTACCCACCCATCCACCCATCCATTCACCCACCCACCCATCCATCCATCCTTCCGTCCACCCACCCATCTATCCATCCATCCATCCAGCCAGTTTAGTCATAAGTTGACAGTAAACACATAAACTCTGCCTCATGAATGCAGCAGCTCCAGTCTAACAGGATGTTTTCATTATCTTCTTGTTAATTTAACTCTTATTCCATGTCTTTGCGTCTCTTCAGGATATTGCGGATCCCTTTTTTGCGTACTGCAAACAGCATGCAGACCGCTTTGACAGGAAGTGGAAAAGGAAGAATTACCTGGCCTTACAGTCTTATTGTAAGGTCTCCCTGCAGGAGAGGGAGAAGCAGCTCACCCCTGAGGCTCAGGTAACATTTTCTTCAGTACTGCAAAAGCTGCAGTCCAGACTGCAGGTCTGGCTTTAATTATCAAGAAAACCTTTTCAACACTGTTCCATCTGGGGATAATTTAGTGACTTTGCTACAAAAACAAGAGCAACAGAAAAACCCACTTACCTTTCTAGGTTCATGTCTGAGTCCAGCGTTCCCTCTGGTGTTCCAGTTTTATAGCTCGGTACCTGAAACTGGTATGACTAAATGTGACTTCTGAACTGAATAAATGTGACTAAGAAGTGAATAAATAATGACATGTTCTAGAATGGATTTGTAGAGATATGTATTCTCAAAGAAGAAGACTTTGTTATCTCTGCTGTGTTCCATCTTCATTTTCTCTGGCCTGGTAAAACGTAAGCTTAATTTACACTTTGGCTGTAATCCCTTTATTTTGACCAAACTAGTAGATGGTCAGATATACTTATTTTAAATTAGGTACGTCATTTTTTTTTACAGGAATATCAAAACTAGGCCTCGTTAGGAAAGTGGTTAAGACAGCCAGTTCTTTTGTTTTTTTTGTTTTTTGCGGCCAGGTAGAAGTAGTCCTCTCATACAGAGGTTCCTTCATGAAACGTATAACTGCCCAGATTTATTCATCCACTGTGTGTTTGAATTTTGAAAAAAAAAAAAAAAAAAAAAAAAAAAAAGTAGAAGAGACCACCCTGTACTGTTCCACTCTTTAAATACGTGTTTGCAGAAAGAAATAGGGTAAATTATCATCCTAAATTCTTCTTGACTCGGTGTCCCCAACGGGACATAAATCAAAGTGTTATCTGCATATAAGCTGACATTTGTATTAATTAACAACTCAAGATGACGCTGAGTGGGATCGTACAGAATGAAGAAGCAGAGGTCCTCATACAGAGCCTGGTGGTGCTCCTCAGTTAGTGCTTTCACTGTGAGATGTTGGCGCTGCCTCCACCTCTGGACGATGTCGCGGTCAGGTTTTACATTAACAAAAGCGTTCTGGTGCGTTCCACCTGCAGGCCCGGATCACGACCCGCCTGCAGCAGTACAGAGCTAAAGCGGAGCTGTCCAGGAACACCCGGCCTCAGGCGTGGGTTCCCCGGGAGAAGCTGCCCCGCCCGCTGACCTCCAGTGCCTCGGCCATCAGGAAGTTGATGAGGAAGGCTGAACTTATGGGCATCAGCACCGACATTTTCCCCGTGGACACGTCTGACGCCAACGCCAGCGTGGACGGCCGCAGGAAGCACAAGCAGCCTGCCCTCACTGCGGACTTTGTCAACTACTACCTCGGTAAAACACTGGCGTCCACTTAACCCCTAACCCCTAACCCTAACATCTAGAATTTACTGGTTTTCTGACATTTAGCATTCATTTAGCATTAATAGCATGAATTAGCATGATGCAGCCGGTTTGCTGCATCCTGATGCTCCTGCAGCTGTGCTTTACCATGTGGACGATGTTTGGATGTTGGCAGGGGGGAACCCAAAGACTTGTTACTTCACTGGAGCCTTATTGACCTGAATAGTCCAGTTAATGAAATTGGTTTGGAGGTGTGGTTTACAGCTACTCTCATTGATCAAAGGCTCTCAAACGTTTCTTCAAGAGGCTGTGGAAGCAGCGACGGGAAAAAAAAGAAACATTTAAATGAATATTTTAACCATAAATACAAACGTAACTATAATACCCATAGAAGTGTGTTGGTTGCTACCAGGCTGCTAATGATAATCATCTTCCTGCTGTGCTGTAGACGGGCAACAGTGCATAATGGTAACATGCGAGCGATATGAGCTATTGGGGTACAGGTAGGTAGAATTGCAGTCCAGGACTGTCTGCGCCCCAATTAAAGGTCTGGACGAGTCCCAGGAGGTGTGAAGAGAAATGCATAAAATGGTGAGAACTGGAACAAAGAGATGGAAAAACAGTCATGCTTGTTCTCTGCATGTAATGGTCAGCAGTCTGATAGAGTGAAGCAGCCCGCGGTCCGCCGGAGCATGATCAAGAGCAGAGGATAAGCTTTTACAAGGGAGTCAGAGATAAGACTCCAGTCAAGGCCGTCCTTGTCAGGCGGTTTGGCTTCGCTGCTGTTGCAGCAAAAACAACCGAGCACAGGGCAGATCAAGCCATCTCAACACAAAGAAAACACCAGCAGGGCCTCAGAAAACCCGTGGAGAAATGAAATCATGACAGAAAATCACCTGGAACAGATGTGGGCACATGTGGAGGTTCTTCAGAGACAACGTAGCTTACAGAGCAGCAGAGAGGAATCGATGAAGAGGTATCAGATGATGCACACATGTAGATGCAGAGGATGCATTTCGTTGGGCTGTTAATTCTTATACGGATCGATGGCTGATGCCTTTATATTGACAAGTAATAGCCAGGTTAGGGTTAGGGTTAGGTATTGAATTAGGGGTTAGGGTTCTCCATGAGTGGCTGTTGGTCACTCGTAGCTCTGCGACCTGTAGACCAGGTCGGTATTCTCTTCTGTTTCCTCTGGGAGCGTCAAAGGGTCAGAGCCTTAGAGGTCACATTTGGATGTTGTTTATCTGTAGAGTCATTGAAGCTTGAAGCCTTCTAACATAAAATATGAAGGAACCGGTTCATCTTAAGGAAATTACGTTCTGCTTTCTGAGCTTACCATCTCCGCTCACCACTTATGGAGGGAAGTGCCCCACTATCTAACCGTTATCTGAGTCCCAATCTCCTTTTCGTGATTAAAGGCAGAGGTTTTGGTAACGTACTGGAACAGTTGCAGATGTCTGAACCGAAGAGCGGAGTACGACAGAAGCAGGTCGCTTGAGGTGGCGTGATGCCTTTGGAGCGACCGGACCAGCGTCTGGTCCAGCTGACGTGGTCGTTTCTGTCTGCGGGAGGAAATTCTGCCTTTTTGAGGGTGTGATGTTGAGATCTTCAGCGGCGCCGCTGCTTTCTTCTCCCCCCGTTCTTATCAGCTCCCCCTCGGTGCTGCCGGAGCGAGAGCTGGAGATGTGATGCTTATCTGTGTGTTTGCTACAAACACCCTGTTCACTTGTGTTTTGCTCCATCTATTGTAATTTATTGATATGCATCTAGAGTATTAAAACTGCATTTTTTTAATTCTTATTTCTTAAATGTCTAAGTGTGTAATTGTGATATGTGAGGGGCAGACGAATGTCTGGTGGAGTGTTGTTGTTGGGTCTTAGAGAACCACGTTTGAAAGTTAGTTGTCACTCTTTTAGGTTTATTTTCATGAGACTGAAATCATCTGATCGTAGTGGTTCTTGTCCAAGATGAGGAGGATGGCTGCAAAACCTCTGACAGCACCTTGGATCAACAGGTTTTCACTGCAAAACCAGCATCAGTCCTTCATCAGCGTTCATGTTGGCCGTCTTTGGTTGATGCCAGTCTGGTCGTTGCAACTACGCTCATGCTTCACTTTTCTGATTGGCTGTCCAGCAGCGTCCAGCTTCGTCAGTGTCCGCTGGTCCTGTCTGCTGGAGATCAGAGCTGAATCCAGAAGAACCAGACTGATTCTTTGTACCAGAGAAAAAAGTGAGGATGGTTGACTGGCTGGAGGTTTAGTCTTGTTGCTTGGGTACCTTCAGGGAATAACCTGTTTTCTCCAGACATGGTGATGCATGCGTTGTCTCGTCTGTCCACAGGACACTCTTGACCTGGACCACATTCTTTTCTTTCCCTGATTCTTTTCATTTGACACACAAACATGACAACAGAGTGTGTTGTTTGTTTGACGTAATTCTGCAGTTGTAGCCTACGATCCCAGAGGGCTCGTCATTGTACGGTCTGAATATACCGTTCTAGACATTGTTCCCAAGACTGAGCGAAATGCGGATCATACAGAGTGAGACGTTATGATCTCATATGACTGCAGGGATTTTGCAACGTAGAGGAGCCCTGAGAAAGAAGAGGCGTACACCTGGCCACCCCAAACATCAACCCCATCCCCTAACCCCTACCCCAAGATCAACCCCTAACCCCTAACCCCAAACTTCAAACCCAAACATCAACCCTAACCCCTAACACCAACCCCAAACTTCAACCCCAGCCGCTAACTTCAACCCCCAACCCCAAACATCAACCCCAAACTTCAACATCAACCCTAACCCCAAACATCAACCCTAACCCCAAACATCAACCCCAAACTTCAACCCCAACCCTAACTTCAACCCAACCAAACCAAACCAAACCCAATCCCTAACATCAACCCCTAATCCCAAAAACCCGAACCCCAAATCAACCCCCGACCCCTAAACAAACCCCAAACATCAACCCCAACCCCTAAATCAACCCTAATCCCAACCCAACCCCTAACCCCAAAACATCACCCCCAACCCCCAAACCCCCCCCAACACCCCCAACCCTAACCCTAAACCCCTAAACCTCAACCCTCACCCCCAAAACAACCAACCCCTAACATCAAACCAACCCCTAAACATCCCACTCCAAACCCCAACAACAAACCCCAAACCCTAACCCCTAATCACCCCCGGAACTTCAAACCCCAACCCCCTAACATTCAACCCACAAACAACCAAACAACCCAAACAACCCAACCCCTAATCCCCAAACCTAAACCAACCAAACTTCAACCCCCAACCCCCAAACCCAACATCAACCCCAAACACAACCCAACCCCAAATCAACCCCAACCCCAACATCAACCCTAACCCCAACATCAACCCCAAACTTAAACCCCAAACCCCTACCTCAAACCCCCAACCCCAGACTCAACCCCAACCCCTAACATCAACCCTAATCCCTAACATCAACCCTAACCCCAAACACAACCCCAAACTTCAACCCCAACCCCCAAAAACCAAAACAAGAAACCCCTAACCCCCAAACTCAACCCCAAACTTCAACCCCAACCCGGAACATCAACCCTAATCCCTAACATCAACCCCTAACCCCAAATCATCAAACCCCAACCCCTAGCACAAACCCCAAATTTCAACCCCAACCCCTAACCAACCCTAATCCCCTAAATCAAACCCCTAAACCCCAAACATCAACCCCAAACTTCAACCAACCCCGTAACAACCCTAACCTAATCAACCCTAACCCAAAAATCACCCCAACATCAACACAAACCCTAAATCAACCCTAACCCTAACAACACCCCCAACCTAACCCAACCCAAACCCAACCCCAACCCGAACCACAAACCCCAAATCAACCCCAAAAATCACCCCCAACAACACCCCCCAACCCTAACATCAACCCTAAGCCCTAACATCAACCCCCAAACCAAACCAACACCCCAAACCAAACAGCCCAACCCCAAACAGCAAAAACCCCAAAACTTCAACCCCAACCCGAAATCAAACCCCAACATCAACCCCCAACCCCAAACAACCCCAACCCCTAACATCAACCCCCCTAACATCAACCCCAACACAAAAACCCTAACGCAAACCCCCCCCAAAACAGCAAACACCAAAATAAATCAACCAACCCCAAACGAACCCCAAACTAACAACCCCTAACATCAACCCACTAACCCCAACCAACCCAACCAAACCCCCAAACAAACCCCAACCCCAACATCAACCCCAACCCAACCCCCCAACACATTCACACCCCAAAACAACCCCAACCCCAAACAACCCCAACCCAACCCCAAACCCCAATCAAACCCCTAACCCCAAACCAACCCCCAACCAACCAAACCCCAAACAGCAACTTCAACCCCCCCTAACCCAACCCAACCCCTACAAACCCCAAACCCCCAAAACCCCAACCCCAACCAACCCCCAACGTCAACCCCCACCCCAAACATCAAACCCAAACCCCACCCCTAACCCCAACCTAACCCCTAAACATCAACCCAACCCAACCATCAACCCCAAACTTCAACCCAACCCCAACTTCAACCCCAACCCCCAAAATCAACCCCTAAACATCAACCGCAAACACAAACATCAGCCCCATCCCCTTACCCCAACATCAACCCCTAACCCCAACCATCAACCCCTAACCCCAAACATTAACCCCAACTTCAACCCAACCCCGAACATCAACCCCCAACCCCCTAACAGCAACCCCCAACCCAAACCCCCAACCCCCAACCAAAACCCAAACCCCAAACCCACAAACCCAACCCAACTTCAAACCCCCAACCCCAACCCCAACCCAACCCCAAACAACCCCAAAAACCCCCCCCAACCCCCCCTAACCCAACCAACCCCAACCCCAAACATCAAACCCCAAACTTACCCAAACCCCTAACTTCAACCCCAACCCCAAACATTCAACCCCAAACAACTCAACCCCCAAACCCCAAACCCAAACCCAACCCCCAACCCCAACTCAACCCAACCCCAACAACTCAACCCTAACCCCAACATCAACCAACCCCAAACAGCAACCCCAGACTTCAAGCCCCAAACCCCTACCATCAACCCCCAACCCAAACTTCAAACCCCAACCCCTAACATCAAGCCTAATCCCTAACATCAACCCTAACCCCAAACATCAACCCCAAACTTCAACCCCAACCCCAACATCAACCCTAATCCCCAACATCAACCCCTAACCCCAAACATCAACCCTAACCCCTAACATCAACTCCAAATTTCAACCCCAACCCCTAACATCAACCCTAATCCCTAACATCAACCCCTAACCCCAAACATCAACCCCTAACCCCAAACATCAACCCCTAACATCAACACCAACCCCTAATATCAACCCTAACCCCTAACATCACCCCCAAACTCCAACCCCAACCCCTAACATCAACCCTAATCCCTAACATCAACCCCAAACATCAACACCAAACTTCAACCCCAACCCCTAACATCAACCCCAAGCTTCAACCCCAACCATTAACATCAACCTTAATCCCAAACCTCAACCCCAACCCCCAAACTTCAACCCCCAAGTTCAAACATCAACCCCAAACTTCAACCCCAACCCCTAACATCAACCCTAACCCCAACATCAACCCTAACCCCAAACTTCAATCCCAACCCCTAACTTCAACCCCCAACCCCAAACATCAACCCCAAACATCAATTCTAACCCCTAACATCAACCCTAACCCCAAACATCAACCCCAAACTTCAAGCCCAACCCCTAACATCAACCCCCAACCCCAAACTTCAACCCCAACCCCTAACATCAACCCTAATCCCTAACATCAACCCTAACCCCAAACATCAACCAGAAACTTCAACCCCCAACCCCTAGGGGTTGGGGGTTGGGGTTGCTTAATAATGCAATAATGGGCTGCTTAATATTGCAATAACAATTAATTTTAATAGAGGGTGTTTCAGTCAGGACGGTAATGTTGTGTTTCTTGGTGATGAATTTAAATATAAGATCAATTCTGGGGTTTCCATATTATTCACATCCATATTGGAATAATATTGTTTCCACCAAAATTATGAAATATATTGTGATATAGATCTTGTTCCATATAGTCCAAGATATGGAACAAGATCTATATGGATATGTTTGGTCTTCTCCTATTTGTGCTGTCTTGACTTGAACATTAACATGCTCAGTGAGGCCTGCAGGCTCTCAGGTGGAGCTCCTGGTTTAACCTTGCAGGTACCTCCACTCCTGGGATGATTGACAGCTCTTGAGGTTTCCCTCAAATGGTTTGGAAGCATTTTTAGAGCTATTGCTGATGTTTTCCCCCTCTTGCCATTGCATTTCATGTTGTTAACACAAAGGTTGGGTTTGTCTGAGACTGAGAGAAGTGTTACTAACTTTTAATCATGATTGTAGCTGTGATTTTCAGGAAGTTGAAAGGACTTTTTCACTGCTCTTATCTGCCATCGGTGCGCGCTCTCCCGGGCTTTTTCCTGTACGCAGATTGTGATCGCCGTATTGATTTTCTTCTCATTGTTATTCAGAGCGGAACATGCGAATGATCCAGATACAGGACAACATCTCCGAGCAGAAGAACCTGAAAGACAAGCTGGAGAGCGAGCAGGAGAAGCTGCACGTGGAGTACAACAAGGTGAGCAGCAAAGCTCTCCGAGATCCTCCTCAGAGATGAGCTCTCTGAGATCACTGATGTCCTTCTCAGCGTCCAGGCTTGGACAGGAGGACATTACTGTTTGAGTCTGAAACCGGTCAGGTTTTAGGACTCCTGAGAACATGAGGGTATGATCTGCCACCACAAATCAGAATAATTAAGATAAAAACTTAAAAGGCACATATCGATCATGTTTGGTCTGAGTGGATTTAAACCTGTAAATAAAAACATTCAAGTGTTTTCATCCAGCCAGCGCATCAGTTTCTGCCTACAACAATATAAATATACCAGAATCTCAGACTGATGATGCGTTGTAGCCCACCATCACTGAAATTTCACCATGTTTGGTGAAGACTGATGGACGGTTGGCTAATTAACCAAGTAAATTAACGGGATTATCTCAAGATCCACCTGGGTTTTCTGATGCAGATTATTAAGGTTTTTTTTAGTGTGATTTTCTTTTTTTTCTGTTTCAATAAGATAAGATATAAGTTTATAAAAAACAGAAAAATACCCAAAAATTAGCAGTATTTAATATATTCATCAATATTTCTTGATCGATATTTATTTTAAAAAAATTGTCTCTAGTCATTATTCATAAATAATGAATATTAAGCATTTATGAATTTGGCAGCATTTATCAGGCAGTAAAATGTAGAAAACGGTAAAACTTTGCAATGTAAACAAATAAATTAAGACTAATCAAAATCCTCAAGCCACTCCAGCGCTCGTTTTTGGACGCGCTAGTTTTTTTGGACAGCTAGTTTATGGATGGGCTAGCTTATGGACGGGCCAGTTTATGGACGTGCTCGTTTATGAACAGCTAGTTTATGGACATGCTAATATATGGACAGCTAGTTTATGGAGAGCTAGTTTATGGATGCGGTAACTTGAGTCTGTTTCCTTTGACTTCTTTTGTCTTTAAAGACTTGTTTCCACGAGTTAAAGGAAAAAAAATGAAATAAAATAACTAATCGCTGTTGCTGCGAGTAACTTCAGGCCACGCCCACAAAGTGGCAGGAAAATGTTACCAATGAAAATTTCAGGGACGGGTGGGTTGATTTGATCCGGGAGCTTCCAGAGAACTTTCACACTGGACTCTATGGTTTTAGAGACACGAGGCAGAGAGTAACTGATCTGATTATGGCGCCCTCTGCTGGTCTGGTTGGTTCAGGTTCAGAACGTCTCTCTTCCCACCAGCCGTTACAAATGAGTCGAAACATGTTTTTCACCAGTGTCATGTGTAAATACTGGCCTCTGAAGTTTGATTGGTTCTAGGGCGGGTGAATAGAAAAGACGACCTTTCTGGGCCTACAGGTTCTTCAGACAGTAGGAGCCTTAAATCAGTACAAACTTTCTGATTATTTTTTCAGTTAACTCGAGAGGTCGACACGTCAGACCAAATATCAATCAGTGGTTTTTGAATAAACGGGAACCTTGAACGAAGGAGGAGCCTCATGTTGACCTTGTCCAGAGGCATTGATGTCTCTGGGCTCGGAGGCATCTGGGGCAGACCTTCATGGTCTGGGAACGGTCTGCCCCGTTTCCAGTCGTTAACGTGAGATCATGAAGGAACCACTGTGTGCTCAGCCTGAAAAAAAATTGATAATAACATTTAAAAAATACTTCTAATATAATAAACTAGAGTTGATAGCTTTTTTTTAGGGTTGTAATATTAGTGGCTGTAGGAGGCCTCGAACGGCCATGCTCTGACATAAATGTCAAAGCCAGCATGCGTACATGCCGGGGGCGTCCAGACCAAACGGGTCTGTAGGGGGTGACTCCACCCACCGGTGCTGGGGAGTCCCCGGAGGGACGGTATACCTGTGAGGGTTTCTTTTCTGGGAGCCCGGGTTGTCAAGACCCTGACGTGAGCTGGACGGTTTCTGGTTGAGGAGACAAAACCGCGTCGTAACTCCTCTGCGCCGTAGGGATTTATTCAACCGTGACAGCCCAGACGTGTATATTTTAGCTTTAAGACATAAAAACTGTCAAGTAATATTTGAATTAAGAGTTCTCTGATTTATTGCTTTGTTCTGTGATGAATGATTGGTAATTCAGAGTTTATGGTCCCTGACTGCTGAAAATCCAAGAGAATGTCCAAAGAAGTTGATTTTCCTTGTTAATTCAATTCAATTTTATTTGTATAGTGTCTGTTACAATGCCAATTGTCTGTAAGCGCTTTACAGAGACCAGTTTAATTTAAGGTTTAAGGTAAAGGTTTGTTTTTAAAATTTCAGTCCCCATGTCAAAACGTGATCTTGAGTCCTGAAATCCTCCAGTTATCTATGTGGTTTTATAGACGCAGATTTCAAACCCTTCAGCCCGACTGACAATCTGAATAAACCAGCAGACCTCTGGTCCCTGGGGGCGGGGTCAGAAACCGTCACCATGCTTACCACCAAAGGCTCGGGCAGTCTTTGGGTTGTCAGATGTCCTCCTGGTTCCTGGACTCTACGATGGTGCTTCTTGAGGAACTGACGTTCAGTTCCTGTTTCTGGTCAGAACAAAGCTGCTCTGTGCCGATTTAAAAAGGTCAATTCATTTATTCAGAAAGGTTAGTTAACCTAGGTTAGCTAACGTAGGTTAGTTAATTAACTTAGTTCATGTTTGGTGTTGAAGCACAGCTACTACACTAGGATACGCCATAAACATTTTAAAACTTTTTGCCCTAAAAATCTGAGATTAGGTTGTAAAATGGTGAAATGGACAATATCGCAACATTTTTTACAAAATCGTTTTTTTTTACCCACAAAATCTCAAATTTAGCAAAAATCTTGACTTTGTATCCTTAAATTTAGACTTTTGTCATAAAATCAAATTTTTTCTTGTAAAATTATACATTTTTAAAATAGTTTTACATTTTTTTAATGTAAAAAAGATATTTTTGTTGAAAATCTTCAAGTTTTCCATGATCAAAACTTTTTGATCAAGATTTTTATCTTAAAATCACCAAAAAGCAACTTTTTAACTTAAAATTACAATTTTATTCTGTCCTAAAATATGAACTTTTGCAAAATCTCTCATAAAATTATGACTGTTGTAAAATATATAACATAATTTCCTTTTTTTTTTTTTTTTTACTAAAAAAATCAAAAATTGTAGAATTTTTGTCGTAAAAAATATATTTGTCAAAGAATCTCATATTTTGCAAAAATCGTGAGTTTGTATAGTTAAGTTGAGACTCTTGTCCTGAAATCACAAATTTTCTGGTGAAATTGTAAATAAAAAGTAATGCTTTTTTAAATCATAAAAGAAATTTTGATGTAAAAATCACAAATTTCATAAATCGTGACTTATCATAAAATAAATATTTGGTGTAAAATAACAATTTTTGGGAGATAAAAGAATATTGCAAATTATATATAATTTTTTTCTTTCCCCTAAAAATCACAGATTTTTGTTGTTTAAAAAGAAATTTGAGACTTTAATAAACTCTGTAAACGTACATATTTGCCCTTCTATAAAAGCCAGGATTTCTGATTTTATACATTCAAAAGTCTGGAGTTTAGAAGAACTTGAAAATTGAAAATCTTAAAAAACTCCTCAACTTAAAATTTTCAGGGAATGTTTACTGTAAAAATAACTTGATGCAATTTTGGTGAAAAATGTCAAAAAAACCCAACTTAATAAAACTGCAAGAAAAACTTCAGACGTTCAGAATTTGCAGTCAGTTTTGCAGAATTGTTTTAAAAGTAAGTCTGACTAATACTGTTTTCTTTATAAACCTGAAAATTTTGGAGAAAAACATCAGAAATTTTAGAATCATTCATATTTGAAGAAAAAGTCTAGATTTTAAAAACTGAAATTTGTGAAGAAAAAGTTCTGACTTGATAAAGTCTGACCTTCAGGAGAATATGACAGAAATTTAGTTTATAGACTTACGAGAAAATTATTCTTCAATTCTAACTTAGACGGAGACAGAGTTCTCTGATCTTCTATGGTTCTCTGATGGTCTTCTAGTGTTCTCTGAAGCTCTTCTACGGTTCTCTGATCTTCTATGGTTCTCTGATGTTCTTTTATGGTTCTCTGACAGTCTTCTAGTGTTCTCTGATGCTCTTCTACGGTTCTCTGATCTTCTATGGTTCTCTGATGTTCTTTTATGGTTCTCTGATGGTCTTTTAGTGTTCTCTGATGTTCTTCTATGGTTCTCTGATCTTCTATGGTTCTCTGATGTTCTTTTATGGTTCTCTGACAGTCTTCTAGTGTTCTCTGATGCTCTTCTACGGTTCTCTGATCTTCTATGGTTCTCTGATGTTCTTTTATGGTTCTCTGATGGTCTTTTAGTGCTCTCTGATGTTCTTCTATGGTTCTCTGATCTTCTACATTTCTCTGATGTTCTTTTATGGTTCTCTGATGGTCTTCTAGTGTTCTCTGATGTTCTTCTGCGGTTCTCTGATCTTCTATGGTTCTCTGATGTTCTTTTATGGTTCTCTGGTGGTTCTCTAGTGTTCTCTGATGCTCTTCTACAGTTCTCTGATCTTCTATGATTCTTTGATGTTCTTTTATGGTTCTCTGATGGTCTTCTAGTGTTCTCTGATGTTCTTCTATGGTTCTCTGATCTTTGGTTCTCTGATGGTCTTCTAGTGCTCTCTGATGTTCTTCTATGGTTCTCTAATCTTCTACATTTCTCTGATGTTCTTTTATGGTTCTCTGATGGTCTTCTAGTGTTCTCTGATGCTCTTCTACGGTTCTCTGATCTTCTACATTTCTCTGATGTTCTTTTATGGTTCTCTGATGGTCTTCTAGTGCTCTTTGATGTTCTTCTATGGTTCTCTGATCTTCTACATTTCTCTGATGTTCTTTTATGGTTCTCTGATGTCTTCTAGTGTTCTCTGATGCTCTTCTATGGTTCTCTGATCTTCTTTTATGGTTCTCTGATGGCCCTCTAGTGTTCTCTTATGTTCTTCTATGGTTCTCTGATCATCTATGTTTCTCTGATGCTGTTCTACAGTTCTCTGATCCTCTATGTTTTTCTGATGTTCTGTTGTTCTCTGATGTTCCTCAACAGTTCTCTGTCATTGGTTCTACATCACTTTTAGACTCAACCAGATACAAAGTCACGTTGCTCTCTGTTGTTTGAAAAGACCACGTCCCAAAGTCACAAACTGTTTTTACCCTTCATTTATATGTTCATGAATTCATGCAGAAGCATTTTGGATTAATGAGATGTAATTTCCTGCAGCTCTGCGAGTTCCTGGAGGAGCTTCTGAACGTGAATGGAGAGCTGCGGAGCGAAGGCCAGGCCATGTGGACTCTGCTGGGCAGCATCCTGGGACAGGTACCGCCTCATCACTGACTCCGTCCACTGCTTTTACTCCAGCAGGCCTCTAGGTGGCTCTGTTATAAACATCCTCCATCATCTCACCTCATGGCCGTGAGATGTTCTTTGACATGTTTGGTGAAGATGATTAACAACAGGAGGTTATGAAGGTCTAGAGTCATTATTGAGGTTTTGTGTTCATGTCCAGTGTTTTTGTTAGAATGTTTTAGACGAGTGTTCTTCATTTCTGCAGCGATGTTTCAGAGACCGGTAGTTTTCGTCTCCATGTGGGGAGCTAACTGTAGCGAACTAACTCATTCGCAGAAATCAGCCCTCTTCCCAAACTGTCTGGTTTCACAGCTGAATTGATTGCAGAAGTAATGAAAAGTGCAGTTCTTCCAATGACCACTAGGGGCTCCAGAAGTCGGTGCCCCCACTGATTCAGAACCTCACTCCCAACCTGGAGAAGACCTTCTACCCTTGGTCTCAGATCTGGAGGCACCGATTCTCATCCCTTCTGTGCACCGCTCCAGTGATTGCTGAAGATCTCTGCTCGGTGGGGCCAACAGGACCACGTCATCAAAAAGAAGTAGAGATGAAATCCCAACACCACAGAATCAGAACCCCTCTGATCCCTGGTTGCGCCTGGAAATTCTGTTTGTGAAGGTTATGAACAGATCTGGTGATAAACGGCAATCCTGATGGACTTCAGTCCTGACAGAGTCTAGTCCTGATGGAGTCCAGTTCTGACAGAGTCTAGTCCTGATGGAGTCCAGCTCTGACTGAGTCCAGTCCTGACGGACTCCAGTTCTGACAGAGTCTAGTCCTGATGGAGTCCAGCTCTGACTGAGTCCAGTCCTGACGGACTCCAGTTCTGACAGAGTCCAGTCCTGACTGAGTCTAGTCCTGACTCAGTGTAGTCCTGACGGAGTCCAGTCCTGATGGAGTCCAGTCCTGATGGACTTCAGTCCTGACAGAGTCTAGTCCTGACAGACCCCAGTCCTGACAGACTCTAGTCCTGATGGAGTCCAGTCCTGACGGACTCCAGTTCTGACAGAGTCCAGTCCTGACTGAGTCCAGTCCTGACTGAGTCTAGTCCTGATGGAGTCCAGTCCTGATGGACTTCAGTCCTGACAGAGTCCAGTCCTGACAGAGTCCAGTCCTGACTGAGTCCAGTCCTGACTGAGTCTAGTCCTGACGGAGTCCAGTCCTGATGGACTTCAGTCCTGACAGAGTCCAGTCCTGACAGAGTCCAGTCCTGATGGACTTCAGTCCTGACAGAGTCTAGTCCTGACAGACCCCAGTCCTGATAGACTCTAGTCCTCAAGGAGTCCAGTCCTGATGGACTTCAGTCCTGACAGAGTCTAGTCCTGACAGAGTCCAGTCCTGACGGAGTCCAGTCCTGATGGACTTCAGTCCTGACAGAGTCCAGTCCTGACTGAGTCTAGTCCTGACGGAGTCCAGTCCTGATGGACTTCAGTCCTGACAGAGTCCAGTCCTGACTGAGTCTAGTCCTGACGGAGTCCAGTCCTGATGGACTTCAGTCCTGACAGAGTCCAGTCCTGACTGAGTCTAGTCCTGACGGAGTCCAGTCCTGATGGACTTCAGTCCTGACAGAGTCTAGTCCTGACAGACCCCAGTCCTGATAGACTCTAGTCCTCAAGGAGTCCAGTCCTGACAGAGTCCAGCTCTGATGGACTCCAGTTCTGACAGAGTCCAGTCCTGACTGAGTCCAGTCCTGACTGAGTCTAGTCCTGACGGAGTCCAGTCCTGATGGACTTCAGTCCTGACAGAGTCTAGTCCTGACAGAGTCCAGTCCTGACAGAGTCCAGTCCTGACGGAGTCCAGTCCTGATGGACTTCAGTCCTGACAGAGTCCAGTCCTGACTGAGTCTAGTCCTGACGGAGTCCAGTCCTGATGGACTTCAGTCCTGACAGAGTCCAGTCCTGACTGAGTCTAGTCCTGACGGAGTCCAGTCCTGATGGACTTCAGTCCTGACAGAGTCCAGTCCTGACTGAGTCTAGTCCTGACGGAGTCCAGTCCTGATGGACTTCAGTCCTGACAGAGTCTAGTCCTGACAGACCCCAGTCCTGATAGACTCTAGTCCTCAAGGAGTCCAGTCCTGACAGAGTCCAGCTATGACGGAGTTGAGTTCTGACAGAGTCCAGCTTTGACTGGAAACAAATCCGACTCACTAACAGCAATGTGGACCAAACTCTCACTCCGTTCAGGAACTGGACTCCTGGGGTCCCCCCATAGAGGATTCCCTTGGAGACACAGTCAAAGGCCTCCAAGTCCGAGAAGCACATGTGGACTGGTTGGGCAGACTCCCATGTTCCCTCCAGGACCCTAGCCAGGGTCTAGAGCTGGTCCAGCGTTCCACAACCGGGACAGAACCTGCATTGCTACAGTTACTTTTTGGTTCTGTTACATTATATAACAAATCAAACCTTTGAAACTGTGTGTTTCCTCATTTGCATCATTTGCATACAAGGCAAATGAAGTTTGTGTTGTTTTAAAACAGTCATAAAATATCTTCTTATGAAGTGATTTTGCTCTTGAAAATAGTTTCATCGATCCCAACCCTCCCTTCTGTTTCTGTGTGAATATCTTTGGCTCTTGACCCGGATCTTATATCAGTCTTGGAACCGAAGAAAGGTGTTCTCAATAAAGGTTTCACATTATGTGTATAAAATGGTTCTAGTTAAATCCATAAAACACTAAATTAAAAGTGCAGTCTCTAGGAGAATGAGCTGTGTAGATAAATGGTGAAATGACGTTAATATGGTTCAAGGATGGACGGGAATGCAGGAGACCGGCTCTGATTCTGCAATGACCGGCATAAATCACCTAATTATGAACACGAACGGTATAAGTAGTAACATCAGTCAAAGCACTGCATGCTATTGTGCCATCTATCTGCCACTTTTTCATCTCCTATTTGTCATCCTGCCTTTGCATCTGCAGCAATAATTGATGTCCCCAACTGGGACCGTCATCAGTCATCCAGTTCACACTCGGCGCTTTTGTTCCTGAAAGTTTAACACTTGCTGTCAACTTCAGTCAAGAGACATTTTCCATGTGCTGCTAAACGGCAGCATGAGGCTGACACGGGGTTGGTCCAGGACCCACTGTAGACCAGCTGGAACCAGGACCCACCTTAGACCGGCTGGAACCAGTACCCACCTTAGACCAGCTGGAACCGGTACCCACCATAGACCAGCTGGAACCAGTAGTACCCACTTTAGACCAGCTGGAACCAGGACCCACCTTAGACCAGCTGGAACCGGTACCCACCATAGACCAGCTGGAACCAGTAGTACCCACTTTAGACCAGCTGGAACCAGGACCCACCTTAGACCAGCTGGAACCAGTAGTACCCACCTTAGACCAGCTGGAACCGGTACCCACTGTAGACCAGCTGGAACCAGTAGTACCCACTTTAGACCAGCTGGAACCAGGACCCACCTTAGACCAGCTGGAACCGGTACCCACTGTAGACCAGCTGGAACCAGTAGTACCCACCTTAGACCAGCTGGAACCAGTAGTACCCACTGTAGACCAGCTGAAACCAGGACTCACTGTAGACCAGCTGGAACTAGTAGTACCCACTTTAGACCAGCTGAAACCAGGACCCACCTTAGACCGGCTGGAACCAGTACCCACCTTAGACCAGCTGGAACCAGTAGTACCCACTTTAGACCAGCTGGAACCAGGACCCACCTTAGACCAGCTGGAACCGGTACCCACTGTAGACCAGCTGGAACCAGTAGTACCCACCTTAGACCAGCTGGAACCAGTAGTACCCACTGTAGACCAGCTGAAACCAGGACTCACTGTAGACCAGCTGGAACTAGTAGTACCCACTTTAGACCAGCTGAAACCAGGACCCACCTTAGACCGGCTGGAACCAGTACCCACCTTAGACCAGCTGGAACCGGTACCCACCATAGACCAGCTGGAACCAGTAGTACCCACTTTAGACCAGCTAAAACCAGGACTCACTGTAGACCAGCTGGAACTAGTACCCACTGAAGACCAACTGGAACCAGCACCCACTTTAGACCAGCTGGAACCAGCACCCGCTGCAGACCAGCTGGAACCAGTACCCACCTTAGACCGGCTGGAACCAGTACCCACTTTAGACCAGCTGGAACCGGCACCCACTGTAGACCAGTTGGAAACAGTACCCACTTTAGACCAGCTGGAACCAGTACCCACTTTAGACCAGCTGGAACCAGTACCCACTGTAGACCAGCTGGCACCGGCACCCACTGTAGACCAGCTGGCACCAGCACCCACTTTAGACCAACTGAAACCAGTACCCACTTTAGACCAGCTGGAACCAGGACCCACCTTAGACAAGCTGGAACCAGTAGTACCCACTTTAGACCAGCTGGACCCAGGACCCACTGTAGACCAGCTGGAACTAGTACCCACTGTAGGCCAGCTGGAACCAGTACCCACCTTAGACCAGCTGGAACCAGTAGTACCCACTTTAGACCAGCTGGAACCAGGACCCACTTTAGACTGGCTGAAACCAGTAGAACCCACTTTAGACCGGCTGGAACCAGTACCCACGTTAGACTGGCTGGAACCAGTACCCACCTTAGACCAGCTGGAACCAGTAGTACCCACTTTAGCCCAGCTGAAACCAGGACTCACTGTAGACCAGCTGGAACTAGTACCCACTGAAGACCAGCTGGAACCAGTACCCACTGTAGACCAACTGGAACCAGTACCCACTGTAGACCAGCTGACACCGGCACCCACTTTAGACCAACTGAAACCAGTACCCACTTTAGACCAGCTGGAACCAGGACCCACCTTAGACAAGCTGGAACCAGTAGTACCCACTTTAGACCAGCTGGACCCAGGACCCACTGTAGACCAGCTGGAATTAGTACCCACTGTAGGCCAGCTGGAACCAGTACCCACCTTAGACCAGCTGGAACCAGTAGTACCCACTTTAGACCAGCTGGAACCAGGACCCACTTTAGACCAGCTGAAACCAGTAGAACCCACTTTAGACCGGCTGGAACCAGTACCCACGTTAGACTGGCTGGAACCAGTACCCACCTTAGACCAGCTGGAACCAGTAGTACCCACTTTAGACCAGCTGGAACCAGGACTCACTGTAGACCAGCTGGAACTAGTACCCACTGAAGACCAGCTGGAACCAGTACCCACTGTAGACCAGCTGGATCCAGGACCCACCTTAGACGAGCTGGAACCAGTAGTACCCACTTTAGACCAGCTGGACCCAGGACCCACTGTAGACCAGCTGGAACTAGTACCCACTGTAGGCCAGCTGGAACCAGTACCCACCTTAGACCAGCTGGAACCAGTACCCACCTTAGACAAGCTGAAACCAGTAGTACCCACTTTAGACCAGCTGGAACCAGGACCCACTTTAGACCAGCTGAAACCAGTAGAACCCACTTTAGACCGGCTGGAACCAGTACCCACGTTAGACTGGCTGGAACCAGTACCCACTTTAGACCAGCTGGAACCGGCACCCACTGTAGACCAGCTGGAACCAGCACCCACTGTAGACCAGCTGGAACCAGTACCCACCTTAGACCGGCTGGAACCAGTACCCACTTTAGACCAGCTGGAACCGGCACCCACTGTAGACCAGTTGGAAACAGTACCCACTGTAGACCAGCTGGAACCAGTACCCACTTTAGACCAGCTGGAATCAGTACCCACTATAGACCAGCTGGAACCAGTACCCACTTTAGACCGACTGGAACCGGTACCCACTTTAGACCGGCTGGAACCAGTACCCACTTTAGACCAGCTGGAATCAGTACCCACTTTAGACCAGCTGGAATCGGCACCCACTTTAGACCAGCTGAAACCAGAACCCACTATAGACCAGCTGGAACCAGTACCCACTTTAGACCGACTGGAACTGGTACCCACTTTGGAACCGGTACCCACTTTAGACCGACTGGAACCAGTACCCACCTTAGACCGGCTGGAACCAGTACCCACTTTAGACCAGCTGGAACCGGCACCCACTGTAGACCAGTTGGAAACAGTACCCACTTTAGACCAGCTGGAACCAGTACCCACTTTAGACCAGCTGGAACCAGTACCCACTGTAGACCAGCTGGCACCGGCACCCACTTTAGACCAGCTGAAACCGGTACCCACTTTAGACCAGCTGGAACCAGGACCCACCTTAGACAAGCTGGAACCAGTAGTACCTACTTTAGACCAGCTGGACCCAGGACCCACTGTAGACCAGCTGGAACTAGTACCCACTGTAGGCCAGCTGGAACCAGTACCCACCTTAGACCAGCTGGAACCAGTAGTACCCACTTTAGACCAGCTGGAACCAGGACCCACTTTAGACCAGCTGAAACCAGTAGAACCCACCTTAGACCGGCTGGAACCAGTACCCACGTTAGACTGGCTGGAACCAGTACCCACCTTAGACCAGCTGGAACCAGTAGTACCCACTTTAGACCAGCTGAAACCAGGACTCACTGTAGACCAGCTGGAACTAGTACCCACTGAAGACCAGCTGGAACCAGTACCCACTGTAGACCAGCTGGAACCAGTACCCACTGTAGACCAGCTGACACCGGCACCCACTTTAGACCAACTGAAACCAGTACCCACTTTAGACCAGCTGGAACCAGGACCCACCTTAGACAAGCTGGAACCAGTAGTACCCACTTTAGACCAGCTGGACCCAGGACCCACTGTAGACCAGCTGGAACTAGTACCCACCTTAGACCAGCTGGAACCAGTAGTACCCACTTTAGACCAGCTGGAACCAGGACCCACTTTAGACCAGCTGAAACCAGTAGAACCCACTTTAGACCGGCTGGAACCAGTACCCACGTTAGACTGGCTGGAACCAGTACCCACCTTAGACCAGCTGGAACCAGTAGTACCCACTTTAGACCAGCTGAAACCAGGACTCACTGTAGACCAGCTGGAACTAGTACCCACTGAAGACCAGCTGGAACCAGTACCCACTGTAGACCAGCTGGAACCAGTACCCACCTTAGACCAGCTGGAACCAGTAGTTCCCACTGTAGACCAGCTGGAACCAGTACCCACCTTAGACCAGCTGGAACCGGTACCCACCTTAGACCAGCTGGAACCAGTAGTTCCCATTGTAGACCAGCTGGAACCAGTACCCACTTTAGACCAGCTTCGGTTCTTTGAGGATTTTGGACATTTACTTTACTTCATTCACACAGTTCTCTCAAAGCCACTGTGTGGCTGACTCCAGCAGTTGACACCTGAACTTCCTTGTGACATGCTTCCCCCGTGCAAACTCCCAAAACATCTGCTTTTTACTGATGTTTCCAAGCTGGAAAAAAAGCTCTATGTTGTTGTTCATCTCAGGTTTTATTCGCCTAATGCAGACACCCAGTTATATTTAATATTTCGCCTTATTGAAAACGGTGAAAATGTTCTGAAGCAGAGAATGCCCAGCTTGTACCTGCATTCTTGAGATTTCATGAGTTTTCCCTGAGGATAAAGTCATCTGTCAGGAAGCCAGACAGCTAAAAGCCTCTTTACCCAGCTGCTCCAAGTCAATATTCATAATCTGTTCTTGTAAACTTCATCTGTCTAACAAACAACAAGACTGAAGCAGCAGCTCCGTATCAGCAGAAGAGACCCTCTCCCGTGGCTGTCTCAGTTCAGGTTCAGGAGATAGCCCCAGCCAGCCCTGGCGCTCTGGTCACCTGACCCCCCTGTCTATCAGGACCCTGCCTGCAGGTATGCCCCCCCCAGCACCACAGGTGGAGCTAGCATGCTCAGATTAGTGCGCCCTCTGGCGAAACCTTGTCTGTTTGGTGACAGACTCGGTCCTTCGAGATAAATTTTCTAATTAACCTTCATGGCAGCGCTGTACCTGAGATTCAGATGGGAATAAAATGACTATCTGCTGCTGTTTTGCACCTGCCTCACATGGCACGTTCCTTTTTTTTTCCTTTTTACACAACTTTGGTCATCTTTGGCTGACATGATTCAGATAGTCGGAGTTCTGAAACAAAAATATTTTGACTATATTAAATCTGTAAAACACGTCGACATGCGTTCGTTCTGAAAAAAGTGTTGTTTACGAAAAACTCCTCTCATGAGCTAATTTTCTGTGAAATTACAAAAACTAAGTGGCAAGTTGCTCTAGTTGGACTGTAATTGGTGGGAATGTATAAAATGGAGAGGAGAAGTCTCTGAAAGTAGTGTTGGAGAGGAGAACTCTCTGACAATAGTGTTGGAGAGGAGAACTCTGACAGTAGTTTTGGAGAGGAGAACTCTGACAGTAGTGTTGGAGAGGAGAACTCTGACAGTAGTGTTGGAGAGGAGAACTCTGACAGTAGTGTTGGAGAGGAGAACTCTGACAGTAGTGTTGGAGAGGAGAACTCTGACAGTAGTGTTGGAGAGGAGAACTCTGACAGTAGTGTTGGAGAGGAGAACTCTGACAGTAGTATTGGAGAGGAGAACTCTCTGACAATAGTATTGGAGAGGAGAACTCTCTGACAGTAGTGTTGGAGAGGAGAACTCTCTGACAGTAGTATTGGAGAGGAGAACTCTCTGACAGTAGTGTTGGAGAGGAGAACTCTCTGACAGTAGTGTTGGAGAGGAGAAGTAGAGAGGAGAACTCTCTGACAGTAGTGTTGGAGAGGAGAACTCTCTGACAGTAGTGTTGGAGAGGAGAACTCTCTGACAGTAGTGTTGGAGAGGAGAACTCTCTGACAGTAGTGTTGGAGAGGAGAACTCTCTGACAGTAGTGTTGGAGAGGAGAACTCTCTGACAGTAGTATTGGAGAGGAGAACTCTCTGACAGTAGTATTGGAGAGGAGAACTCTCTGACAGTAGTATTGGAGAGGAGAACTCTCTGACAGTAGTGTAGGAGAGGAGAACTCTCTGACAGTAGTGTTGGAGAGGAGAACTCTCTGACAGTAGTGTTGAAGAGGAGAACTCTCTGACAGTAGTGTTGGAGAGGAGAACTCTCTGACAGTAGTGTTGGAGAGGAGAACTCTCTGACAGTAGTGTTGGAGAGGAGAACTCTCTGACAGTAGTATTGGAGAGGAGAACTCTCTGACAGTAGTATTGGAGAGGAGAACTCTCTGACAGTAGTGTTGGAGAGGAGAACTCTCTGACAGTAGTATTGGAGAGGAGAACCCTCTGACAGTAGGAGAGAGAACTCTGACAGTAGTTTGGAGAGGAGAACTCTCTGACAGTAGTATTGGAGAGGAGAACTCTCTGACAGTAGTGTTGAGAGGAGAACTCTCTGACAGTAGTATTGGAGAGGAGAACTCTCTGACAGTAGTATTGGAGAGGAGAACCCTCTGACAGTAGTATTGGAGAGGAGAACTCTCTGACAGTAGTGTTGAAGAGGAGAACTCTCTGACAGTAGTATTGGAGAGGAGAACTCTCTGACAGTAGTGTTGGAGAGGAGAACTCTCTGACAGTAGGGTTTGTTCTTTTTTATAATACTATGTACATGTATTACATATGTTAAAGTGTTTAGTTTTGTTGCTAGGGTCTATTTATAGTTAACTCTGGGGGATGGGTACTATATTTAGATATTCTGTTCAGATTTTCTTTTTATGTTGAAGCCTCATAAATCTTGAACATATCTCACCAAAGCACAGCCAGTCACAGTGCTGTTAGCACAATATTAACACAACGTATGCTCTCTAAAATACGATTGACTGTGCTGTGTTACAGATTTATCTGATATGGTTCTAATTCAGCCCCGTACAGTTGTCAAATCTAACCATCAAGATCAATTTATTTCTGTTGGACACTTTAGCATGGAGGTCACTGACTCACTGTTGGAACCAGCCCCTGGTGGTCAGTGGAGGAACTGCGGCTTCTCTTTTTACCAGGATGGTATCAACTGAAGTGGGGATGTTGGTGCTTTCTTCTGTTTATTCAGTAGCTAGTCAGCCAGTGAATCAGATATGTTACATTTAAGTAACAACTTTCATTTTATTCATGTTACCGCCATCAAATTCAAAATAAGATTAAAGCTGCAAGCAGCATTTATCGGGCCCTCGCACCCATTGCCACCACCCTCCCCAGGTGTCTCCCACCTTCCCAAGCCAGTTGGGAATAAAGACAATACAGTGAAAATCCAATTTGGTTATAAAAATGTAAAGGTTGCTGCCCAGCTTGAATCCAGAGGTATGAAAACAAAACGAACTGAAGCTGAATCTACTCAGAGCTGAGTTCTAAGTTGGCAAAACAAGGCTGTAACTGTCACAACTGTCTCTAATCTTAAGCAAATATAAATAGTCGGAGATCTGATGTCCAGAGCAGATTTACAGAAATTTATCCAGCCTTCATCTCCAGCAGACTTGACTACCATAATGATCTTTTGTCTGATTGGACAGCTTCAGATCATGATGAACCCTGTTGCCAGAGTTCTAACAAGAACCAGGAAAACTGAACACATTACTGCTGTTACCTCAAAATGTGGATGGTGAATGAGGACTTTTATCAGTATGAGCTGTAGTAATCCAAGGCTGATCTGATAAAGCACACATAGGATACAAAACACACTAAATGTGACCAAGATCATGGTTCTTTGATGAGACAGTAGCACTGTCCAAAATTGTCAGATGTACTTGTTCAGAGTGAAAGAATCATCAAATATATGAATGTTCAAGCAGATTGGATAATGCATGTGTAATTCAGAACAACTTTTCCATTTATGGAAAGAGATCTGTTTAGTAGAGCCTATAGTTAGTCTCAACAATAGTGTGTTAGGGCCAATAGTCACAGCTACAGTTACAGGAATGGATGAAGACCAGACTAGAGCAGACTGGTCTGAAACAGCCTCATCATAGCTAGGCTGCTATAGGTCTACATGGCAGGGAGACACCAACACGATCCACTGACTGGTGTTCTCAGCTTTTCTCTTCCCACCTTCACCTTTCTTATTCAGCTGTAATCATAGTTACTATTTTAATATCATTGCACTCCCGTAAAGTGACAAAGGGATTTCTATTTATTCATATTCCTAGTTAATTCCCGTATTGGCCAGAATATAGGACGACTCTGATTAAATGACAAGGGCGTAGATGGTACTGGGGAGGGGGGATCATGTCCCCCCCAGATTTGGGGGGACATGCCCCCCACCACCACCGTCCCTCCACTATCTGCCCCCCACCACCACCTTCCGTATGTAAGGCACCAAACATAGGTAGAACTAGAAAAACTCAGAGAGCACAGACCTCCACCAAGCAGTTCGTCTGTCTCACAATGATAAAGAGTCCCTTAAAAAGTTCCTGGATCCAGAAAGTGATCCGGCACAGCTGATCCATTTCATAGCATCGTGTTTCTGGTACGACTAATGATATAATCACTGTACTCTTAAATTTGAAGCTTAAAGTCGGAAAAGGATTGAAATCTACTATCCACCAGGAGTTTTCGTTTCATTTCATTAACTGTTCGTTTTGTTTTTTGTTTTTTTTTAATTTCACATTCCATGACGTCCCAATTTTTAAACTGGGAAGCGCTCAGTTCTCAGGTTATGTTGTCCGGCGCTTTAAGTTCCGATTTCCAATGTAACTGTAATGCACCATTTCGACCCCGGGGTCATAAGGGGTGCTGGTGTCTGCCAGTTGCGTTTACCATGTTGATCATAAACAACTGTCTAATAACTGAGCTGGTGATCTTTCTGCCACATTAAGCCAGAGAAGAGGGAGGAGAAAAATCAGTGTTTATTTCAAGAACTAAAATATATCCTTTGCCTGGTTTCCTTGGTGTGAAAAAGGAAAAATACTTTTGTAATGTTGAGTAGCTAGTCATTTGGACTTACCTGAAGTTGGCTAAATGTAAAATAACAGTATTCTGTATCTGTATATCTTTTAATGTTATTATATTTATAATCGTATTTTAATAAGCAATAATTGTTAAAGGTGGGGTAGGTGTTGGTTCCAGCAATGCAACTCAAGTGAGATTTTGAAAATATACACTCCCTCCCTCCTCCCAAAGGCTCCGCCTCCTCCTCTTCAGTTCACCCCTCGAAACCACGCCTTCACACGATTCATGACTACATGAACCACAGGGAGGGAGGGAGGGAGGGAGGGAGGGGTGGGAGTGCATTGATATTTGATGGACATATTAGGCAGCCAATGAAAGTAATGATGATCACTATTTTGATTGGTCAGAGTTTTTCTCTGATTATACCCTCTAGACTGGACCAAAACATTTCATTATTTTGCAAACATTTTATTTCAGTGGGTGCAATGGGAATGTGAAAAGGTTTTCAGGCAATATTGTAAAAAGTGCTGCAAAAAAAGAACACCTACCCCACATTTAACTGAAATAATGAGATTTAAGATGTTAACATTGTCCTCCTGGTCTGCAGCCAATCCCTGGTGGGGTCAGCAATGAAAAAACAAAAAACAATTACAGCGTTTTTTCAAAACCCAAGCAATCTAAGTAACTTGTTGTCTGTTAACTTTCCCCGATGTGCCATATTCACTGAGACAGACTTGACAAACTGGACAGAAAAGATACTGCCCAGCAATATGTTCAGGTCAATGAAAGGAGAGATGTTTTTGGGACCTAGTGAGTCTGCTTATAGACAGTAAATGTGTTGCAGAGGGGATTTTCTTTTTCTGATCAATTTTGTTTATTGGAAAAAATACCTTTTATTTTTATTGTGTTAATCTGTTGTTCAAGTGTTTATATATATGAGTATATATAACGTATATATACATTAATATATACAAGTGTGAATCATTTAAATTTAATTTGTTATATTTATACATTTTTGGACATTCCCTTTCTGTTAGAAGTTACAATTAAAGTTTCTGTAATGAGATTCATTATCCTGCTGAGATCAGCAAATATTTAAATAAAACATGCAGAAGACATTAAGTTTTGAAGCATGATTAACTCACCAGACAAATAACAAGTTGATCATGTAAGGCGAGCATTACCTAGATAGGCCTTTGTCTACCAATATTAATTCAGTTAGAAAACTCACAATTCTACTGACAACTCAGCCCCCCAGTTTGAAAATGCTATCTGCGCCCATGTTATAAGACGACTGCTATTTTCCAAATATTTTTGGAAAATAAAAATATGATGAAGACAATAAGGTTATTCATAAAAAACACGTTATTTTACAATTACTTGCCAGAACAACTCATGTGAAGTGTAACTACAATAGAATTTTAATTTGAGAATTACCTTCTGCCGCCACAAATAACATACATAAAATATGTAAAATTCTCACACAACTAATATGTGTGCAAAATTTTGTAAGTTTTTGAGTATGTCAAGTCCCACAAAAAGGCAATTCATTTTGGAGAAGAGCACTTCCTGTTTTATGATGAATAGCGCTGGCACCATTGGACGTGCATACATGAAATTGTACATCATGAGTGACGACCCTTCTAAGCTCAATCTGACCGCTTCTCAGGCTAATATGATGAAGAAGGAGGTAGATAATGGACATAGTAAGACCAAAAACATATTCCTATGACCAGATGGTGGTGCTATGGAGTTCATCCAAGATTGTCATATACACTTGTCAGGGTGGAAGAATCATCAGACATATAGATTTTGGGGCAGATTGAACAATGCATGTGCAAGTTATAACAACTTTTCCATTTGTGGCGAGACATCAAACTTCGCCGTACTCTCACAGCCACGCCCTTTGATAAAAAGTTACAGTTTTCACTGTCAATCATCTTCAATGACTTTACTACTAATTTGAACTGGTTTGAGGTCTGTCGGCTCATCACACTCGAAGCAGGGATGCCTAATGCAAAACTTGACTTTTCCTGTTGCCAATAGGTGGCGCTACAACACTTCCTCAATCTGATAGCTGCTATGTGTTAAGGATCGGACTACGATCATACTGATCCGTTTTGGACCAGATTAAACACTTTATGGCCGAGTTACAGTCCATTTCTCTTTCATGGCGAGTCTTCGAAATGACATCAAACTTCGCCGCATCACTGCAGCCACGCCCTCTGGTAAAAAGTTATATGCTTCGCAAACTTTCTTCAGCCATGTGTCTAGATTAGAACAAAAAAAGTTTGGAGTCAATCGGACCAAATCTCTGGGAGGAGTTAGTTAATAGTATGAGGCCTGGAAATGACCAAAACATCGGAAAAACTCCATATTCCATTAAAAATTGCAGACTTCCTGTGTGAGTTAGAGCAGGGGTCCATGAGACTTTTTTGTAGGTCTGAGGATGATACATCAGTCACACAAAGTTCATGTCTGTAGGAGGAAGCATATCGAGGGGCTCAGCGTTTTAAAAAAACAATCTTACTTTCTAAACTTTCTTTATTTACGGTTCACGCAGCACACCCTGTCCCAACTTTGTTTTGGAAGTGGTGTTCTGTAAAAAATATATATATATTTTTTCCCAATTTTGTGTCTTTTTGTTTTTGTAGAAACTAAACACTCCAGCAGTTCTGAAAGCTCCGAAAGAGAGGAAGCCCAGCAAGAAGGAAGGAGGAACGCCGGGGAAGTCGTCCAGCCTGCCAGCCGTCCTCTACAGGTGAACGCCAGCCCCTCTGAGAGGTGTTGGGACAAACGCTCCAACCCCGATGGACCGCCTCAGTCACCTGTTTAATGTCATGCTTCCCTGCAGTTGTGGCATCTGCAAGAAAAATCAGGACCAACACCTGCTGGTGCTGTGCGACACGTGCAAGCTCTACTACCACCTGGGCTGCCTGGAGCCGCCACTGACCCGCATGCCCAAGAAGACCAAGAACAGCTACTGGTGAGACGGGTGGTCTGGGTTGAAGAATGATAAGACTCAAAGACACGAAAAATGGACTAGAAAAGGGAGAGAGGTTCTCAAACATCATTTTCACTTTCAGGAAAATGATTGCATGTTGTTAGATTTTGAGAATTTAAAGCTGAACAGAAAAACTTAAAGCCAAAATTTGAGTCAGTGATGCGAAAGTCAATGTAGTGTGATGAGAGAAGTTTTCTTTCTTCTTCTCAGGCAATGCTCGGAATGTGACCAGGCCAGTAGCGATGAAGCCAATATCGCCATGGAGACGCTGCCCGATGGCACCAAGAGGTCTCGGAGACAGATCAAAGGACCAATCAAATTCATCCCGCAGGAGATGTCGCCAGAGCCCAAGAAACAGCAAGTGAGAGGCACGGTGTGTACTGAAACACCAGAATGAAAAATTAGGAAAATGATCAAAAACTGCTCAGGACGCGTGTTCATTAAATAAAACTTTAAGATTTACATTTTGGGTCGTATCTGGAGAACCATATGGGCGAGAACAGAAACTCCTTTTGAGCTTCTGAATTACGCCCAACCATTTCCATCAGTTCCATCAATAAACATTTCCTGGTGGTTCAAAAAGCTCTGATGCGATCTGGAGCCCTCAATGGATCTGACAAGATGAGAAAAAAAACAGTCCGATGTGCTCTACGATCTCACAATAGTCCAATACGCTGTACCATCTGAAACAGCAACAATCCGATTTTGAGCCAATTCCAAATTCCTCCCTGAATCCTCGGGGCCAATTCCAATTCCTCCCTTAACCCTCAATCTCAACCCTCGCCCTTAACCCTCAATTTTTGGCCCTCAATCTTAACCCTCGAAAGTAAGTGTCAGTGCTATTTTGTGATTTAGAAATGGGACACCCCTTGAGTGCAGTTACGTCTTCAGACTGAAATGTATCAGAGCCCGTATTGTCTCTGTATTTCCTGAAATGACACAGGGATAACATTGAAAAGAGCGCTGTATATTCTCTAAATCAGGGGTTTTCAAAGTGTGGGATAGTGAGCCTCCCCTGAGAGAACTCAAAAGCAATCAACCCTTTAATCTCAACCCTCAATCTCAACCCTTAATCTCAACCCACAATCTCAGTCCTCAATCTCAACCCTTAATCTCCACCCACAATCTCGGCCCTCAATCTCAACCCTCAGTCTCATTCCTCAATCTCAACCCTCAGTCTCATTCCTCAATCTCAACCCTCAATATCAACCCACAATCTCAACCCTCGATATCAACCCACAATCTCAACCCACAATCTTGGGGTGAATTCTAATTCCTCCCTTAACCCTCAATCTCAACCCTCAGTCTCAAAAATGCGCGCTCCCGCTAGGGGCAAGTGGTGTCCCAATTCTAAGGGACATCAAGTTGAGGGACGAGTTTGAGGGCTGTATCGCCCTCAAAATTGAGATTTTCCGACACCACCCTTGGGAGTAAGGGCTATCCAGAAGCTAGCTACAAACGTAAGTATCTTCGTATATCTTAAAGATATAAATGTTACGAAACCATTTTATTGTGTTTGTTTGAGATTTTTTTCATGGATTAACATCGTTGTAGCGTAACATTTATTTTTTTATTTTACGATGTTTGCTGCTGGACCGGCGGTCCCGTCGGCTTCACGTTGTACTCGTCGGTGGTCCCGGTACATTATTCAGTCCTCCGTCGCTACACAACAAAGTAACGTGAAGCCGACCCGGATCGCCGACGGGACCGGTCCGCCGTCCGTGGCGGTCTCGGTCCCGTCAGCGGTCCCGTCAGCGGTCCAGGTCGGCTTCACGTTACTTGTACTCGTCGGTGGTCCCGTTCCGCCGTAACGGTCCCGTCAGCGGTCCGGGTCCAGTCAGCAGTCCGGGTCCCGTCGGCGGTCCCAGGCGGCTTCACGTTACTTGTATACCTTGTTGTGTAGCGACGGAGGACTGAATAATGTATCCTCTATTGTGTTATTTGCTAATATTATTTAGAGAATATACAGCGCTCTTTTCAATGTTATCCCTGAGTCATTTCAGGAAATACAGAGACAACACGGGCTCTGATACATTTCAGTCTGATGACGTAACTGCACTCGAGGGGTGTCCCATTTCTAAGTCACAAGATAACCCTCACACTTACTTTCGAGGGTTAAGATTGAGGGCCAAAAATTGAGGGTTAAGGGCGAGGGTTGAGATTGAGGGTTAAGAGAGGAATTGGAATTGGCCCTTGGCCCTCAATCTCAACCCTCAATCTCGGCCCTGAATTTCAATCCTCAATCTCAACCCTTAATCTCCACCCACAATATCGGTCCTCAATCTCAACCCTCAGTCTCAATCCTCAATCTCAACCCTCAGTCTTTGGGTGAATTCCAATTCCTCTCTTAATCCTCAATCTCAACCTCTGCCCTTAACCCTCAATTTTTGGCCCTCAATCTTAACCCTCGAAAGTAAGTGTCAGGGCTATCTTGTGACTTAGAAATGGGACACCCCTTGAGTGCAGTTACGTCTTCAGACTGAAATGTATCAGAGTTGTGTTGTCTCTGTATTCCCTGAAATGACACAGGGATAACATTGAAAAGAGTGCTGTATATTCTCTAAATAATATCAGCAAATAACACAATAGAGGATGCATTATTGAGTCCTCCGTCGCTACACAACAAGGTATACAAGTAACGTGAAGCCGGCCGGGACCGCCAGTCCGGCAGCAAACATTGTAAAGTAAAAAAATAAATGTTACGCAACAACGATGTTAGTCCATGAAAAAAATCTCAAACAAAGACATAAGATAGTTTCGTAACATTTTTCGTAACTTTAAGATATACAAAGATACTTACATTTGTAGCTAGCTTTTTTTGTCACCATCCTTTTCGAAGATGTCTTGGCTAAATTCCCCAGTGCCTTCTGGATAGCCCTTACTACCAAGGGTTGTGCCAGAGAATCTCAATTTTGAGGGCGATACAGCCCTCAGACTTGTCTCTCAACTTGACTTTCTAAGAATCGGGACAGCACTTGCACTTAGCTGGAGCGCGCATTTTTGAGATTGAGGGTTGAGATTGAGGGTTAAGTGAGGATTTGGAATTCACCCTTTGTCCCTCAATCTCAACCCTCAGCCTTGCCCTCAATCTCAACTCTCAATCCTCAATCTTGGCTCTCAATCTCAACCCTCAATCTTTGTCCCTCAATCTCAACTCTCAATCCTCAATCTCAACCCTCAATCCTCAACTTTGGCCCTCAATCTCAACCCTCAATCTCAACCCTCAGTCTCAATCCTCAATCTCAATCCTCAATCTTTTGCCCTCAATCTCAATTCTCAGTCTTTGGCCCTCAATCTCAACCCTCAATCTCAATCTTCAATCTTGGCCCTCAATCCTCAATCTCAACCCTTATTCTCAACCCTCAGTCTTTGGCCCTCAATCTTAACCCTCGAAAGTATGTGTCAGGTCTATCTTGTGACTTAGAAATGGGACACCCCTCGAGTGCAGTTACGTCTTCAGACAGAAATGTATCAGAGCCATGTTGTCTCTGTATTCCCTGAAATGACACAGGGATAACATTGAAAAGAGCACCGTATATTCTCTAAATAATATTAGCAAATAACACAATAGAGGATACATTATTCAGTCCTCCGTCGCTACAGAACAAGGTATATAAGTAACGTGAAGCCGGCCGGGACCGCCGGCCCGGCAGCAAACATCGTAAAGTAAAAAAATAAATGTTACGCAACAACAATGTTAATCCATGAAAGAAATCTCAAACAAAGACATAAGATAGTTTCGTAACATTTATATCTTTAAGATACACAAAGATACTTACATTTGTAGCTAGCTTTTTTTGTCACCATCCTTTTTCGAAGATGTCTTGGCTAAATTACCCAGTGCCTTCTGGAAAGCCCTTACTCCCAAGGGTTGTGCCAGAGAATCTCAATTTTGAGGGCGATACAGCCCTCAGACTTGTCCCTCAACTTGACTTTCTAAGAATCAGGACAGCACTAGCCCTTAGTGGGAGCGTGCATTTTTGAGATTAAAGGTTGAGATTGAGAGTTAAGGGAGGATTTGGAATTCACCCTTGTCCCTCAATCTCAACCCTCAATCTCAACTCTCAATCCTCAATCTTGGCTCTCAATCTCAAACCTCAGTCTTTGGCCCTCAATCTCAACCCTCAATCTCAACTCTCAATCCTCAATCTCAACCCTCAATGGTCAATCTTGGCCCTCAATCTCAACCCTCAGTCTCAACCCTCAATCTCAATCCTCAATCTTGGCTCTCAATCTCAATCCTCAATCTTTGGCCCTCAATCTCAATCCTCAGTCTTTGGCCCTCAATCTCAATCCTCAGTCTTTGGCCCTCAATCTCAATCCTCAGTCTTTGGCCCTCAATCTCAATCCTCAGTCTTTGGCCCTCAATCTCAACTCTCAATCTCAACCCTCAATCTCAACCCTCAATCTCAACTCTCAATCCTCAATCTTGGCCCTCAATCTCAACCCTCAGTCTCAACCCTCAATCTCAATCCTCAATCTTGGCTCTCAATCTCAATCCTCAATCTTTGGCCCTCAATCTCAATCCTCAGTCTTTGGCCCTCAATCTCAATCCTCAATCTTTGGCCCTCAATCTCAACTCTCAATCTCAACCCTCAATCTCAATCTTCAATCTTGGCCCTCAATCTCAATCCTCAATCTCAACCCTCAATCTTGGCCCTCAGTCTCAACCCTTAATCTCAACCCTCAGTCTTTGGCCCTCTATCTTGGCACTCCAAAGTAGGGCTATCTTGTGACTTAGAAATGGGACACCCCTCGAGTGCAGTTACGTCTTCAGACTGTGGGGGGCGGCCTTACGCCAGAGCTACATCCAGTCTGTCAAGAAAGACGACGAAGAAATCTGCAGAAGAAAAAGATAATAATATATTTATATATACATATAACAAAGACAATAAGATGGTTTCGTAACATTTAGATCTTTATTAACTCTGAAAATACTTACATTTATTGCTAGCTTTTTCCAGCGCCATCCTTTTCAAAGATGTCTTGGTAAAAATATGGAATGCCTTCTGGGTAGCCCGTAATATTGAGGGTGATACAGCCCTCAAACGCGTCCCTCCACTTGATGTTCTAAGAATCGAGACCACACTTGCACTTCACAATAGCGCACATTTTTGAGATTGAGGGTTGAGATTGAGGGTTCAGGGAAGAACTGGAATTCACCCATAGTCTACGATCTGAAGCACTAATCATCTGATACGATCTGTGATCTGGAGTGCTAACAGTATGATACGATTTACAATCTGAAATGATAAAGGTTTTATATGAGCAACGCTGATAGGCTAAATGTCTGATAAGCTTTATGATCTCAAGTGCTAACAATCTAAGATGCTCTGGAGTTTGAAGCACTAACAGTCCAAGATGGTCTAGAATTTGATGTACTAACCATCCAATACAACCTGAAGCACTGACTCTCCGACACAAGCGCTACCAGTCCGATACGATCTACAATATCGATATGGTCTATGATCTGAAGCGCCAACAAACTGATAGAGTTTACAATTTCAAACACTAACCAGTTTAACGTTTTGATTCGTGTCTCAGGACCAACAGAGGCATGAACAAAAAAATTATGTTTTATCTGATTCCTGGGAGCCGCCCAAACCAAACGGCCATTCAAGTTTTCTTTAACAGCCTGAATAATCCAGCTCAGCCTATTTTATTTACACAGTAATTCAAGCTGGTAAAAAGTGTTGATTGGCCAAGAGTTATGCACCAATCAAACGTGTGGGCGTGGCCATAAATATACTCTTTATGTTGTGATATAACAGTCAAAATGACATCCTTCAACATGTCACATGCTGTTAAATCCATAGGGGGCGCTACGACCTGCACATATTAATATCTAATTAGCCAGATGAGATAAATTTGGGGATTTTTTGCACTTATATAAGTCTTCAGTTGTAGGCAGAACATAAAGGACCAACTGGCTGACTTTTCAAAATGACTACTTAATAGCCAATCAAACATCAGAGACTGATAATTACGAGTGTGAATGGACCTTTATAGGTTTTATATAACTGCATAACTCTTGGGGCTTTATGACCACCACCCTTCTTTCTCTGTGGCCTTAAATGACTGAAAGTCGGTGGACTGTGCTAGCCGCGGTGAACCAGAACAGAACCGTCTTCCTGCCATCGCTGGCTCCTCCTTATCTGACCCCGCCATGCTGGCGCTCTGTGATTCAGAGCTGCCCCTCCGTTCCCTCCGGAGACACTTGAGATGGATATCTGACAGCTGGGGGGGGGCGGACCGTGGACCCAGTGCGCCTCTCACCTCCCTTTTGTTTCTCTGCCGTCGCGCCGTCGTACCTGGAGTTTTCAGGTGCCTCGGACTCTGAAACACTCCTCCAGAGCTCTTTCAGGGAATCGTTGGAGCGCTCAGCCCAGCGGCAGTCCGGGTGGATGTGGGGTCTTCGACACGTGCCGAGGACCCCGCCGTGGCTCAAGGGGATTAAGCAGCCGTCTGATTTTCCTCACAGCGTCTGCCGTTCGGGGCGAGGCACTTCACTCCAGCGTTTATCTTCAAATGCAAGGCACCATGGCAGCAGCTAAAAGGCCCCGCTTTGCATTTTTAATGCTTTTACCAGAGCGCACAAGTGCTCACACTTCTTTAAAGCCATGTTTCAATTCATCAGGATGTGCTAATCGGCCTCCTGCTGGCCTCCGAGGTGGCGGCGTGTGCTTTTGTGTGCTCCTCTGTGTGCAGGAGTTCATGCCATCATTTATAAACACAAATAAAGTAAAATCGTAAGGAAAAGAATCTCGTGGGCAACACTAAGTACCCCTTTATCATCATGAACGATCATCAGCAGGTGCTCAGACCTCCGTGAAAGCAGATGTTCTTGCAGTTTGCTGGTCTGGAGCATCCAGGCCTGTGCTATTATAATGCCAAAGAGGCAGGACATTAGTGATGGAATTAGAGAAGCGACAGTCAACATGAGTTTAACATTCAGCGGTGAGAAAGATTATTCACGAGCAGAAAACATTCAGGACAGCTGAATCCAGCTGAGTCCAAGCGGGACTGGGTTCACAGTTGACTGACTACACCGAAAACTGTAAAAATGACATGATAAATGACAAAAATTTCTTTCTTTCATCCCTTCCTGCTGTAAAGATGAGACGAGTCATTTATTCTGACATTTCAAACGCCGAGGCACTTAAGAGCATTTTAGACCGCCGACAGAGACGCAGAGAAGGAATAAAATCCAAACCAAGTCCAGAAGACAAAAGAAAATCTGAATGAAAACAGCAGAAAAAAAGAATATAACGTTAATAAAATAGAGAGAAGTTTGGAATACCTGTTGGAGCATAAACCACAGTGTCATCTGCGTATTAACGGACATTTGTATGAATTAATAACCGATGACACTGAGCGTGAAGACCTGAAGGAGTCCAGGACTCCTCAGCTGGTAGACTGGAGCTGTGGTGGTCCATGTGGTCCATCCCAGATGCCTCCAGAGATGCCGACGCCTCCTAATGATGTCACCCTCTGGAAATGAGGTCATTGTTCTTTTAGAAACACTTGGTGTCAGCTGGAGCTCAGCTGTCTGAATGTGAGCTTCACCATCACCATCATCATCATCATCATCTTGGAGCCGTTTGACTTTATTCTCATCAGCGTGTTGTTTACATCCAACCGTTGAAGATTATTTTATCTTCTCAAACATTTCTTCTGCCGCGTCACAGATCTAAGAAGAAAAAATAACAATTATTCAAGAAAAAGCTGTAATTCTGCAAGTATAAAGTGTTAAAATAACAGAAACTAATAATTTATTAGGGTTTTATGAGACTGAAAGAGCTCCTGATGCTGATGATCACATGATCCTGAAGCTACTGAAGAAAAGTCCAACTGAATGACGAGCTACACGTTTGTTTTATTTTTTATTTCTGTTCCTGTAAAACTCTCTTTGATTTGTGTGAAACTACAACTTTATTCATTCACAACATTGTTTTCCAAAGAAATTTAACTATTCTGATGTTATTACATATACATAAAAAAAACTTTATTAAAATTCTGACTTTACTTTCAAAGAAGTTTATTTTTGTAAAACTTTACTCTCGCCGGATAAAAGACTTTTGAAAAATGACAGTTCAGAGAATTTTAATTCATATATTTAAAACTTCAAATTTGCTTTCATGAAACTTTGATGATTTTTTTTTTTAGAAACATTTATTTTGATCATTATAGGACTTTTTCTCGTAAAACTACGGCTTTCTTTCTCGTGATCTTTGTTGTTGAATTATAACTTTATTCTCTTTTTCTGGTGAAATTTCGACTTTTTTCTTACTGAAGAACAGAAAATGACTAAAATGACTTCTCATAAATTCTGACTTTATTCTCATAATATTTGGACTTTTTTTAAGGTTGTAAAATTATTTTAATAATGACTGTTGTCTGATAAATTACTTTTCTGTTGTAATTTTACAACTTGTTTCTTCATAAATTACAACTTTCTTCTGTTAATTTTACGTAATGGTCATAAAAGTAGTTTTTTCCCTCAGAAATTGTTTTCATGTAAATTCTAAGTTTTGCATCTTTTTCCTCTTATATTGTTTTAATTTTCTAAAACTTTTCCTCTTAAAATTTAAAATTAAGTTTCTCTTAACACTTTATTCTCAAAATAATTATTTCTCCTCAAATTAAAATTTTGTTATTGTAAAACTACAATTTTTTTTTTATCACAAATTGATTTTTTTCTTGCAGAAGTTTTCAAAGTACCAAACTTTTATTTCTGCATTAAATTATGAGTTTTTTTTTCCTGAAATTTCATGAATGTATTATCATAAAATTACAACTTTATGCTCTTGATATTTAAACATTTTCATTTAGTCAGAGGTTTTTCTCACAAACTTTGATTTTATAACATTGATGTACTTTTTTCAAACAAAATTATATGATTTTTTTTTTTAATTATAATTTTTTACTTTTAATATTACAAATCTTTTGGAAAATTACAAAGTAATTCTTAGTTTTAATGGAAAGTCTCAGATTTCTATTTAAATTAGAATTAAAACTGTTTTTAAAATTATCACTTTGTTCATGTAACTTTAATAACGTTTTTGACTTTTTAACTATTCTTGTTTTCATAACATTAAAGCTTATTTTCCCAGAAAAATCCAACTTTATTCTTGTAATTTGATTTTACGAAGTTTTAACTTTGTGAAATCACTTTGTTTCTTGTAAATAAAGTTATCCTGCAAGTCTCAGATGTTTCCAGCCAGGTGACTGTCGTACGTGAACTGTAGAGCGGTTCAGACGTCTTTAATTAGACGCAGCTCAGCGTCTCGTTACCTCGTGAGCGACTTGCGTCCCGGTGTTTCGGGTGGAAATAAACCTCTTCAGCCAACAGGAAGTGGTTTCCCGCTGCCTCTAAATCGGCTCGGCGCCGACATTAAACCCAGATGAACACGTGTAATTAATCAGCTGAAAATGATGTTAAGTTAATACGTCTGGTTACCAGCGCTGCTCTGCTCTGTTACTCCCTCTAATCCTCTGTGAAATGATTCATGCTCGTTAAAGATGCACTCATGTTCCTAATTAAAAGATTGATTCGGCGCAGGACATGAGAATTGCCTGCAGTTTTAATTTCCTCACCTGAGCAGAGCCTCAGCCTACCTCCGTCGGTCTACCGGGGTTCATCAAATGGCACCGGGCCGTCTGGTTCTGGTCCGGTTAGCGGGCAGAACCCCCGGTCCTGGTGGACCCGACGGCCGCTCCATCTGGCGACAGATGGAGTTGTTTTCTCAGTCTGTTTAAATATGTTGTCGGTTTTAAACTCCTCCAGCAGCTCAGACGCCATCCAAGCAGAAAGGGAGGTGTTTGGTTTGTAGCATCAAACCCTCCCTGAGGAGACGCTGGTGCTCAGAAGTTAGTGCGCCCCCTCCTGGCAGTCTGATGGTCAGTGACGGGTCTCTGAAGAATGAAGCGATGCCTCTGCATGGACGTTTGCGCTCATTCTCTCGCGGTTCGGTGGTTCTGATCAAACGATCAGATTATAGAAATGGACAGAACTAGATCATCCATGTTTGTAACCCTACCTACCACAGACACTGAAAGAGTTTAACTCTGAAAATTAAAGAGTCAGTTATCTTCTGCTTATCCAAATTCGGCCAGCAGCCTAAACAAAGAGGCCCAGACCTCATCCTCCTCCTAGTTGGACATGTCTGGAGGAGGGAGGCGTCCAGGGGACATCCTCACCAGATGTTCAACTGGCTCCTATCTAGGGGTGTGAAAAAAAAAAATCGATTTGACAATGTATCGCAATTTTCGGTTGCCAAATATATCGATTTTTCAGCTCCTAATATCAGTTTTTTAGGAAAATACTTAAATGTTCAAAAACACTGATAGGAAACAATAAATAGGTTGTTTTGAAGCAAATAGTTTTGACTCAATTTGTCCTCTGAATGATCAATATCATCTGATGAACATATACAGCAACTTGATTTTTCATCTCTACTTTTAATTTTGATATTAACTGAGTAGAATATCGCAATATATTGTGACATCATGATATCGTGATAATATCATATCATGACCCAAGTATCATGATACATATTGTATTGTTAGGTCCTTGCCAATACTCACCCCTACTCCTCTCCATGTTGAGGAGCAGCAGCTCTACTCTGGGGGACACGTTCAAATGTCTTCTCCAAGTCCACAAAACACATTTAGACTAGCAGGCATCAACGATCTTGTGGTCAGCCGCCTCACCAATGGAGGTGTAGAACGTGGTGCATTCAGTCTCAATGTCCCCAACGTCCCTCGGGATGCAGTTAAAGCTCTGTCTGAGGTACCAGTCGAAGATCTTTCCGGCAGGTTCCTCTGCCAGACGTTCCCAGCAAACCCTCACTTCACCTTTGGGTCTACCAGGTCTGACCATCTGATCCAACCCACCACCAGGTAGTGTTCATGGACATCCTCATGTTCAAACATGGTTGGGACAGAAGTCCAACGACAGAGTCCTGCTCAGGTTCAGATCATAGTTGGGACAGAAGTCCAACGACAGAGTCCTGCTCAGGTTCAGATCATAGTTGGGACAGAAGTCCAACGACAGAGTCCTGCTCAGGTTCAGATCATAGTTGGGACAGAAGTCCAACGACAGAGTCCTGCTCAGGTTCAGATCATAGTTGGGACAGAAGTCCAACGACAGAGTCCTGCTCAGGTTCAGATCATGGTTGGGACAGAAGTCCAACGACAGAGTCCTGCTCAGGTTCAGATCATGGTTGGGACAGAAGTCCAACGACAGAGTCCTGCTCAGGTTCAGATCATAGTTGGGACAGAAGTCCAACGACAGAGTCCTGCTCAGGTTCAGATCATAGTTGGGACAGAAGTCCAATGACAGAGTCCTGCTCAGGTTCAGATCATGGTTGGGTTCTTCTCTAAATATAAAAGATTTCAGATTTATATCTGGATTGGTTTGTGAGTTTTTGTCATGTGTTAGTCGTAGTGCTTTGTTTACAGCCACCTGAAGGTGAAATGTTTGTGCTCCACAGAGAACCAGAGGGCAGAAGAGGAAGAGGGTTCCCATCTCCGAAGACGGCAAAGACAAAGTGGAGGTTTGTCACCGTAACAGGATCAACAGTTCTGCAGAAGTTAGTGCTCCCTCTTTTAATTCCTAAAGTTACAGTAAAATCATGTGATTGCTGTGTCTCCTGGTATCAGCCTCAGACCAACAACAGCGTTTAGCTTTTCTCACCGTGCTCTTGTTTAACAACAGTGAAGCGCAAATGCCAGAAGAGAAAGACATCAGCGGTTTTAGAGGGGCATCAGTCTGGGGAGGGTTATAAAACCATGTACAGATAACTGGCAGTCTGACAGGGAGAAAGACGGTTACCAGTCTTCCCAGGAGTGGACGTCCCAGCTAAAACCTCGAGGCCAGAGTTGTTGAGAGACCAGAGTGGAGTCATGTTAACTCCCAGAGCCATGTTGGGACACAACCAGACACCTCAGACTCACTGTCAAGCACGGTGGTGGAGGACGGGTGGTTTGGGGTTGCTTTGTGGACCCTGGACCCTGAACAACGGTCCCAGACGTGATCTCCACACCAGAGTGGCTAAGAGAGAAAAGAGTCGAGGTTCTGGGACGGTCTAGTTAGGGTCCAGACCTCCTCCAGAACCACAAGGCCCTGATGGAGTCATCAGGACTCAGTCATCACTGCTAAAGGTTCTGGGACGGTCTAGTTAGGATCCAGACTTCCTCCAGAACCATGAGACCCTGATGGAGTCATCAGGACTCAGTCATCACTGCTAAAGGTTCTGGGACGGTCTAGTTAGGGTCCAGACTTCCTCCAGAACCACAAGGCCCTGATGGAGTCATCAGGACTCAGTCATCACTGCTAAAGGTTCTGGGACGGTCTAGTTAGGGTCCAGACCTCCTCCAGAACCACAAGGCCCTGATGGAGTCATCAGGACTCAGTCATCACTGCTAAAGGTTCTGGGACGGTCTAGTTAGGGTCCAGACCTCCTCCAGAACCACAAGGCCCTGATGGAGTCATCAGGACTCAGTCATCACTGCTAAAGGTTCTGGGACGGTCTAGTTAGGATCCAGACTTCCTCCAGAACCACAAGGCCCTGATGGAGTCATCAGGACTCAGTCATCACTGCTAAAGGTTCTGGGACGGTCTAGTTAGGATCCAGACTTTCTCCAGAACCACAAGGCCCTGATGGAGTCATCAGGACTCAGTCATCACTGCTAAAGGTTCTGGGACGGTCTAGTTAGGATCCAGACTTTCTCCAGAACCACAAGGCCCTGATGGAGTCATCAGGACTCAGTCATCACTGCTAAAGGTTCTGGGATGGTCTAGTTAGGATCCAGACTTCCTCCAGAACCACAAGGCCCTGATGGAGTCATCAGGACTCAGTCATCACTGCTAAAGGTTCTGGGACGGTCTAGTTAGGATCCAGACTTTCTCCAGAACCACAAGGCCCTGATGGAGTCATCAGGACTCAGTCATCACTGCTAAAGGTTCTGGGACGGTCTAGTTAGGATCCAGACCTCCTCCAGAACCACAAGGCCCTGATGGAGTCATCAGGACTCAGTCATCACTGCTAAAGGTTCTGGGACAGTCTAGTTAGGATCCAGACTTCCTCCAGAACCATGAGACCCTGATGGAGTCATCACTGCTAAAGGTTCTGGGACGGTCTAGTTAGGGTCCAGACCTCCTCCAGAACCACAAGGCCCTGATGGAGTCATCAGGACTCAGTCATCACTGCTAAAGGTTCTGGGATGGTCTAGTTAGGATCCAGACTTCCTCCAGAACCACAAGGCCCTGATGGAGTCATCAGGACTCAGTCATCACTGCTAAAGGTTCTGGGACGGTCTAGTTAGGATCCAGACTTTCTCCAGAACCATGAGACCCTGATGGAGTCATCAGGACTCAGTCATCACTGCTAAAGGTTCTCGGACGGTCTAGTTAGGATCCAGACTTCCTCCAGAACCACAAGGCCCTGATGGAGTCATCAGGACTCAGTCATCACTGCTAAAGGTTCTGGGACGGTCTAGTTAGGATCCAGACTTCCTCCAGAACCACAAGGCCCTGATGGAGTCATCAGGACTCAGTCATCACTGCTAAAGGTTCTGGGATGGTCTAGTTAGGATCCAGACTTCCTCCAGAACCACAAGGCCCTGATCGAGTCATCAGGACTCAGTCATCACTGCTAAAGGTTCTGGGATGGTCTAGTTAGGATCCAGACTTTCTCCAGAACCATGAGACCCTGATGGAGTCATCACTGCTAAAGGTTCTCGGACGGTCTAGTTAGGATCCAGACTTTCTCCAGAACCACAAGGCCCTGATGGAGTCATCAGGACTCAGTCATCACTGCTAAAGGTTCTGGGATGGTCTAGTTAGGATCCAGACTTCCTCCAGAACCACAAGGCCCTGATGGAGTCATCAGGACTCAGTCATCACTGCTAAAGGTTCTGGGATGGTCTAGTTAGGATCCAGACCTCCTCCAGAACCATGAGACCCTGATGGAGTCATCACTGCTAAAGGTTCTGGGATGGTCTACTTTGGGTCCAGTCTTCCTCCAGAACAACGAGACCCTGATGGAGTCATCACTGCTGAAGGTGAAGCTGCAGGCTGTTAGGGTTAGAGTGGGGTTGGGGCTAGGGTTAGGATTGGGGTTAGGATTGGGGTTAGAGTTAGGGTTGGGGTAGGGTTAGGGTAGGGTTAGGGTTATGATTAGGGGGTCGGGGTTAGGGTTAGGGTTAGGGTTGGGGTTAGGGTTATGATTAGGGGGTCGGGGTTAGGGTTAGGGTTAGGGTTAGGGTTAGGGTTGGGGTTAGGGTTATGGTTAGGGGGTCGGGGTTAGGGTTAGGGTTAGGGTAGGGTTAGGGTTATGATTAGGGGGTCGGGGTTAGGGTTAGGGTTAGGGTTGGGGTTAGGGTTATGATTAGGGGGTCGGGGTTAGGGTTAGGGTTAGGGGTTAGGGTTGGGGTTAGGGTTATGATTAGGGGGTCGGGGTTAGGGTTAGGGTTAGGGGTTAGGGTTGGGGTTAGGGTTATGATTAGGGGGTCGGGGTTAGGGTTAGGGTTAGGGTTGGGGTTAGGGTTATGGTTAGGGGGTCGGGGTTAGGGTTAGGGTTAGGATTAGGAGGTATCATGGAGGAACTCTGGACGGGTCAAGTTACTGTCTTTCTCTTTTGGCTTCATGTTTGTGAATAAATTATGCCGGTTCATATTCAGACCCACAGCAATCACATGATCTTAATTAAGTTTGTCTAAAATTACTGCTGGATTAAAAGACGGGGCTTTGATTAAAAAAACAAATCATCTGGTGAATCTGAGGTGTTAGAACGGGGTGAATTCGGCTCTACATGACAGCCCGCCGTGTGATTATTTAGTGAACAAAATCTCAGGTAAAATGCAGAAGCAGTTGAAGAAAACGGGCCTCTCATCCGCCGTGTTTCCATAGGAACCGCTGCCACGGGAACGCAGACAGCGGCATTCCGCAGTGCAGAAAAAACCCAAAGCCGACGACACGAGGACAGAGTGCACGACGTGCAAAGGGCCGGGTGACAACGAGAACCTCGTGAGGTGAGGCGGAGCATGGTGGATGATTAAAATTCAGTCTTCATTAGACTCCAGGAGGCCGGGGGTCCGGTCTCCTCAGGACCCCGATATCGACCTGCCACATACATTTGCTCAGTTGATTAAGGCGTAATGAACACCACAATTAATCCTCCTCCTTCCCCAGGAGCTCAGGTGTCAGGTGTCCAGTAAACAGGGCTCTCCTGTTGGGTTAAAAAAAGCAACCACGATCAGACTTTCTCCGTCCAGGCAGAAGCAACCTTCAGGTTCATCATTTAGGTTCATCACACCTTTACCTTCGTTAATCATCTGCTCTGCTGATTGTCATGGAAATAAACGAGTAAAAAAGTCACTTCATGACAACGACACACCCTTCTTTTCCACCGTTGTTTCCTATCTTTGGTTCATGCCATCACAGCTGTTAAACTTCTTCAACACATTTATTCAAAAACAAATAATGATCAAGTCTCTTTGCGTTTCAGCGACTAAATGTTCTTCTTTTATAAAAGTTTCCTCAAAATGACGTTCGCATTTCCTCTCAGTAGTTTTTTTTAGTTATCCTGAAGTATTTTTGATACTTTGATATTTTTACATCACACTACACATTTCCCTCACAGAAAAGCACCTCATTAATGTTTGCATTGCCTGGCAGTCATTTTTTTTACCTCATTAGGTTTTTATGTTAGCTACCAGACATTTTTTCGTTACCTTGCGTTGAATTTTAGTGTTACTTAACGTGTAATTCTTGCGTTAGCTAGCAGACTTTTTTAGTTATCTTGCATTGAATTCTTGCGTTAGCTAACAACATTTTTGTTATCTTGCGTTGAATTCATGCATTAGCTAACAACATGTTTTCGTTATTTTGTTTTCAATTCTTGCGTTAGCTAACAAACATTTTTGTTATCTTGCCTTGAATTCATGTGTTAGCTAACAAACATGGTTTTGTTATCTTGTGTTGAATTCTTGCGTTAGCTAACAAACATTTTAGTTATCTTGCGTTGAATTCATGCGTTAGCTAGCAAACATGTTTTTGTTATCTTGTGTTGAATTCTTGCGTTAGCTAACAAAGGTTTTTATTATTTTGTTTTGAATTTTTGTGTTAGCTAACAAACATGTTTTTGTTATCTTGTGTTGAATTCTTGCATTAGCTCACAAATATTCTAGTTGTCTTGCATTGAATTCATGCGTTAGCTAACAAACATGTTTTCATCTTGTGTTGAATTCTTGCATTAGCTAGCAGACATTTTTGTTACCTTGTGTTGAACTCATGCGTTAGCTAACAAACATTTTGTTATCTTGTCTTGAACTCTTGCGTTAGCTAACAGACATTTTCTCATTACCTTGTGTGTAATTTTTGCGTTAGCTAACAAACATTTTTTTGTTGTCTTGTGTTGAATTCTTGCGTTAGCTAACAAACATTTTTGTTGCGTTGACTTCATGCGTGAGCTAACAAACATATTTTTATTTTGTGTTGAATTCTTGCGTTAGCTAGCAGACATTTTTGTTACCTTGCTTTAAACTTGTGCGTTAGCTAACAAACATTTTTGTTATCGTGTTTTGAATTTTTGCATTAGCAGACAAACACGTTTTTGTTATCTTGTGTTGAATTCTTGCATTAGCTAACAAACATTTTAGTTATCTCGCATTGAATTCATGCGTTAGCTAACAAACATGTTTTATCCTATGTTGAATTCTTGCATTAGCTAGCAGACATTTTCTCATTACCTTGTATGTAATTTTTGCGTTAGCTAACAAACATTTTTTCATTACTCTGCGTTGAATTCTTGTTTCCTCAGAGCTCTTTTTGGTTCTTTTGCGTTAACCTGGTCATACATTTCTTCTTTCTTTGTTGTCACCTTGCGTTCCTTTTGTGTCAGCATGACATCTTTACATCACAATTCTTTTGGTTTTCTCATGTTCCTCTTTTTTACGTACTACCTTGCATTACTTCTGCTTGAACACATTACATTTTAGTGTTTCATCACAATATTTTTGCATTGCTGTTTGCGTTCCGTCACAACACATTAGCATTTTCTGCCTCCTCATTACTTCTCTTCTAATCTTTTTTCAACTCTGACATCATAAACTCAAAGTTTTTCCCTCCGTTAATCCTAAAATTACCTTAATAGGCCACCGTACAATTTTACCACAAATCTGCTGGTTTATCAAGTCAGAAAGTTTTATAAACTTGCAAGATTCTCCCACAAATTAGAAGTTTATGTCTACATTTTTTCATATATTTATGACTTTATAAATGTTGAAATTTGCGAGTTTATTAGTTCATTTTTTTATTGAAAGTGTAGCCCTCAAAGTTCCTAGTGTAGGTTCTGTACATTTTCCTATAAATGAGTCTGTAAAGTCCAAATCCTTGGGATTTTTAGTTAAAACGTTAAACTTCATGAAGTCGTTTTAAACTGAGAAATTCTAGAAACTCAAGTTTGAAAATCCTTATTTTGTTCCTTCTAAACTCTCAGTAATCTTTAACTTCATGAACTTAGAAGTTTGTGAATGTCTAAATTCAGAGGTTCTTTCTTCATTAAGTCAGATTATCAACATGCTGGTTTGTGATTTAGAAAATAAAATCTCTAAAATTCTGCCTGTATTTCTTTCTGGATTTGAAAAAAAAAATTAATGAACTCTCAAATTTGAGCTGTTTCATAATTATGTTTTTCCACCAATTTACATTTTAGCAAGTTTAAAAGAGTAAAAATTCCTTGATGTTCTAAAGTAGGCATTTCAAATACGAAACTTCTGTCTTTTTGATATCAAACACAAATTCTTGATTTTTATAAAGAATTTTTATAAATTCTCAAGTTTGTGGTGACCAAAAAATGTTGAAAATTTGCCTTATATACATGTTTGAATTTCCTACTTTATAAATTTAGTCATATTTAGAATATCTAAATTTAGAAATTTGAACTTTATAAATTTACAAACTTTCTATATTCTAAATTTTTCGCCAACTTGCTTTTTTTTTTTGCTGTTGTATAGTCAGAAGAGTTTCTAAAATTAGTGTTTGAGTTTCTGAAATCTGAATTTTTATCTTTATAAAGTCAGGTTTTAAACTGAGATGTGAATTTAAATTCTATACAATTCTGACTATAAATTCACTAATACAGTGATCCCTTATTTTTCGCGACAATCATAGTCCGCGATCTGGAGCCGGACCCCCCCGAGCCTAAATAATATGTTTAAAATATGTTTAAAAACCCCAAAAAAGTATTGAGGCACTGCAGTGAAACAAGACTAGGGCTCAACTGTGGTCTTTCTGTTACCTTCACAGCCTCTGGTCTCTGAACCGTAGTAAAGAAACCGCTGCTATTGTGCTATTTTTGGCTCGTAATTAGCAGCTAACACGCTAACAACAACAAAACAAAAAGTCTAGTTTTCTCTGCATGGAACGAGCACTTTATTCTGGCACAGCAGGAACTTGTAACATCACACAGGTTGGATTGTTGGGCTCCTGTCGGTTAACAGAGAATGCAAATCTATAAAAACAGATTTTTATTGAATTTTTTAGTATCTGAGAAACTCCATTCGACTGAATAAACTTGAGAAATTGGTGTGTTTATGAAGTAAATATTTTTCTCAGTTTTCCATCCGACCTTGAAAAGTCAACATCTCTGCACCACTTCAGTTTACGTTCATGAGATGATATTCGACCAGTCACTGAAAATGTTTTGTATCCAGTCAAAGAGAACATGAGCTGAGTGAAGCAGTGTTTCTGTCAGTTGTTCTGCAGTTTTAGAGTCTTTCTGGTCCGGATTTAAGTTGTTCTGCAGTTTTAGAGTCTTTCTGGTCCGGGTTTGAGGTGTGCTGCCCTGACTCTTTCTATCTTTGCATTGCACAGGTTGTGAGAGCCGGGGCAGCCACCTCACCTCCCATTAAATCTCGGGACCGATGACCGTTGGCTTAGAGACACAGAGAGGCAAATTGAGTCGTTTGAAGGAGCGGCGCTCGAGTCGGGCCGAAGAACGAGATGATCCGAACCGGACCGGCTGCTGTCCAACCGAACTCGAGCTGAACCGCCTGAATCTAAACCCAGGAACCCCAAATGCTGAAGTTTGTTTTTGTGGTCACTGTTGGGCCTTGGACTTATTTTACGTTATAACAGCACTTTGTTGTTTTTGTGACCAGCTGTGGATGCAGAGGTTCGGGAACTGGCACATCAGTTCATGAAGGTTTATGGGAGAACGAGTGGAGAACCCACCGATGATCTGAAACCACCGATGATCTGAAACCACTGTTGATCCGAAACCACTGATGATCTAAAACCACAGATGATCTGAAACCACTGTTGATCCGAAACCACTGATGATACAGAACCACAGATGATCCGAAACCATCGTTTATTCGAAACCACCGTTGATCTGAAACCACTGATAATACAAAACCACAGATGATATGAACCCACTGTTGATCCGAAACCACCGATTAGACAAAACAACCTTTGATGCAAAACCACCATTGATCTGAAACCACAGATGATCCGAAACCACCAATGATCCGAAACCAACGTTGATACGAAATTAGTGATGATCTGAACCTACTGATGATACAAAACCACCAATGATACAAAACAACCGTTTATTTGAAACCACCAATGATGCAGAACCACCAATGGTCCGAAAACACAGTTGATCTGAAAACATTGATCCGAACCCACCACTGATCCAAAACCACAAATGATCTGAAACCATCGATAATACGAACCCACCGGTGATCTGAAACCACTGTTTATTTGAAACCACCGATGATGCGAAACCACCAATGGTCCGAAACCACCAATGGTCCGAAACCACCGTTGATCTGAAAACAACATTAATCTGAAACCACCGTTGATCCGAACCCACCGTTGATCAGAACCCACCGCTGATCTGAAACCATCGATAATACGAAACCACCGATGATCCAAAACCACCGTTGATCTGAAACCACTGATAATACAAAACCACAGATGATACAATCCCACTGTTGATCCGAAACCACCAATTAGACGAAACAACCTTTCATCCAAAACCACCATTGATCTGAAACCACAGATGATCCGAAACCACCAGTGATCTGAAACCACGATGATTTGAAACCAACGTTGATACGAAATCAGTGATGATCTGAACCTACTGATGATACAAAACCACCAATGATCCAAAACCACCGTTGATCTGAAAACAACGTTGGTCCGAAACCACTGTTTATTCGAAACCACAGATGATGCGAAACCACCAATGGTCCGAAACCACCGTTGATCTGAAAACGTTGGTCCGAACCCACCGCTGATCCAAAACCACAAATGACCTGAAACCATCGATAATACGAAACCACCAGTGACCACTGTTGCACCAAAATCACAGATGATCCGACACCACCATTGATCCAAACCAACGTTGATCTAAAACCAATGTTGATACAAAATCAGCGGAGATCCAAAAGAACCGTTGATCTGAAACCACCAATGATACAAAACCGTTTATACGAAACCACCGATGATCTGAAACCACCGATGATCCAAAACCACTGTTGATATGCAACCAGCGATGATCCGAAATCACTGTTGATCCAAAACCTCAGATGATCCGGAACCACTGATGAGCTGAATCTTTCAATGATCTGAATCCTCCGATGACCTGTTCCCCTGGAAAAGAAGTTTTGAGTTTTCTTGAGACATCGTTCAAACCCGGCTGGTTTCAGAAACATACAGATGTTAACTTCAGGTACTCAAATTAGAAATACTGACTTCATAAACTTTTATAAATTTACAAGAAGTCCAAAATTCTGACTTAAAAACTTGCAAATAAACAAGAAAAAGATGTTGTCTTTATCAACTACTTCATTAACTTTCCAAATTTGAAAGAAAAAAAAGAAATTCTGACTTTATATAATTGATAATAAAGTTTGATTCAATTCAGTTTTATTTGTATAGTGTCTGTTACCCCCGAGCAAATTTCATTAACTAAAATTATAATATTAAATCCTAATCAAGGATCAGCCTCCTGAACCCAAATTGGTAGCTGGTTCCAAAACCAGATACCAGCAAAAAAAAAAAAAAAACAAATTTATTACCTGATAAACTCACCAATCTACAAGGAAAACATTTAAAACCTGAAAACACTGAGACATTTTAATCTTGGAAATTTACATGAAAAAATTGAGAAACTTGGATTCTGAAATTATCGTCTTACAAACCCAAAACTTTGAAAGGTCAAAAAATCTGACTTTGAAAAACTGCTAATTTATGAGAAAGAAATTCATATCTTAATGTGTTGATACATTTGAAAAAAAGCTTTTTATCCAAATATTCATAGCATGCAATTTAAAGAGTTTTTTTTTTTGTTTTTTGTTTTTTGTTTTTTTTTAGAAAAATATAAGTTTTTAACTTCACAAACTGGGACACTTGTCAGAAAAATTCCAAACTTATGAGTTTACAAATTCACAAATTTGTAAGAACATGTCCAGAGGCTCAAACTTCATAAAATTACAGGATTTGTGATGAAAAAAAAATAAAGCTTTTAGCTTTTAGCATTTACAAGAAAAAGCTACAAAAAAGCTCATCAAAAAATCTGAAATTCTGACTTGACAAACTCAGATGTTTGTAAGAAGAAATACAAAATTATAAATGAACAATTTTACAGATTTGTGAGAAAAGGTTTGTAAATGGCTACGTGGACCTTCAAACATTTCTGTTCGACTCCAGACGTCGTTTCAGCCTGTAAACGCCAGCGAAGCGCTTAGATGGGTCACTTCAGAGACCAAACCTTACTGGTGGTTCGGTGTGGAGGATTTTAAATGAAACTGTGCTGGCGTGGACCGAGCTTTGTCTGGAAACGTATTTTCAGCCGGTGGTGGACTGTGGTTGAGGAAACGGGCAGCAAGCGCTGGAACAAAAGAGTTGAACTTGGTGGATTTTTTTTTCCTTACAACCCAGAAGCCTCCAAGCCCAAAGATGTTGGCGCCGCCCCAAACTTTAGTTGTGGGTTTCTTTTGTATCAGTCCCGATTCGATCCTCGATATGCCTCTGGGTGCTCGTATCCAGCCGACAGGTGTGAAGGGTCCTCCTTTCTCCCCGTATGGCTTCAGTTTGATTGGACACCAACCCAGACTGTGGGACACCTGCTGTCAGAAGGGCAGAAGTGTTAAAAAATACAAAAAAAAGAAAAAAGTTGTTTTTTTTGTATCAGAAAAGCCATTTTTTTCTGGTGTATGAATGTATAACTAAAATAATGCTAGCATAAAGCATCTGTAGTCAAAGGAAACTAGCATAGTTAGCATTTGTAGTCCAGTTTTCTTTAGTGTTGTGGAGCATTTAAATCCATTTCTCCTTTTCCGCGTCTTCTCGTAGCTGTTAAATGGACTCATCCTCATGTTTGTTGGGGGAAAATTTTTACATTCTGTCTTTTATTTTTCTTCTTCCTCATATCAGGTGCTGGTAGATTTTTGTTTTCTATCCCAGACGCCTCCGAGTCCAGAGACGTCTAGACAAAAACACCTGCTTTTTTTTTTTTTCTTAAGCACGTAGGAGACGAGAGCGTTTAACTGCATAGAGCTGAAATAATGCTCATCTGTAGTCGCAGGAAACTAGCTTAGATAGCATTTGTAGTCCAATATCCTTTAGTGTTGTGAACCATGTAAAATGGAAATTAAATGGATTTTATTTAATTTTTTTCCAGTAAGTAGGTGGAATGTGTCGAGATGACGCTCAGAGATGCTTGGACAACGACCTTCAGAGAGCCGTCCTGTCTTCAGAGCATGAGGACGAGCCGGCGCGTCAGCTGTCTTAGTAGGCGTCAAGCTGCTCGCGTGAATCATCTGCAGTCGCTAGCAGCTAGCAGTCCTTAGCAGCGGTAGACCGTCTTTCGTGCTGTGAATCATTTCAGCCCCGTGCTCCGTCCTGAAGTGACAGCTAGACTGACGTCCTCAGGCCAGCTTTCCCTGCATGTCCCCCGTGGCCCCCCGTCGTCGCCGTCGTTGCTCCGTCGGGGCCCCTGACAGGCGTCACTTCTTGACCTCGCGTGTCACTCCAGGCTGCCATCTGCATGCTTATGCTTCTGGGAGCAGAAAACCTGCAGAGTTCGCAGCCCCCCCCCCCCCCGAGCGTCAGAAACGAGGCATCGCCGCACATCCTCCCCCGTCTCCAGCTCGTCTCTAGCTCCGGTCCATGGCTCCATCTATTTACCCAGATCTGTTCATGTGTATAAGACTTAGAAACAAGTGATGTGGTTCTGATAGAAATGTAAATGCCAGGTAGTTGAAGTGTACAGTATTTATTTTTTATTTCTGTGCCGACATTGTCAATAACGTGTAAGTCATGAGCTCATTTTCTATTTCTGTGTTTTGCCAAGAACTGATTATTGTGTACTGTATCATGAAGTAAGAATGTGAATGTGAAGTGTCCCAGCTTCTGGCCTCTTAGAAATTAAGCGGCGCTTTAATAAACTCTGTTTTTTTTTTCCACCTTATTGCTGCAGTGATGAATGAGTGTCGGGACAGCTAATTAATTGTTGCGAAGGTGCGGCACCGGCGGTCCGTTTGTGCGTGTAATGCCCTCTGTCATCAGTGATTTATCACCTGAGAAGTGGCCCTGTTGTTTAGCGGAGGCAGCTCCTCGACCCGCACAGATTAAAGTCTCAGGTGCTTCTGCAGCCACGTTCAAGATTCCTCCTGCGACCACAAATCGGTGGGAAAACGTCGGGACAAAAAGATGGAGAATGCAAGTAAAAATATAACACTATCATCGTTAGGGGTGAGAATCGGCAAGGACCTCGCAATACGATACATATCATGATGCTTGGGTCACGATACAATATCATGATATCGCGATATATCATGATATTCCACCCAGTTAATATCAAAATTCAAAGTAGAGATGAAAAATCAAGTTGCTGTATATGTTCATCAGATGATATTGATCATTCAGAGGACAAATTATATTTTTATATTGGCGGCCGAAAATCGCGATATATTGTCAAATGACAAATTGAGTCAAAACTATTTGCTTCAAAACAGCCTATTTATTGTTTAATATTTGTGTTTTTGCACATTAAATTTTAAACAGTTTAAATGTGTAAATTAAACAATTTTCCCTAAAAATAGCGATATTAGGAGCTGAAAAATCGATATTATATTGGCGGCCGAAAATCACGATATATTGTCAAATGACAAATTGAGTCAAAACTATTTGCTTCAAAACAACCAATTTATTGTTTATTATTTGTGTTTTTGGACATTTAAATTTTAAACAATTTAAATGTGTAAATTAAACAATTTTCCCTAAGAAAATGATAATAGGAGCTGAAAAATCGATATTATATTGGGAGGCCGAAAATCACGATATATTGTCAAATGACAAATTGAGTCAAAACTATTTGCTTCAAAACAACGTATTAATTGTTTATTATTAGTGTTTTTGCACATTTGAGTAACCATTACAACATACTGACAGCACTGTAAAAAAAATTGATATTAGGAGCTGAAAAATCGATATCATATTGGAAGGCTGAAAATCGTGACATCCTGCCAAATCGATTGTTTTTTCACCACAGAGGAATCATCCTTAAATTATTGTTAGTGACCTTTGACCTACGTGGAGATCAGGCCGGCTGTCGGTCCTCTAAGGAGAGCGCTTGGTGTCCATGTGGTTCTGCAGGATCTGCCAGATCAAGGTTTGGGGGTCCAGAGGAAGTCTGGGGGGTGGGGAGGGGGGTTGGGGGGCCGGAGGAGCGAGGGGGGGGACGGGCTCCTGGGGAAGTTTCTGGAAGGCAGTAACCTTTGGAATGATGAGTGCGTTTCCCATTACCGCTCTGACACCAGATCTGGGGGAGATGATTTAATGGCGGCATTTTGTTTTTGCTGACTTCACCCTGCTGCCCCCCCCTCCCTCCCCCACCTCCTTTTCCCCTTTTCCCCATTAAAACAGAAAACCGGAGAGTTGGGGCTGTGTGGGATGAGTGGCCAAGCAGCTAAAATCTATTACTGCCGAGCTGCTTCCCCTGTCTCTTTATCCCGCTGATTCTGCCTGAACGCTCCCGCAGGTTCACGATTTTCCTTCCACCCCTCCTCAAACCCTCCCTCCTCCCTGCACGTGAGCCCTAAAACTTTACGCTCCTCTTATAGCTTAATTGATTAGCCCTCTGGGAGCTGTTTGAGAAGTCTGATTGTATTTGTTGGGGATCTTCTGGTGCGGTCTCCGGGCTATTGGAGCCCCCTGCAGGAAGGACGGGTAACTGCATCGGTTCAGAGGCGCTGGAGGTGCACAAATCACTCCGGTCCTCTGTAGCGTTGAATGAATAGTGTCCGGATCATCTCATAAAAGTAGCTGCTCTGACTTATCCATAGGTGCAGCTTCAGCAGTCATTCATTACCTCCCCGTCTTGTAAAACAATGGCTCTTTTATAATGTTTCAGTGGCCCGACGGTAGATCAAAAAGTAGGAGGCTCACGGTCCAATAATCCACTCCTTTCTCTGGTGCACTTTGTCATGGATGGGAGTCGATGCTCTGGAGCTTTGTGTCGTATTGATTTCTGTCACGTGGACACTCCCCGGGTAATTGCACTGCCCACTTGTGATAAATTCACCGTCTCGTTTGGAGTTTTTGAGGCCCTGAACCCAACCGTGGAAACCTGGACCTGAGAGCATGTAGAAGAGCTGGTGGTGGTGGTGGACTGAGACGAACGCTCAAACAAGCGTTTTACAGTCTGAAAGGGCAACCGTTAGAAGCTTCATTTCAAAATAAAAGCACCAAACAGTATCTCATCAGTAGCATCTCACTGTGCTCAACAACACCGCAGATGAGATGTTGTCAGGTTTGACAGACGTTGACGGACTGTTGAAACCATTCTTACTCTTTGTCATTGGTCCAGTCACAGCTCTGTTTTTTAAATCACTTGTCACCTATGCTGTCCATAGTTTGACTGGATGTGATCAGGTGTGAGTTTGTGGCGCCGCCTACAACAAAAGGGAAGTAAGAGGAATTTTTCCACCACCAGGGACTAGAGCAAAACCCAAGAAACCCAAAATCTGGTGCCGACTGCGGGTTTCACGTCTGGTGCCGTCCTTCCTTGTGCCGCCGCCAGCGAGTCTATAAAGTTTCATGAACATCTGTCATTCATGTCCAGATGTTGATTGGCCACTTCAAAAGCTCAGCCAACAGGTACGTCGGGAATTCCCTACAAATCAAGCTCTGCACAAGTTTTATTGATTCTGGATATTACATTGATCCCTTTCCAATTCGCGCTTTAAGTTCCACGGTTTTAGTTATTCGTGGATTTTTTTCAGAAATATATAATCTAAAAAAAAAAAATCAAGAAAAAATTGCGGAAACATCACAGGATGTTGTGTGCGTTCTCTCGCAGCGAAGAAATGCTGTGAGCCAGCCTGGCCCCTTTAAGAAGGTGGCCTTATGGGTAATGGTGTGGCCTTATGGGGTAATGTAGTGTGTGTGTTGTGGGACGGCAGAAAAAAACGGGGTTAGATGAAAAGTGTAGTGAGCATCAACAGCAGCCCAGCGTGTATAGATTTACATTCTCTGTTAACCGACAGGAGCCCAACAATACAACCTGTGTGATGTTACAAGTTTTTGTTTTGTTGTTGTTAGCGTGTTAGCCGCTAATTACAAGCCAAAAATAGCACAATAGCAGCGGTTTGTTTATTACGGTTCAGAGACCAGAGGCTGTGAAGGTAACAGAAAGACCACAGTTGAGCCTTTGTCTTGTTTCGCTACTTTTTTGCGGGTTTTAAACATATTTTAAACACATTATTGAGGCTCGGGGGGGCTCCGGCTCCAGTTCGCGGATTTTGATTTATGCGGGGGGGGGGGGGGGGGGGGGGGGGGGCGCCGGTCCCGGTCCCCATTAACCGCAAAAAATAAGGGATCACTGTAACGCTTCCAAACACCGACCGAGAAATGTTTGGTCGACGCATAACTTCAAAATGGATTTTAAAATCAAATCAGATTAAGGTTTTTATGGACTAGTTCATTTTAATTTCTCTGAAAACGAAATTTAAATGATGGAAACTGGTGGGAATGTTTGGGATCAAGAAATCAGAAAATGCTTATTTTTTCTTAAATGTATTATGCAGTAAATATCGTCTGCCAAAAATACTTTGTTTTATCCCAAACAGTCCTGAAGATAGAAGCTCAAATGTCAGCGTTCTTCTTGTGGAGCCTCCTAGAGGCCTGCCAGGGAACTGAAGCTGCTGCATACCTTCAGTGTTTATTAGCTCCGCCAAGGAGGTTTGTTTTTACAGGCATTTATCTGTCTGTGTTCAAGATAACTCTAAAACTTATGGATGGATTTTGATGAAATTTTCAGGAGTTGTCAGAAATGTGAAAAGGAAGAACTGATTTCATTTTGGCTGTGATCCAGAACAAATCCTGGATTCTGGATCACTTTCAAATTCTCGATAACATTGCGGTCAATGGGGTCGAACATTTTGTTTCTCAATATCTGTTAATTATTGCCCAAAACTCATGAAATTTGACTCAGGGATTGACAATGGGAACCTCTATCAGATTTCAAAGGCTGATCCGGATCTGATCCAGAAGGCAGATTTTATCGTAATCTGTAAATCGCTATATGGGGGAATCGTTGCGCTTGGCAGAGGTCTGCGCTCTCCGAGTGCTTTTCTAGTTTATAACGATATTCCTTCAGAAAGACGCACGGCCAAGTAAAATTACAAGAAAAAACTTCAAGACAAATTTCAGTCATAATTAAGATGGATGATAAGATGGATTTCTGACATCACAAACTCAGAAACTTTACAAAAGCTCATCGGTTCTGACCAAACTCAGACGTTTTTAAGGAAACCAAGGACGTGGTTTTGATTGGGTCGCAAATCTATGAGACAAAACTCAGAAATCATGAACTTGTAAATTTGTGAGAAAACACAGTGACTTTATAAGCTCACAGAATTGAGTGGAAACCCACAACCGTCACGTTATAGAAACTCAAATTTGCTCATTTTTCAAACTCACAAATTTGGGAGAGGAGACTCAAATTTGGGCTTTATAAGCTCAAATTTTTTTAAATGCACCTTAATGAACTCTCAAATTTGAAATGAAAGAACGATAAAATCGTAAATCTGTGAAGAAATCTCAGGTTATAAACTGACATTTTTGATAAACCAAGAACAATGAAGAGAGGTCCTTTTATCTCCCCGCAGTTACTGGAAACATGGAGGCGGGACTCGTAGCAACTCTGTATGGACACGACATACAAAATATCGGTTATCGTTATCGCAGTATCGACAGACACGATACTGATATGAAGACAAAATCGGAAGTGCTCACAGTCGTAATGACAGTAATGCAGCTGGACCCTCGTTAACCGCGGTGGTCGTTTAGAAGCTGGTTTACAGGGAGGATGCAGCTTTTTCTTTCTTTTAATTTAAATAAGTAGTGAAGCAGTGGTGCTGGAACACCATTTCATTGTTAGTGTCTGTTTATACCGGTTTATACTGGTTTATACCGGTTTATACTGGTTTATATTGGTTTATATTGTGCTGGAACACCATTTCATTGTTAGTGTCTGTTTATACCAGTTTATACTGGTTTATACCGGTTTATACTGGTTTATATTGGTTTATATTGTGCTGGAACACCATTTCATTGTTAGTGTCTGTTTATACCAGTTTATACTCGTTTTTACCGGTTTATACTGGTTTTTACTGTGCTGAAACACAGCTGGTCCATTTCATTGTTAGTGTCTGTTTATACCGGTTTATACTGATTTTTACCGGTTTATACTGGTTTATGCAGGTTTATACCAGTTTACACTACGTTATACCGGTTTATATCAGTTTATTTTGGTTTATACCGATTTACACTGCTTTATACCGGTTTATATCAGTTTATTTTGGTTTATACCGATTTACACTGCTTTATACCGGTTTATACTGGTTTATGCAGGTTTATACCAGTTTATACTGATTTACACTGCTTTATACCGGTTTATATCAGTTTATTTTGGTTTATACTGGTTTATATCGGTTTATACCGGTTTAAACCGTCATCGCAGTCTTCAATTGTCATGTCGAATATTGCATGCGAACACTGATGAAAACCTTAACGGAGGCTCGCTGGTCGCTTCCTCGTCAGGGACGTGACGACACCTTCTCACCGGCGCACGAAGCCAAACGGCGCCCTCTCAGACTTTCGGCCCGACTGTCGCCGGCCGTGATCCCGCCGGTGTCCAGAGGGGGAGGGGACAATGTACGGACCTCACTCAGAGATTAAACGGCAGATGAAAGACGACATGAATCAGCAACTGAGAGCAACACGTGTAGCAGAGAAAAGCAATCTGTCACGTCCCGTCCAACACCTCACCTCCAATAAGATTACATCAATCAATAACCTCCCTTATGACTGATTGGATTCTGTCTGCCTCCAAAGTACGGGGGGGAGGGGGGCTCTGCTTAGTTTTTCCCAATGATTAAAGCACGGCCAAATTGCTTTGATAACATCAAGGACCTTGCGGCGCTTGGCTGGTGAGGGCATTGTTGGGACCAGATAACAACACTGGTACCTTGATGCAGATCAGCCGCTGAAGGTCCACGTTCTGGACGACATTGATCATTTCACTCTGATGTCACCAAGACATTTCTGAATTTCTGTGCAGACCGCAGGCGAGCTACGTCCTGGGCGGTCGTACAGATGTTAGCGGTCCCTCTTCCATCCCAGTCATGTTAGGGTTTTTCTAGGGCTGGGCAAGTTAACGCGTTATTATCGCGTTGATGCATTCATTTATTAACGCCGACATTTATTTCACCGCACGTTAATGCGTGTTGCTCACATGCTTTTGTTTTGAAAAGTCTGTTTCTGGCTGCTGCAGAACCGGAAAATAATTGGCAGGTAAACATGCGCAAAAGTTTAAACAGACATAGAGAACAGTAAAAATCAGTGAACTTTACAGTTCAGGTAGCAACTCAGGTAGAAATATTAACAATTCTGTCTGGAAATATATTCTGTACTGCAACCAAACGTTTGTGGTCATTCCTCCATGTTCCATCAGATCTGCTCCATGTGTTCACTGTCCTGCTGTTCTCTAGCTGGTTACTGCAGTGCGGCTCCATCTAGTGGCTCAGATGTGTAATGACAACAGAAAGTCTGTTCCTTCATTATAAAACAAAGCCATTTCTGGGTCACGTAAACCAGACAATAAAATATTAAAAACAAATTCAGTCCCATGGCCTCTTTGCTAAAATTGAAATATAAAGAAAAAAAACAGGCATTTTTTTTTTTTTTTTTTATGTGTAAGATTGAAAAATGAAAAAACTTTTTAATTTTTTTTTAAAATTTTTGATTGACAATTGAAAATGGAAAAAAAAACAAATGATTTGCAGATAATTACAGATTGGTAAAGTTACTGAACTTTAACGTGGACATTTTCATTTTAAAGTTCTCCCAGACGGAGGATTCAACAGATTATTTTAATAAACAGATTTATTATGTTATTTGTAACAACTGACAAGTTGAACTCCCCGTTAAAAGTTTCTGCTGTTACCTCAGAAATTACCTGGTTTAATGTTCTGATTTTGATTCAGGATTTTGTTGGTATACTTTTTTTATTTTTCATAAAAAAACAGGATGACATTAATGCCCTGGCAGTGGTAATGAGCTTCATTATATTAAACATTTTTTAAGATGAGATTTACACTAAATATGTGTTACTGACAAGTGCTGATGTTAAAAGTGTTTGAACAACAAATGTTATGACACTTTAGTTCATATGGCAGCAGAACATTTAAATAAAAGTGACCCTTAAACTACTTTTGAATTCATTATTTGATTTTCTGTATAGAATGCGATTAATCGTGATTAATCATGGAAATAATGATTAATCGCGATTAAAAATTTTAATCATGGCCCAGCCCTAATAATAAAGAAAAAAGGAACCCCAGATCACCATCCCTCCACCACCGTGCTTCAGAATGCTGAAACGCTGTCTCTTGGAGCATCAGTACCAAACAGCTGTCCCATGGTCTTCATCTGTCCACCAGTCATCAGTGGTGGACATCTCACAACTGTTGGGTTCACTCGCTGCTTCTGGTCCATCAGTAACTCACTCCAGATGAATCAAACCAGGTTCAGTTATCTTCACTGAAGCAGCACCAAGAGCGCAGCAGCATTCCCGCTCCCTGCTCATCGTTTCAAAGTTTGAAATGGGCCGATGGGTATCTCAGTGGTTTAAAGAGGAGGCTCTTCTACAGACACTTCAGTCCCCCTGTAGCTGGTTGCGGGTTTGATTCCCGGTCTGAGTGGCGGCGGACCGTCCTCCATGTTGATGACCGCTGTTGACCCGTAGAGTGAAACCCACGGCTCTAGAATGAAGAAAAACATTTCATTTCTAATTTTTAGCCTGAGTTTCATCCATTCGTTTCTGATAAACTAACTGGAGCTCATTTTCAATCAAAACAAGAAGAATGAGACATTTCTATTCTTACGGCAGCAGTAGGTCTGCTGATCCACTGGGATCTTCTCCACAAACACCACAGTCTACCTGAGGATTGTTGCTGACCATCTCCATCCCTTCATGACCATTTTCTGATGGATACTTCAATTCAATTTTTTCAATTTATTTATATAGCGTCTGTTACAATGACAATTGTCTCTAGGCGCTTTACAGAGACCCAGATCATGACCCCCGAGCAAATATCATTAACTAAAATTATAATATTAAATCCAATCAATGATACTGGAGGTAAAAAACTCCCACAGAGGGAGAAAAAACCTTTAAGCCAAACAGTGGCAAGAAAAAACTCCACTTTAAGAGGAAGAAACCTGGACCAGGACCTGGCTCATATGGAGGGACCTTCCTGATGAAGACCAGCCGGGTAGAGAAAGAAAAGAGGGGAGAGACAGGATGGAGAGAGGATGTAGGACAGAGAGAGGATGGAGGACAGAGAGAGGATGGAGGACAGAAAGAGGATGTAGGACAGAGGAGAGCACACATATGACTAAATATAATGGCCATATAAACATAAACAGATGGAGGCAGCAGCACTGGGATGAGATGGCCAGAGGACCAGGTCGCCGATCACCACGCCAGTCGGCACCCAAACACAAGTGGAGGAGAACCCCGGGATGGACAGTGGATGGAACTGCAAGTCAGCATGAAACCCAGGAAACTCTGGCCTGCAAATACACAGAAAGAAAAGGGGGCAGAACAGCACAACAAACACAGGAAAGCAAAGGAAATGGAGCACAGTTTCAGTAACAGGGTGCTCCCAAATAATTATAAATGAGCTGGAGGAGGAGGAAGGGAGGAGGAAAGATGATGCACCATGATCATCTCAGACTGGTTTCTGGACCAGTGGGTCCACTGTCCTCCAGTGTCCTCCTCAGTCTCCAGATCTCAGTCCAGCAGAGCAGCTCTGGGATGTGGAGGAACTGGAGGTTCTCATCATGGATGAAACTGGAGATGCTGTCATAACAACATGGACCAGAACTAGCGGTGCACGATAACTATCGGGCCGATAACAGGAAATTATGACGTCATCCCGATAAGTCTGATTTCACGTCAAATAGCCCCGATAACATTTATATTTTTGTCAACACAGCAGTGCCTCGCTCCCTCTGAGACCTGAATGACCAGCAGTGAATGTTATGTTCAAGTAACGTCAGCATAATCAGAAAAACGATTACTCAATCAGGAAAATCAAGAATACCCCCTCATGCCAGAAAACAACTTGTTAACTCGGTCATAATTTTAGTAGTTGCTGACTTGAATTGATATTCGCAGTATTTCCCCAAAAACACAGAAAAAAGAAATAGAAAAGGTTAAAAGAACGACTAACAAACAAGGGAACGTGGGAATTTACGTTCCACCTTGAATGCAGCCTGCAGCACAGTGCTGATCACAACAAACATGGCGGCGTGGAACTTGGTTAAAGTTTCAGAAGAAGATAGTTTGGTGGTTATTTGTGACGAATCCTCCAAGTGAATTCTACGAGGAGGGAAGCACAAGCTTTAATACGTAAAACCTGATCAGCCACCTACAACATAACAATCACTTCCATGGAGTTTTGAAATCGCGCTAACGTGAGCTAACGGAAGCTAATGCTAACGTGCGCAAGCCAGCAGCAGTCTACCCTCCCCCTCATCTCTCTCATCTAAAGCTTCCATGAGATTAAAAAACAAAAACTACTGAACCTCATTTACTTTAATTAAAGGTATTAATTTAAATGGAACCACAAGTCAAAATCCTTTAAATGTTAATCTTTTTCAGTTTGTAATTCTGATGCATGTATTTCCATCAGTTCAAGGAGCCTTTATTTTTTATATCAGTCAGTAATGAACCTATTTAAATTGATGTGAGATATCAAATAGGTTTGTTTGATAGCTTTATGAAATTGTTTTAGAGGCTTGACAATAGTTTTTCAATGGAAACAATATTTGGTGTTTTACCGTCATAAATCACATTCTAGTGGAAAACTCCACTACATTCATGTACTTCTAGGTTTCTGTGACAAATCAAAATCATTTTTGGTCTCCTGGAGCGTTTCTGCTCGCGACAGATACATAAGAAGGACTATGGAGGTGCCACCTTGGAAACATAGAGTCTTTGATCTGATTGGATAAAGTGATTCTGTTAGAGTTGTCTATCATCCAAACCTGGCAGGTCGTTCCTGAGATGCGGCCTTGGCACAAACAGACTGAGGAGATCAGCTGACAGAAACAAACTCAAAACAGTCCCGTTGGAAAGGAATGAATCCATTTAGTGAGACAGTGGCCACGGTTACATGATGTTTTTTTATTCAGAATTAATTATTCTGAATTAAATGAGGTTTACATGAAAAACACGTTTGTTCGGCTTTATCCAATTCTGCTTAAGGTGTGGGGGTTGGGAAGGGTTCTGATTGGATGGGGGGGGGGGTGGACGTCTTTACGTATTTACGTCTACCGGAAGAAAACAAACTTACTCGATTAGCAACAACATGGAGGACTACATTATTAGCATCCTTTTTGAATTTGTTTTGATTTTACTTTTGAAGCAGCAGCACGACAACATCATACCACCGTTTACTGCGTGCTGCCATCTTGAAACTTTGTTTCGTAAACAAGCCCAGCGCGGAATATAAGTGTCATGGCAACAGATGGGCAAGGGAACGAGCATGCAGAGAAAGACGGGAATTAATTTAGAGCAGAATGAGTGTATACATGACCGCAGAATTATTTTATTCAGATTTAAAATCAGAATAAACCAGCCACTTACTTCGGAATTAAGTTTAATTCGGAATGGACATTTTTATTCGGAATTAGGTGTTTACATGGTAATTTTGAATCATTTTAAATCGGATTTAATTTTAATTCTGAATGAAAGAGGAATTAAACTTCCCATGTAAACACACAGATGGAGCTCGGCCTCGTCAGGAAGGGGTTAAGCTGAGACATTCCCGCGGATGTTCGGCAGATAACGGCGGTTTGGCTAATCAGGGAGTGGCTCAATAAAACGAGCCCTCCTGTGAATCTGGAAGCTTTTCAAGTGTCTCCAGCGGGGGACTGGAGCACTTTGGTCCTTCATTTCTGCCTTAGTCGGAGACTCATGTAAAAATCAATTTGAACGCAACAATAGGAGCGAGCTCATTAGCGGAGCGCACGCACTTCGGTCGTTTGTCTTTTATTCGGTCGGTGGCTGGAGGGCACTTTAAACTCCCAGAGTTTCTGAGGCAGATATGCCTGCTCAGCCGTCACCCACACACCATTTTAATGCTCGCACCCGTGTGTGTGTGTTTGAAAGTGGCGTATTTGTGCTAATGTGCAGCAGCTGTCGGGTTATACCCCTACAACTCATAAGATGCCAATTATCTGTGCCAATTAAAATTTTACTCTGCTTTCACTGAATCTGCTGCGCTTAATTTCTAAATACCACACTGGATTATGGTGGCGGTTTCTCAGGTATTCTCAGCCTGGTGCCAGAGGCCAGCGCTCTGTAATATCACGTCTACTTGAGATTCATTAGAGCCGGTCTAAACAGAGTCACCCTTGTGTGTTGTTGGCTGTTTTCAGGCTGACTGCTTTATTAGAACGTGGGCCATCATTCCTAGTAATAATATTAGCTCCTCTGCTGTCAGTTCAGGTCACTTTTACAACCCCGACTCCAATAACGTTGGAATGCTGCGTGAGATGTAAATGAAAGATTTTTAAATCTCAAAAACCCAGATTTTATTCACAGTTGAACTCAGACGGCGCGCCAGATGTTGAAAAGTATTTGCTCATTTTGAATGTGATGGCAGCTAAGTTGCTCAGTAGCTCCAGCTGGACCCTTGACTCGCCGACGCTCGACTAGCTGACAGCAGCCTGAGAGGTCGCCAGTCCCCGTGAAGGTCCAGACAAAGGTCGACCGCTATCTGGCGGTCCAGCTAGTCAGTCTGGAAGGTTCCACAGCTGACGAGCTGAAGTCTATCCTCTGGTTAGGCCTAGCAGCAGCCTTTGGCTGCTGGCAAAGGAGCAGGATAGCTGGTGACTGCGACTTAGCTATGATTCAATTCTGGAACCGTCCAGGCCGGAAAAAAAAGCAGTGGTCAAGTTAGTATGTTTAGCAGTACAACAAGCCATATTGTCTTTAAAACGATATAGTGAGCCATCAATCACAGGACCTAGCTCAGTGCTTTCAGCACGCAGTCGGTGTAGATAGGCAGCGGTCCTGCTGGGGGAGTTGCAGGTTCGACTCCTAGCCTGAACTCTTTGCTGCATGTCTATGTATATATATATATATATATATATATATATATATATATATATATATATATAGATATATATATATATATATATATATATATATATATATATATATATATATATATATATATATATATATAGTCGTGTCTGGAGGTCCGCTTCTAGGACAATCAGACATGGTAACATAGCGCCTTGGTCCCTGATTGGTCAATCATTATCATCGCCATCTTCCCTTCCATCGACACGCAAAAGCCATTGATTGTTGTCTAACAGAAACATTCACTGGCAGACATCACAGTAAAACAGATTAACAGTGAGTTAAAGCACGGCTGTACTATATTGACGCACAATAAAATACATTAAAAGCACGAGTCTTTATAGGGAGATGTGATTGACCTGTAACTGAAATACAATCATTTACGAGGCCGACGACCTCCAATAAACCTCCCTGTGAGTTGTGAGTGCACACACTTCATAATTAGAGCCAATTACGTCTTAGTCGATGAGGGAGATTCACATTCTCTAATGAAAATCAGATAAGAGGTCAAACACATAATGACAGAAGGCCACCTGAAACGGCCGAAAACAAGTCAAATACACAACAGTGACGACAGAAAACACTCGACTCTGTCAACAAATATGAGAGGAAATCACTGAAATGAGACAACTGAGACAAAGTTTCTCAAAGACAGGTTGAAAGGGATTTGAATATTTATCCTGAATATTTCAAGAAGTCCCGTGTTACCCTTCTCCATCTACATGTCTGGGCTCAGAGGCATCTTGGATGGACCTTCACACACCAGAACCATGTGTTGGATTAACGAAGGAGTTCCACAAGGCTCTGCATTAAGACCTCAGCTTCTTTAATTCTGCATGCTAGAGGTCGTCACGGGTCCACTTTCGTTGACCCGAACCCGAATGGACCTGTAAAAATTCAACCCGAAACCGACCCGACCTGAGTCTTAAGTTTCCGAACGAACTGAACCGGGTTACTTGAATAGAACCGAGACAATCCAGCCCATAGTTGCTCAAAGTTGTCTAGCGTTGAATAAAACTTGATTTTCTTACCTAAAGTTGTTCAGTTGCTACATAGGCTACATGATGTAAACAACAATAAATCCAAGTTGTTATTTTCTTTGTGGATACAGATGCTATTGGTAGCAGCTGCTAACGCTAATAGCCTACACCAGTCAGGACATGTGGTGAACATGTTCTGTCATCCAGCGTTGTCATGTTGGCGATCCGTTGTGCTTTACAGCTGCCGGGCAAACCGCTAATAACACGCTACGGCAACACGATTGTTTTATGACAAACACGCCACGTTAATGAATAATCATTAAACTGCCCCGAGTCCTGACATTGGCTGCCACCGCCAGTATCTTTACCTCTCTGGAGTAAATGCAGACCCAGCCTGTCAGAGAGCACCGACCGGACCCGAGACAAACTGTACTGATTCCAACCCGAACCCGGAGTCACGTCTTTTGAATGGACCCGAGACCCCGATTTGGGTCGGAACATCGGGTTTTCGGGTAGTCGGGTTATTCTGGAGACCTCTACTGCATGCTCCAAATCAGCTACATCTGAATAAATGAAGCCGTCATCTAAAACTGCCAGCACCTTAGTAAACCACAACACTGCTGGGGAAATGTTTTTGTGGACCGATGAAACAAGGCGATTTGCTCAGGAAGAATACTCACCACTATGTATGGAGCTTTAAAAGATCATCTCCATGGTGAAGCACAGTGGATGGTCTATCATGCTTAGGGCTTCGAATCCCAACTGAGATCACGGTTATCTGCCGGCCTCCTGGGGGGGTCGGTGGCAGATGAGGACCTCCTGCTGTCAGGTTCAGTGGCAGGATGTTTCGTAGGGGCGTGCAAAAAAATCGATTTGGCAATATATCGCGATTTTCGGCTCCTAATATCGATTTTTTTACAATGCTGTCAGTATGTTGTAATGGTTACTTTAATGTGCAAAAACACTAATAATAAACAATAAATAGGTTGTTTTGAAGCAAATAGTTTTGACTCAATTTGTCCACTGAATGATCAATATATTTTTTAATTTTGTTTTAAAACACTAATAATTAGGGCTGAGTATTGGCAAGGACCTCGCAATACGATATGTATCATGACATTTGGTTCACGATACGATATCATCATGATATCACGATATATTGCGATATTCTACCCAGTTAATACAAAATTAAAAGTAGAGATGAAAAATCAAGTTACTGTATATGTTCATCAGATGATATTGATCATTCAGAGGACAAATGGAGTCAAAACTATTTGCTTCAAAACAACCTATTTATTGTTTATTATTAGTGTTTTTGCACATTCAAGTGAATGAATGAATTTTCCTCAAAAAAAATCATATTAGTAGCTGAAAAATCGATATTATATTGGGCGGCCAAAAATCGTGATATATCGCCAAATCGATTTTTTTTCACACCCCTACTAATAATAAACAATAAATAGGTTGTTTTGAAGCAAATAGTTTTGACTCAATTTGTCCTCAATATCATCTGATGAACATATACAGCAACTTGATTTTTCATCTTGACTTTTAATTTTGATATTAACTGGGCAGAATATCGCAATATATCGTGATATCGCGATATTGAGATAATACTGTATCATGACCCAAGTATTACAATTACTTATTGCCAATACTCTGTTGAACATTGTTTAGTGTGTCCTCTGAGGATGTATATAAACATCTCTAAATCATTTGTCTGGCCGCTCTCAGAAACCCCTGCTCTGTCGACAGCTGTCTGAGGTCAAGGAGGCGGAGTCGTCATGAGGTGTTCGAAACGCATTTACCAATCAGCTCTGCTGATTCAGCCCAGAGCTGCTCTCGTCGCTGGGGGGAAGGAGGGGGCCTTTATTTACAGCATGTCCTTCCTCTCCCATCCTCAGGTGTGACGAGTGCCAGCTCTGTTACCACTTCGGGTGTCTGGACCCCCCCCTGAAGAAGTCTCCCAAGCAGACGGGGTACGGCTGGATCTGCCAGGAGTGTGACACGTCTTCGTCCAAGGTGAGCGGGTTTCCAGCGTACATGTGCTTGTTTCTACCTCCTTGGTGCTTCGAACGCTTGTCAGTCATGAATACACCAAAGAAACCAAAGCTCATCAACTTTCCTCCTTTGCATCTCAGAAGTGTTTAATCCTCTGTTTAGTGACTGAATCATATAAGTTCAGATTTCACTCCTTCTCCTCTGCTGTGAGGACCATCTGAGAGCTGAAGGCCATCTCTGTGGTGCCATTTTGCTGCTCAGATAAAATGTTTCTCATTCTCTCTGGGGTATTGTGTCCTGATGAAGCTGCTCTCCTCCTCCTCCTCCTCCTCCTTCTTCCTCCCACTCGTTTACATCAGATTGAAGAGCCTCCAGCCTGCAGGTCTCGCTGCCCCAGAGCAAGACGACATTTCAGCGCTGACGCAAGAGCAGCGTTGTCTGTATTAACCTGTTCATAACGAGCAGCGCGTCATTCGAGCCCTTTTTCATCTCTGGAAGCGAAGGGGAAAGAGCCCGGCTTTAATCAAATAAAGACCGTTTTAGTTCAGCTGTGCGGCGCCTCTCTGACCACAGGAAACATGTTCAGGACAGTCCAGTTAAAAATGGTCCAGTTCAGGCCGGATGACCCCGACCTCAACATGTTACATGTCATCAAACGGAGGGGAAAAAAACTGAAGTAATGTCGAACCCAAACACCAGCCTGTAGACCAGGAGCATCCAGCATGGTTACCACCAACCAGGCTCTCCTGCGACATCCTGGACCCTACCATGGTGTTTCTTGACCTTCTGGCGTTGGTCAGGAGGAGGCTGTAAAGGTCTTTTACACAGCTCATATGTTATGTGAGGTAGTCATGCGACAAATCTTTGGAAAGCTAAGATTCTTGTGATTTAATAAATGCAAACCATTTCAGGGTATAATCATAACAGCAGGTACAATCAACGCCTGTGTTACAACACAAACAGTTACAAAATTGACATAACTTACCAATGAAGCCTCATAGTAAATATCCGATCAAAAACATTCCCACAAAAATGGTCTGGTTACATTCACAAAGGTCCAGTCTATCCAATCCAGTAAAGTATTTAGTCCAAAACTCATTATCATACCAGTAAATATCCACAAAAAACCGCTGCATCATTTGAAATTAGCCGGTCGATGTTTCAAAACTTCGGGGTATTCTTCGCTGTAACTCGCCGTTTGCGTGTTTCATAATTGATTCCTTCATTTTAAAATGGAGGCTGTCAGCTGACGTTTAGATTGACTCCTCATACGTCCATATAGCAGCGTCCCTGTCCTGTCCACAGCCTACAACAGCCAATGAGGGTCAGCGTTGAAAGGAAGCCCATGCCCCCAATGCGTCGTGTTAAAACTGAGCCAGTTAGAACCGATCGTGCTGATGACTGGCGCATTGTATAGCCAATGAAATTCTGAACACAGCGATGTGTCGCTTCAGGGGGCGGAGCCAAAGCCACAACCAGAAACTACCTGCATAACGCAGCCCAGTCAAAACGTGTGCCAATGCGTCATTTATGAAATTATGTTTATGTAAAAAATGCTGCAAATAACCTGTAATTGGTTATAATTGTAAATGTGTGTAAATATGTGAATAGTTTATGTTTGCTGTGTTGTAAAAGGTATTTATGACTTTTATCCTAGGTATGTGACCATGGTTATCCAAGTGTCCTTTTGGAGTCTCCAAATGACCATTTTTGGAAACGCCTAGACATACTCTTCCAACGTGTAAAATACTCATTTTTTTGTGGTATTTTTATCAAATTTGAACTTGCAGTAGGTAAGGCTTCATGCTGTGGTCCCATTGTGTTTTCCAGCTAATAAGTCACAGCTGCACTCATCTGCAGACATCTGTTTACAAAAAACATTCAGGCGGAAATTTAAAAAACTACTATTTCAGTGTGTTCAAACTTAGATTACTCAAAGCTAGTAGCACTTACAGTGATTCTGACAGTTGGGGGAAAAACTTCAGAGTGTTACCTTTCAAAAGAGACCAAAACCATCCATGTGCTACAAACGGTTCGAGAACAGCTTTCAATTAACTTTAGGTATGCCTTGGATAGGTGTTTCAGGCTAATTTTACAGGAGCGGTAAAAGTTAAACAGGTGCGTTCTGAAGGACACCTGGAGGTGGGAGCTCCTGGTTCTGAAGGGTTCTGGTTGTGGTGAAGGTCAGCGGACTGAGCTCCTGGTTTGGTTGTTGGGACCATTGATTCCTGAATTACAACGTTTGGACCTTAAATCATGAATTTTTCTTTAAACAGTCAATTTCACAAGATCACAAATTTTCATCTTTTTTTTTTTTTTAAAGGGCATTTTTGTCAAAATCTGTAGTGAAACTGAAACTTTTGTCCTAAACTCATGAATTCTTCCTATAAAATCACAAATTAAAAAACTGTTGTTTTTTTTTATTTTTTTATGTTTATTTGTTCTAGAGCTTCTGTTGTACAATCAACTTTTTTGTTGAAAAATCACAAATTTCACAAAATTGTGACTTTGAACTAAATTACGTTATTTTTTTGTCGTAAGACATCAACATTTGCTTAAGTTATTTGATATAAATAACTTTGTTGTAGAATTGCAACTTTTTCTTCTAAAACCATATTTCTTTTTCCTTAAAAAGCTAATTTTACAAAAATGCAACTTTTTGACAAAAATTAACAGCTTTTTTGTTCTAAAACTTACCTTTGGTGTTTCAGCAGCAGGAATCACAAATATTTCTGATTTAACAGATAGCTCCTGAATGCTCCTACGCTAACAGAAGCTAAGCTACCAAGAACTATCTTAGTTCTGACTGGATAATACCTGAAGTAACGTGGAGTTGGGAAATACCCGAAGATTCTATTATTCATGAAGAATCCATAAAGGTGATAAATCTGTGAGGCCGTTCCTGAGATATGGCCTTGTACCAGCTCAGCAACTGTTCTACACCTACTGAAGAGGTCAGCTGATGCAGACAAACCCAAAACTGTTTTGCTTGAAAGGAATTAAATACATTTAGTGACATTTGCATCAATCAAAACCAGTTTTATGCTTTGGTACCTGAAAAACCTCAAAGACACCATTTGTAAAGTAAGTTTAAACATTACAAACATCTCTAGAAGCTCTCTGCTAATATGCACACTTAGGGCTGCTATTAAGGGATAGCGGGAAGCGGGAGGGGCGTTCCCCCGCAAAGAACGAAATCTTCCACCTTGCTAAACCCGCTATCTTACCTGCGCTAACTGCTACATTATCCATAGGAGTGGTTAGGGCGTTCCACCTGTTAAACCAATCAGTGCATCAGTAGCCATTGCCTTTAAGAGCAGGTTGTGCTACCCGCTAACCGCTATGTAGCGTCTTTTCATCCAGATCAGAGCAGCAGCTCGTCTGGGACTCTGCTGTAGAGCTTCCTCCTCTTCCTTCCTCCTCCTCCTCTGCACTGATATATATACATATAAATATTTTTACAGACAGTTCCTATCAGCTATCTGAAAGTCCCAGATAGTTGGTGTCCTCCCAGTAAACACGCTCTGGTCGTCTATGGTTTAACTGGCGAGTAAGACGTTTAAGACGATCTCTGCTATTTTCTCAGGAGTTCAACTGAGGCCAAATCACGCTCTTAATACAAGAGTTAATTCCAGAGGTAGAGACGTTTGTGCAAGTCCACATGTGACCAGGTGGACGATCAATGATGCCATTTGGACGCGCTCTTGTATGCGCCAACATGCGGGTTGCAGGTTGCACCCGCTACCCTAAACCATAAACCCTAAACCCTAAACCAGCAATCACAGGATACCGAGTTGGTGGAAAGGGCAAAAGACACGCCCATTGCCACACCTACAATGTGAGTAAAGGAGTTGGCATAACGGGTAGCGGCTTTAGCAAGCGGAAGATTGCATTAGCGGTTAGCGGAGGTTCCTATACAGAATCAGAATCAGAATCAGAATCAGAATCAGAATCAGAATGCCCTTTATTGTCATTATACAGTGGCGTACAACGAGATTGGAGAGCTTCTCCCATGTCAGTGCGGCATATACCCATATACCCCCAAATTGTGGGTAGCATCTAGTGTTAACGGGTAAGACACCGAATATTTTAATAATGTCTAAAGTGTTGCGATGATCCGTTTAGAAACCAGCAGTCTTGATTGACAGCTGCCAGTCATGAGCAGTTTTTAACCGCGTAGCATCCATCAAACTGCAGAGGCGTGTTTAAGTAACAGATGATAAAGGAAACTAACACGTGTGCAGCGTTTTGTAACGCTGCAGGGACTGCTATTTGAAAAGCAGTTAGGAATGTGACATTTTTGAGAGAGCCTGATGTCCAAACCTTTTAAGGCTCAAGGTGCTCGGAGAGTCTCGGTAATAGCAAGTGTGGGGAGATAATTGACTCCACTCAGGGCATCTAAAAAGCTCTCGGAGATGAGAGCTGTATTTAAGGAAAGTCTTATTATCTGCTTTTAAATGCCAAGCCGTGCGCCGGTTTTACCTGTGGGGGGGCGTTTCTTAAATGCCAGCATTAAGTGCAGAATATTACCTGATCTGTGCGTTTGAGATTCATCTGCTTCTGCAGGAAGTCACTCGTAAGAGCTCCCAGTACACGATGTACAGCTGCTCAGAAGAGAGACCAACACTGGAACCACAGGTCCACACTGTCCTCGTAGATCAAGACAGCTGTCTCACAGTGAGACAGGAGCAAAAATAAAAGAGATCAAAGACAGGCTGAAACAGAAATCTGGATGAATTGTCTTGCATTAATCTTTCAAGATCATACAGCGTGTTCACAATACTGGATCTGAACAAACCAGCAGACTTCTGGAACAACGTCCTCTGGACAGATGAGACCAGAGACCAGAACCATGTTTGGAGGAAACCAGGAACAACTCAGAACCACTGCTGAGAACGGTGGTGGAGTAGTGATGATTTGGGCTTCTGGTGATCCGAACGCAGTTCCTCTACTGACCACTAGAGGCTGCAGTTCATCTACCGACCACTAGAGGCTGCAGTTCCTCTAATGACCACTAGAGGCTGCAGTTCATCTACCGACCACTAGAGGCTGCAGTTCCTCCACCGACCACTAGAGGCTGCAGTTCCTTTACCGACCACTAGAGGCTGCAGTTCCTTTACCGACCACTAGAGGCTGCAGTTCCTCTAATGACCACTAGAGGCTGTAGTTCCTCTACCGACCACTAGAGGCTGCAGTTCCTCTACCAACCACTAGAGGCTGCAGTTCCTCTAATGACCACTAGAGGCTGCAGTTCATCTACCGACCACTAGAGGCTGCAGTTCCTCCACCGACCACTAGAGGCTGCAGTTCCTTTACCGACCACTAGAGGCTGCAGTTCCTTTACCGACCACTAGAGGCTGCAGTTCCTCTAATGACCACTAGAGGCTGTAGTTCCTCTACCGACCACTAGAGGCTGCAGTTCCTCTACCAACCACTAGAGGCTGCAGTTCCTCTAATGACCACTAGAGGCTGTAGTTCCTCTACCGACCACTAGAGGCTGCAGTTCCTTTACCGACCACTATAGGCTGCAGCTCCTCCGCTGACCACTAGAGGCTGCAGTTCCTCTACCGACCACTAGAGGCTGCAGTTCCTCTACCGACCACTAGAGGCTGCAGTTCCTCCAATGACCACTAGAGGCTGTAGTTCCTCTACCGACCACGAGAGGCTGCAGTTCCTCTAATGACCACCAGAGGCTGCAGTTCCTCTACCGACCACCAGAGGCTGCAGTTCATCTACCGACCACTAGAGGCTGCAGTTCCTCTACCGACCACTAGAGGCTGCAGTTCATCTACCGACCACTAGAGGCTGGTCGGTGGAATTTTGAGCGACAGCTTCATTTCAGTTTATAGTGTTGATGGTTCGCTGTCATCACTTTGGCTACTTAGCAACATTGGTGAACGTGATTTGTGTACCGTAAATGAACACCTAACAGAGAATAATTGTTATTTTAAACACTATAAGGGTGTTAATTGCACTAGCGGTCCACTCTGACTGTCCCGGAGGTGATCAGATTTGTTCATTTTAGCTCTGATTAGCTCTTGCTGACATTAGATCCTAACTGACATCCATTCTGATCAAAATCATCTGCAGGAATAATGGAGGCTATATGATGAGTGTTTATGAACAAATGCTCATTAGTTGTTTTTGTTCCTCTGGATGTGTCTCCTGTTGTTAAAGGTCTCTGAGGGCCTTTTTAAATACCAAAATATCTTTCTGGTTTGCTTGTATGGTGGAAGTCTCCGTGCATTCACTTGTAATTACAGAGGAACTGCTGGTTTACGGCGTGACAGAGGAATGTGAGCATCGGTGCCGCGTGTTTCTGTTGTTGAAAGACGAAATAAAAGGCTTTATTGGACACCCTCGAGTTCATTACAGACGCAGTGTTTCAGCCAGCCTGCTCGGCTTAGATAAACCCCCCTCTGACCAAGGCCACTTCCCTCCGCTCCAGGTCCTCACTAAATTGATTTCAGCAATAAAGTGACAGTCTTGCCGTAATATACAGATGGCCTTTAAATTCAGCCTTGCTGCCGCGCCAGGAGGCGATTGTTTAAGGCTTTATTTACACCCTCGCAGGGCTGCCGGCGTGCTGGGCTTCACGGCAAATCACACCAGAAGATTTTGATAAAACGTCTGAATCGCCAAAAGCTCTCAAAGTTACTAAGACAGAGTTTAAAGTAGCCGATGTGGAACTTGTGTGGGATACACTGCTTTAGCCGCTCCTGTCATCAAAAGCTTTGGAGCTGTTGAAATTACATCTCTAAAAGTTGGACTTCCACCACAGCCCTCGGCCCTCCTCCCACTCACAGAAGCATTTGAATCTGAACTCGTCAGATTATTCAGCTCTGTTCAGAGCGTCTCTAACAGTCCACTCTCAGGCTTGTGTTTGACTGCAGGCGGGTCAGGAGTTCAGTCCAGTTCAGTGTTCGCTGTTCGCTAACTCCAGTTTTCACTCACTTTTCAGTAGGGGTGTGAAAAAAAAGCAATTTGGAAATATATCGCAATTTTTCGGCCACCTAATATGATATCGATTTTTCAGCTCCAAATATCAATTTTTTAGGAAAATTGTTTAATTTTTACATTTAAATTGTTTAAAATTTAAATGTGCAAAACCACTTATAATAAACAATAAATAGGTTGTTTTGAAGCAAATAGTTTTGACTCAGTTTGTCCTCTGAATGATCAATATCATCTGATAAACATATACAGCAACTTGATTTGTCATCTCTACTTTTAATTTTGATATTAACTGGGTAGAATATCGCAATATATCGTGAAATTGTGATAATATCATATAGTGACTAAGTATCATGATACCTTTGATATTAACTGGGTAGAATATCACAATATATATTGTGAAAATGTGATATTGTGATAATATCGTATAGTGACCCAAGTATCATGATACTTTTGATATTAACTGGGTAGAATATTGCAATATATTGTGATACGCAATATTGTGATAATTTCGTATAGTGACCCAAATATAATGATACTTTTGATATTAACTAGGTAGAATATTACAATATATTGTGATAATGCTTTACCGTGATAATATATAGTGACCCAAAGTATCATGATACTTTTGATATTAACTGGTTAGAATATCGCAATATATCGTGATATGCGATATCGTGATAATATCGTATAGTGACCCAAGTATAATGATACTTTTGATATTAACTGGGTAGAATATCGCAATATATCGTGATATGCGATACCGTGATATCATAGTGACCCAAATATCATGATACTTTTGATATTAACTGGGTAGAATATTGCGATATCGTGATAATATCGTATAGTGACCCAAGTATCATGATGCATATCGTATTGTGAGGTTCTTGCCAATACTGACCCCTACTTTTCAGAGGCCGAAGTGCTTCAGTTTGGGGTAAAATGGGACCTGAACACATGTCACCATCTACTGTACCAGGTTTGATTTCCCTGTGGCATAGCGGTCCACGTTGGTCTGTGTAGTCATGCCTGTATCTGTATCTGTATTAGGGGTGAGAAAAAAATTGATTTGGCAATATATCGGGATTTTTGGCCGCCTAATATAATATTGATTTTTCAGCTCCTTATATCAATTTTTTAGGAAAATGTTTAATTTTCACATTTAAATTGTTTAAAATTTAAATATGCAAAAACACTAATAATAAACAATAAATAGGTTGTTTTGAAGCAAATAGTTTTGACTCAATTTGTCCTCTGAATGATCAATATCATCTGATGAACATATACAGCAACTTGATTTTTCATCTCTACTTTGAATTTTGATATTAACTGGGCAGAATATCACAATATATCGTGATATCATGACATTGTGATAATATCGTATAGTGACCCAAGTATCATGATACTTTTGATATCAACTGGGTAGAATATTGCAATATATTGTGATATCGCGATATTGTGATAATATCGTATCGTGACCCAAGTATCATGATGCACATCGTATTGTGAGGTCCTTGCCAATACTGACCCCTACTTTTCAAGGGCCGAAGTGCTTCAGTTTGGGGTAAAATGGGGCCTGAAGACATGTCACCATCTACTGTGCCAGGTTTGATTCCCCTGTGGCATAGCGGTCCACGTTGGTCCATGCAGTCATGTCTGTATCTGTATCTGTGTGCTGATTTGGGTTTGTTTGCATCATGCGAGCTCCTCTGTAACAGCTGCTGAGCTCTTCCTGTTTGGACGAGGCCATATCTCAGGAACGACTCGATGGAACCGCGTCCTCCAGAGTCCATGTCGCATTAACAAGTCCGTGTCACTTCAGGAGTTAACCAGCCAGAACAAGGAAGAGGTTTGTGAATGGTGCTTTTGAAGGCCAGTTGTTGGGTCCAGTCTTGGGGCAGATGGGGAACACCTCGCTTCATGAATCCGTTCTCACTTCAGATGTCTTTTCAGTTGTAACTGGGACCAGTTGTCCCCAGTCTCACCTTCAGGGTTGAGCCTCAGGAGGTGGATTCGTCTTCTTCGTCTCTTCGTCTTGGTGCGGTTTCGGTCGGTCCTGGCTTTAAACGTGAACCCAGATGAGAAGAAGTAAAGGACAAGAAGCACAAGTCTCTCTCAGTGATTTATCTCCATCCCACAAACGCATCAATGATAGTGAATAAAGCAGTCTGACGGCTGCCGAGCAGCTTCAACGAGAAAATAAAATCAAACTAAAGGTTGGAACTTTAGACGCAAACCCCCGCAGGATGAGCGTCTCTCTGAGGGCCTCTCTCTAAAGAGCAGAGCGGCTGATGAGTAATGATGCCTATTTTTCTTTCAATTTACTCCATACAGCAAACGCAGCAGAGTGAGACACTTCATTAAGTTAATTAGGCTAACTTAATTACAGTCTTTCACAGGTCAGCCATGAAGCCTCTGATTGATGGCACAGGTTGTGAAAGTGAAGTACCCTAAAAAAAAACTACAACCCCAGTTCCATCCTCAGATGCAGTTCCTCCGCTGACCACTAGGGAGGTCTCGTCCAAGGTTATTATCGTTAATGAAAACAAACGAAATAACGAAAACTAGAATTGAAAAAACATTTTTAACTGAAATAAAATAAAAACGAGTTTAAAAAAAAACGATAACCAACTGAAACTGCCACATAAGAAGGCTAACCAAGACTAACTGGATAAGCTAGCCTAAGCTAGCCCCCTGGAAAGAAGGCTAACCAAGACTACCTGGATAAGCTAGCCTAAGCTAGCCCCCTGGAAAGAGAAGCTACAGCTGCAGGCCAGTCAGCATTGGGAAGGAACGAGAGAAAACAGCAACTATAATGGACTGTTTCCATGGAGACCAGATAGCTGCTGGTCAGTAAATACGCAGGAACACCACAAGAGGGAAGACGCATTGATAAATATGTTTATTGAGACCAGAATGTAAACACGACTATGTGATTCGATAGCCTTCAAAAAGTTCAGTGCTTCACTCCAACCAAAATTACAACCCTAATTTACAAAATAAAACTAAAACTAACACTGAAACTAATAAAAACTAAACTAAAACTAAGTATTTCAAAACAAAAACGAATACAAACTAGCAAAACTGCTTTAAAAACGAATTAAAACTAACTGAGTTTGGAAAAACTAAACTAAAAACTAAATAAAAACTAAAACTAATGGGAAATCCAAAACTAATATAACCTCAAACTTCACGGCAGAAATAAACGTCACGTAGGGTTCGTCCACCTCCATTTCTCTACAGTCTGTCGGCTCCGCCCAGGTGTCAATCATCCAGGTTTATTAAGTCGTTCCTGAGATATGGCCTTGAACTGGCACGGACGACGTGATACAAGCGAACCCAACATGGTTCTGTGAATCCAATAAGTGACATATTTAAAGGACATAAAGCCAGTTTTATAGTTTGGGACCTGAAAAAGCTCACAGGTATCAACATGGACAGTTTGGAAAGCTCCTGTTGGAGAACCTGTCTCCCTGGTATCACCTCATTACCTCTGCTGGAATCTCACCTGTGGTATTTATGTTTTAACTCCAGATTTGTTCAAAACGTCCTTGTGACTGCTGAGATATCCTCTTTTTAATTTAACGGCCGTGCGTCTCAGGAGCGGACTTCGTTAGGGAGGGTCCACCCCGATGCGCCGGGGACGGCGGAGTCGATAAGCAGCCCTCCGAGCTTTTACTGGAGCGTGTGAAGAGTTTAAAGTATGATAACCTCATCAGTGACGCTTGTCATTTGGCTGAAGTGTAACCACAGTTTAATGTGATTTAAAGGTGGAATTAAAGGCGCCTACAGGAGGAGCGGGAGCGTGGTCAGCGGTGGCCTGGCGGGACGCCGAAGACGAAGGGAAAAATCAATGAGCAGGAGTCACCTCAATCACTTTAACTAGGCGCCACCGACACCCGGGGGCCTCTCAGGGGCCAATTTGTGGAGCAAACAGGAGTGTGTGATTGCTGGTGAGGTCCCAGCGGACCTGGGGAGACCTGGCTCTATTCTAATAACCCTCTTAACATCCAGCCAGGCCTCTTGTCAGACTCCTCGCTATTTTATGGCCATAAACTGTTTGGGAGACGGAGGAGGCTTCGTTAAAGCAGCATCTCCACACGCCCCCGCCTCCTGCTGCGTGGGCACAAACCATGCCGTATCCTAATGGCATCCTGGATGGAGACGTGACAGTTTCCCTCAATAAATATTCATAATCAACTCCAGTTTTAAGTTTTTGTTTTGTAAACAAACTGCAGATGACGGCTCCTCAATGGCTGCAGCTCAGATTGGGAGTCACTGACAGTTCTGGATAATTAGCGAGGTTATTGGTTATTGGTGTCAGAGACGCTCCAGCGATGCGTCGGGGAGGTTTTTTTAACAAAATAAAAATAAAGCGCCGATCCCCAGAGGTGTCCTCTGGTTGGTCCTGGCGAGCAGCCTTGAAACAGGAGTGAAGATTTACAAAAGTAAGATAATACAATACAATACCAAGACTCTAAAGCTCCAGAAGAAGTCATAATATCAGGATAAAAGATAAAATAATAAAGTTGTAGTTTTATGAGAAAAATGGCTGCAAATCTACAAATCTAATTTTAAAAGTCCTAATTAGAGGAAAAAAGTGAATATTTTAAATAAAGTTAGTAACTTCTAGGAGAGTCATAATGTTCTAATTAATGTTCTTATTAATCTCTTGAGTTGGAGATTTAGGGCCCTATCTTGCGCCAAACCTCCTAAACCTGCTATTAAGGGATAGCAGGTAGCAGGAGGGGCGTTCCCCCACAAAGAACGCAATCTTCCACCTCCCAAAACCCACGATCTTACCTGCGAAAACCACTATATTATGCTACATTATGCATGGGAGTGTTTAAGGCGTTCCACCTGTTTCCAATCAGTGCGTCAGCAGCCATTGCCTTTAAGAGCAGGTTGGGCTACCAGCTAACCGTTAACCGCTATGGAGCGTCTTTTCACCCAGATCAGAGCAGCTCTCATGGGCAGCTGGTCTGGGACTCTGCTGTAGAGCTTCCTCCTCCTCTGCACTGATATATTCATAACTAGCTCTAACTAATGTGGAGCAAATGATTTAATCATTTCTTTTGTACTCCAAGAAGTTTCAACAAACTGCTCAGAAAAAATAGAGCCAGTGAGCTTCCAGGAAAGCATTTATTAACTAGAAAAGCACTCAGAGAGCGCAGACCTCCACCAAGCACAACAGTTCTCCCATACAGCGATTTACAGATTGAGATAAAATCCGCCTTCTGGATCAGATCCGGATCAGCCTCTGAAATTTTATAGAGGTTTTTATTGTTAATACCTGAGTGAAATGTAATGAATTGTGGGCAATAATTAATGGAGATGTTGAGAAACAAAATGTCCGGCACCATTGAGCGCATGTTATGGTCTCAAGCCGGGTTGTGAACCCGCAACCTTCCACCTCTGGGGCTCCTGAGCACAACCCACTGCGCCACCTTCAATCCTCTACATAGACACTCAGATCCACCTATGTTTCACCTTCCCATCCGACGAGCAGCCCAGGTGTGGCACTGCACACCTGTACCTATTCAGTCATCATTCAACCAGACTCGTCTCCAGATCTTCCCACAGAAACGCCTGATCCAGCCATTCGCAGTGCCACCTTCTTGCCTTCGTCGTCCCCTGGATTGTTGGTTTGGCTGCCAACCCTCGAATCCTCCTTTTTTACATCTGAGAGAATTAAACTCTTAAAATTCCAGAACTCCCTTCCTGTCTCCATTGTGGTTGCTTTAGGATTCAAGAAACAACTAAACAGCTCAATGTTATCGAAAATTTGAAAGTGATCCAGAATCCAGGATTTCTTCCGGATCATACCCAAAATAAAATCAGTTCTTCCTTTTCACATTTCTGACAACTCCTGAAAATGTCATCAAAATCCATCCATAACTTTTTGAGTTATCTTGAACATATCCCCTGCGCCAGACGCACCAAGACGCATAGCCGCTGGGAGCGGTGCTTTTTAAAATACTGCAGGACGGATCATTGGATGAGCATTGATCCAGAGGAACACGTATGATGACATCTACCTTCTACCTCTGAGAACATCTCGGGTCCTCCGGTGCACAAGGAGAGGATCAGAGGGATACGAGCACAGTACAAGAAACTCCACAACAGAGTTCTGTGATCTCCTCGTTTCCTCCACAGCAAACATCTAGATGAGATCATGCCACAGCTGTACAGAAATCATCTGCCCTTAAGAGAATAATAATGTATGAAAGTAATACAGTGATGCATAATCAAGAGGTAGAGCCGGTTGTACAGTCCACATGTGACTGGGTGGACGCGCAATGACGCGATTTGGACGCGCTCTTTTACGCACCGACATGCCAGTTGCGCTTTCCACAAACTCAGTATCTTGCAGTACTGGTATCTTGCAGATTTGGGGTATTGGGTAATGGGTGGTCAGACCACCCATTACCCAATACCCAAAATCTGCGAGATACAGGTACCGCAAGATACCGAATTCGTGGAAAGCGCAAGAGACACGCCCATTACCGCGCCTACAATGTGCTTAAGGGAGTCGGCATAATGGGTAACAGGTTTTGGGAGGTGGAAGATTGCATTAGCGGTTGGCAGAGGCTCCTAAATCTGAGATTTGCAGGTAATGGGTTTTGGGTATTGGGTAGCAGGAGGTGCAAGATAGGGACCTTAAGATTAAAATTATTATGAGGAAAAAAAAACCTGCAAGATAGAAATTCTGATGAAACAAAATACATTTGTAATTTAATGAGGACTAAAATTTAAATAAAAAGTAATAATAATAAGAGAATCAAGTGGTTCTATGAAGGAAAAGTCGCTGTAATTTTACGCTGATAAAAAGTTGCAATCTGTTAAAAGGAGGACTGTGGAGCTGCTGGTTTGGCTGCTCTTGGGTCGTAGCTTCACAGATGATCATCACATGATCAGGACAAGCTGAGACGGACTTCAGAACCTCTGAGTCCGTTCAGGTTCTGGCATCAGGTTGATGGTTCCAGCTCAGATGCTCCTCAGCTCCCAGAAGATCCAGGTCCAGTGAGGTTTCAGGACGTTCAGATGTTCCTGTGCTCCTCCTCCTCCAGGAGGTTCCTCCACTTATCTGACCGGGCCGTAAAAGCAGAACCTGCTTGTGCATTTTAGCTCTGATTAAATTAGGCGTCGCCTGCTAAGTTCATTTCAGTATCAGTCATGCCTCACTAAAATGGAAATTTGTTTCTGGGGGAAAAAGGACATTAAACATTGCCCTTTGTAATAAATGAAATGGGAATTGCAAATATGAGCAGTCATCAAATTTAATTGTTCTCTCTGGTGGCTGGTTTGTGGTGCTGAGGAGCGAAGGTTCGGAGGACGGAGGTGGTTAAATGTAGCGAGTAACGCGCCGCCTGAACGGGCTAATGAAGCCGCCGTTTATGACCCACGGCAGCGGTGGCGGCCTCGAATGGAGACAAGATGGCCGTCGATGCGCTGAACACGGCATCCCATAAACCTGCAAACACACACACACTTCTACACACACTTCTACACAGCAACACGGCTAATGTGAGAGCAAATTCAGTTCAGTTTATTTGAGACTCCAGCGACAAGCAGAAGTCTGGAGGCATTTTACAAGAAAATAAACACTTTCAGTTCTGCCAAACCAGTTCAGTCTGGTTCCAGTTTAACCCAGTTACAGTCCAACCCAGTTCCAGTCCAACCCAGTTCCAGTTTAACTCAGTTCCAGTCCAACCCAGTTCCAGTTAACCCAGTTCCAGTTTAACCCAGTTACAGTCCAACCCAGTTCCAGTTTAACCCAGTTCCAGTTAACCCAGTTCCAGTTAACCCAGTTCCAGTTTAACTCAGTTCCAGTCCAACCCAGTTCCAGTTTAACCCAGTTCCACTTAACCCAATTAAAGCCAGTTCCAGTCCAACCCAGTTCCAGTTTAACCCAGTTCCACTTAACCCAATTAATGCCAGTTCCAGTCCAACCCAGTTCCAGTTAACCCAGTTCCAGTCCAACTGAGTTACAGTTTAACTCAGTTCCAGTCCAACCCAGTTCCAGTTTAACCCAGTTCCACTTAACCCAATTAATGCCAGTTCCAGTCCAACCCAGTTCCAGTTTAACCCAGTTCCAGTCCAACCCAGTTCCAGTTAACCCAGTTGCAGTTAAACCCAGTTCCAGCCCAACTCAGTTCCAGTTTATCCCAGTTCCAGTCCAACCCAGTTCCAGTTTAACCCAGTTCCACTTAACCCAATTAATGCCAGTTCCAGTCCAACCCAGTTCCAGTTAACCCAGTTCCAATTTAACCCAGTTCCAGTTAACCCAGTTCCAGTTAACCCAGTTCCAGTTTAACTCAGTTCCAGTCCAACCCAGTTCCAGTTTAACCCAGTTCCACTTAACCCAATTAATGCCAGTTCCAGTCCAACCCAGTTCCAGTTTAACCCAGTTCCACTTAACCCAATTAATGCCAGTTCCAGTCCAACCCAGTTCCAGTTAACCCAGTTCCAGTCCAACCGAGTTCCAGTTTAACTCAGTTCCAGTCCAACCCAGTTCCAGTTTAACCCAGTTCCACTTAACCCAATTAATGCCAGTTCCAGTCCAACCCAGTTCCAGTTTCCCAGTTCCTTCTTAACCAATTAAGCCAGTTCCAGTCCAACCCAGTTCCAGTTCCAGTTTAAACCCAGTTCCAGTCCAACCCAGTTCCAGTTAACCCAGTTGCCCCAGTTTTAACCCAGTTCCAGTCCAACCCGTTCCAGTTTAACCCAGTTCCAGTTCCAACCCAGTTCCAGTTTAAAACCCAGTTCCACTTAACCCAATTAATGCCAGTTCCAGTCCAACCCAGTTCCAGTTAACCCAGTTCCAGTTTAACCCAGTTCCAGTCCAACCGGGTTCCAGTTTAACTCAGTTCCAGTCCAACTCAGTTCCAGTTTAACCCAGTTCCAGTTTAACCCCAGTTTCCAGTTAACCCAGTTCCACTTAACCCAATTAATGCCAGTTCCAGTCCAACCCAGTTCCAGTTTAACTCAGTTCCAGTCCAACCCAGTTCCAGTTAACCCAGTTCCAGTTTAACCCAGTTCCAGTCCAACCCAGTTCCAGTTAACCCAGTTCCAGTTTAACCCAGTTACAGTCCAACCCAGTTCCAGTTTAACCCAGTTCCAGTTAACCCAGTTCCAGTCCAACCCAGTTCCAGTTTAACCCAGTTCCACTTAACCCAATTAATGCCAGTTCCAGTCCACCAGTTTTCCAGTTAACCCAGTTTCCAGTTTAACCCAGTTCCAGTTAACCCAGTTCCAGTTAACCCAGTTCCAGTTAACTCAGTTCCAGTCCACCCAGTTCCAGTTCCAGTTTAACCCAGTTCCACTTAACCCAATTAATGCCAGTTCCAGTCCAACCCAGTTCCAGTTTAACCCAGTTCCACTTAACCCAATTAATGCCAGTTCCAGTCCAACCCAGTTCCAGTTAACCCAGTTCCAGTCCAACTGAGTTACAGTTTAACTCAGTTCTAGTCCAACCCAGTTCCAGTTTAACCCAGTTCCACTTAACCCAATTAATGCCAGTTCCAGTCCAACCCAGTTCCAGTTAACCCAGTTCCAGTCCAACCGAGTTCCAGTTTAACTCAGTTCCAGTCCAACCCAGTTCCAGTTTAACCCAGTTCCACTTAACCCAATTAATGCCAGTTCCAGTCCAACCCAGTTCCAGTTTAACCCAGTTCCAGTTTAACTCAGTTTCAGTTAACCCAGTTCCAGTTAAACCTAGTTCCAGTCGAACTTAGTTCCAGTTTAACCCAGTTCCAGTCCAACCCAGTTCCAGTTTAACCCAGTTCCACTTAACCCAATTAATGCCAGTTCCAGTCCAACCCAGTTCCAGTTAACCCAGTTCCAGTTTAACTCAGTTCCAGTCCAACCCAGTTCCAGTTTAACCCAGTTCCACTTAACCAAATTAATGCCAGTTCCAGTCCAACCCAGTTCCAGTTTAACCCAGTTCCACTTAACCCAATTAATGCCAGTTCCAGTCCAACCCAGTTCCAGTTAACCCAGTTCCAGTCCAACCAAGTTCCAGTTTAACTCAGTTCCAGTCCAACCCAGTTCCAGTTTAACCCAGTTCCACTTAACCCAATTAATGCCAGTTCCAGTCCAACCCAGTTCCAGTTAACCCAGTTCCAGTTTAACCCAGTTCCAGTTAACCCAGTTCCGTTCAACCCGTTCAGTTTAACCAGTCCAACCCAGTTCCAGTTTAACCCAGTTCCACTTAACCAAATTAATGCCAGTTCCAGTCCAACCCAGTTCCAGTTTAACCCAGTTCCAGTCCAACCCAGTTCCAGTTAACCCAGTTGCAGTTAAACCCAGTTCCAGCCCAACTCAGTTCCAGTTTATCCCAGTTCCAGTCCAACCCAGTTCCAGTTTAACCCAGTTCCACTTAACCCAATTAATGCCAGTTCCAGTCCAACCCAGTTCCAGTTAACCCAGTTCCAGTTTAACCCAGTTCCAGTTAACCCAGTTCCAGTTAACCCAGTTCCAGTTTAACTCAGTTCCAGTCCAACCCAGTTCCAGTTTAACCCAGTTCCACTTAACCCAATTAATGCCAGTTCCAGTCCAACCCAGTTCCAGTTTAACCCAGTTCCACTTAACCCAATTAATGCCAGTTCCAGTCCAACCCAGTTCCAGTTAACCCAGTTCCAGTCCAACCGAGTTCCAGTTTAACTCAGTTCCAGTCCAACCCAGTTCCAGTTTAACCCAGTTCCACTTAACCCAATTAATGCCAGTTCCAGTCCAACCCAGTTCCAGTTTAACCCAGTTCCACTTAACCCAATTAATGCCAGTTCCAGTCCAACCCAGTTCCAGTTTAACCCAGTTCCAGTCCAACCCAGTTCCAGTTAACCCAGTTGCAGTTTAACCCAGTTCCAGTCCAACTCACTTCCAGTTTAACCCAGTTCCAGTCCAACCCAGTTCCAGTTTAACCCAGTTCCACTTAACCCAATTAATGCCAGTTCCAGTCCAACCCAGTTCCAGTTAACCCAGTTCCAGTTTAACCCAGTTCCAGTCCAACCGGGTTCCAGTTTAACTCAGTTCCAGTCCAACTCAGTTCCAGTTTAACCCAGTTCCAGTTTAACCCAGTTCCAGTTTAACCCAGTTCCACTTAACCCAATTAATGCCAGTTCCAGTCCAACCCAGTTCCAGTTTAACTCAGTTCCAGTCCAACCCAGTTCCAGTTAACCCAGTTCCAGTTTAACTCAGTTCCAGTCCAACCCAGTTCCAGTTAACCCAGTTCCAGTTTAACCCAGTTACAGTCCAACCCAGTTCCAGTTTAACCCAGTTCCAGTTAACCCAGTTCCAGTCCAACCCAGTTCCAGTTTAACCAAGTTTAACCCCCAGTTCCAGGGTTTCCACTTAACCCAATTAATGCCAGTTCCAGTCCAACCCAGTTCCAGTTTAACCCAGTTCCAGTTTAACCCAGTTCCAGTTCCGTCCAGTTCCAACCCAGTTCCATTAACCCAGTTCCAGTCCAGTTTAAAGTTCCAGTTCCAGTCCAAACCCAGTTCCAGTTTAACCCAGTTCCACTTAAAACCCAATTAATGCCAGTTCCAGTCCAACCCAGTTCCAGTTTAACCCAGTTCCACTTCCAACCCAGTTCCAGTTTAAACTCCAGTTCCAGTCCAACCCAGTTCCAGTTAACCCAGTTCCAGTTCCAAGTTCCAGTTTAACCCAGTTCCAGTCCAACCCAGTTTCCAGTTTAACCCAGTTCCACTTAACCCAATTAATGCCAGTTCCAGTCCAACCCCAGTTTCCAGTTAAACCCAGTTCCAGTCCAACCGAGTTCCAGTTTAACTCAGTTCCAGTCCAACCCAGTTCCAGTTTAACCCAGTTCCACTTAACCCAATTAATGCCAGTTCCAGTCCAACCCAGTTCCAGTTTAACCCAGTTCCAGTTTAACTCAGTTTCAGTTAACCCAGTTCCAGTTAAACCTAGTTCCAGTCGAACTTAGTTCCAGTTTAACCCAGTTCCAGTCCAACCCAGTTCCAGTTTAACCCAGTTCCACTTAACCCAATTAATGCCAGTTCCAGTCCAACCCAGTTCCAGTTTAACCCAGTTCCACTTAACCCAATTAATGCCTGTTCCAGTCCAACCCAGTTCCAGTTAACCCAGTTCCAGTTTAACCCAGTTCCAGTTAACCCAGTTCCAGTCCAACTCAGTTGCAGTTTAACCCAGTTCCAGTTTAACTCAGTTCCAGTTTAACCCAGTTCCAGTCCAACCCAGTTCCAGTTTAACCCAGTTCCACTTAACCCAATTAATGCCAGTTCCAGTCCAACCCAGTTCCAGTTAACCCAGTTCCAGTTTAACCCAGTTCCAGTTAACCCAGTTCCAGTCCAACTCAGTTCCAGTTTAACCCAGTTTCCAGTTTAAACCCAGTTCCCAGTTTCCAACCAGTTCCCAGTCCAACTCAGTTCCAGTTTAACCCAGTTCCCGTTTAACCCAGTCCAGTTTAACCCAGTTCCAGTCCAGTTTAACCCAGTTCCAGTTAACCCAGTTCCAGTCCAACTCAGTTCCAGTTTAACCCAGTTCCAGTTTAACCCAGTTCCAGTTAACCCAGTTCCAGTCCAACTCAGTTCCAGTTTAACCCAGTTCCAGTTTAACCCAGTTCCAGTTAACCCAGTTCCAGTCCAACTCAGTTCCAGTTTAACCCAGTTCCAGATTAACCCAGTTCTACTTAACCCAATTAATGCCAGTTCCAGTCCAACCCAGTTCCCGTTAACCCAGTTCCAGTTTAACCCAGTTCCAGTTAACCCAGTTCCAGTCTAACTCAGTTCCAGTTTAACCCAGTTCCAGTCCAACTCAGTTCCAGTTTAACCCAGTTCCAGTCCAACCCAGTTCCAGTTTAACCCAGTTCCAGTTTAACCCAGTTCTACTTAGCCCAATTAATGCCAGTTTCAGTCCAACCCAGTTCCAGTTCAACCTAGTTCCACTCAGCCCAGTTCCAGTAGTCCAGTCCAGTTCAGTTCAGTTCAGTTTCACTTCAGTTCAGTTCAGTTCAGTCCGAGTTCCAGTCCCAGTCCAGTTTAGTCCAGTCCAGTCCCAGTTCCAGTCCCAGTTCCAGTCTCCGTCCAGTTTAGTCCAGTCCAGTCCCAGTTCCAGTCCCAGTCCAGTTTAGTCCAGTCCAGTTCCAGTTCCAGTTCCAGTCCCAGTCCCAGTCCAGTTTAGTCCAGTCCAGTCCCAGTTCCAGTCCCAGTCCAGTCCAGTCCCAGTTCCAGTCAGAGTCCAGTTTTGTCCAGTCCAGTTCCAGTTCCAGTTCCAGTTTAGTTCCAATTAAAGGTGAAGAGCTGAAATCTCATCTCAGAACTGGGTTTATCTGAAATCTTAGAGGTTTTATCTCTTGTCTTTTATCTCTTATTTCTTGTCTTTTATCTCTTGTCTTTTATCTCTTATTTCTTATCTTTTATCTTTTATCTTTTATCTCTTGTCTTTTATCTCTTATCTCTTGCCTTTTATCTCTTGTCTTTTATCTCTTATTTCTTATCTTTTATCTCTTATCTCTTGTCTTTTATCTCTTGTCTTTTATCTCTTATCTCTTGTCTTTTATCTCTTGTCTTTTATCTCTTGTCTTTTATCTCTTATCTCTTATCTTTTATCTCTTGTCTTTTATCTCTTATTTCTTATCTTTTATCTCTTATCTCTTGTCTTACTCTTTTCTTTTATCTCTTATCTCTTGTCTTTTATCTCTTGTCTTTTATCCCTTATCTTTTATCTCTTGTCTTTTATCTCTTATCTCTTATCTTTTATCTCTTATCTCTTGTCTTTTATCTCTTGTCTTTTATCTCTTATCTCTTGTCTTTTATCCCTTATCTTTTATCTCTTGTCTTTTATCTCTTATCTCTTATCTTTTATCTCTTGTCTTTTATCTCTTATTTCTTATCTTTTATCTCTTATCTCTTGTCTTTTATCTCTTGTCTTTTAATCTCTTGTCTTTTATATCTTCTCTTATCTCTTGTCTTTTATTTATCTCTGTCTTTTATATCTCTTTATCTTTTATCTCTTATCTCTTATCTTTTATCTCTTATCTTTATCTTTTGTCTTTTATCCCTTATCTTTTATCTCTTGTCTTTTATCTCTTATCTCTTATCTTTTATCTCTTGTCTTTTATCTCTTATTTCTTATCTTTTATCTCTTATCTCTTGTCTTTTATCTCTTGTTTTTTATCTCTTATCTCTTGTCTTTTATCTCTTGTCTTTTATCCCTTATCTTTTATCTCTTGTCTTTTATCTCTTATCTCTTATCTTTTATCTCTTATCTCTTGTCTTTTATCTCTTGTCTTTTATTTATTCTCTTTCTTTATCTCTTGTCTTTTATCTCTTTTATCCTTTTATCTCTTATCTCTTTATCTCTTATCCTTTCTTTTATTTTCTCTCTTTCTTTTTATCTCTTATCTTTATCTCTTATCTCTTGTCTTTTATCTCTTATCTTTATCTCTTGTCTTTTATCTCTTATCTCTTGTCTTTTATCTCTTATCTCTTGTCTTTCATCTCTTATCTTTTATCTCTTATCTCTTGTCTTTTATCTCTTATCTTTTATCTTTTATCTCTTGTCTTTTATCTCTTATCTCTTGTCTTTTATCTCTTGTCTTTTATCTTTTATCTCTTGTCTTTTATCTCTTATCTCTTGTCTTTTTCTTTATCTCTTATCTCTTGCCTTTTCTTTATCTTTTATCTCTTATCTCTTGTCTTTATCTCTTCTTTGTCTTATCTCTTGCTCTTATTATCTCTTATCTCTTTATCTCTTTATCTCTTGTCTTTTATCTCTTATCTCTTATCTCTTGTCTTTTATCTCTTATCTTTTATCTCTTGTCTTTTATCTTTTATCTTTATCTCTTATCTCTTGCCTTTTATCTCTTATCTTTTATCTCTTATCTCTTGTCTTTTATCTCTTATCTTTTATCTCTTATCTCTTATCTCTTGTCTTTTATCTCTTATCTCTTGTCTTTTATCTTTTATCTCTTGTCTTTTCTATCTTATCTCTTATCTCTTGTCTTTTATCTTTTATCTCTTCTCTCTTATCTCTTGCCTTTTATCTCTTATCTTTTATCTCTTATTTCTTGTCTTTTATCTCTTATATTTTATCTCTTATCTCTTGTCTTTTATCTCTTATCTTTTATCTCTTATCTCTTGTCTTTTATCTCTTATCTCTTGTCTTTTATCTCTTGTCTTTTATCTCTTATCTCTTGTCTTTTCTTATCTCTTGTCTTTTATCTCTTATCTCTTGTCTTTTATCTCTTATCTCTTTATCTCTGTTTTTATCTCTTTATCTATCTCTTATCTCTTGTCTTTTATCTCTTATCTTTTATCTCTTATCTCTTGTCTTTTATCTCTTATCTTTTATCTCTTGTCTTTTATCTCTTATCTCTTGTCTTTTATCTCTTATCTTTTATCTCTTATCTCTTGTCTTTTATCTCTTATCTTTTATCTCTTGTCTTTTATCTCTTATCTCTTGTCTTTTATCTCTTATCTTTTATCTCTTATCTCTTGTCTTTTATCTCTTATCTTTTATCTCTTATCTCTTGTCTTTTATCTCTTATCTTTTATCTCTTATCTCTTGTCTTTTATCTCTTATCTTTTATCTCTTGTCTTTTATCTCTTATCTCTTGTCTTTTATCTCTTATCTTTTCTTTTATCTCTTATCTCTTGTCTTTTATCTCTTATCTTTTATCTCTTATCTTTTATCTCTTATCTCTTGTCTTTTATCTCTTATCTTTTGTCTTTTATCTCTTGTCTTTTATCTCTTATCTCTTGTCTTTTATCGCTTGTCTTTTATCTCTTGTCTTTTATCTCTTATCTCATGTCTTTTATCTCTTGTCTTTTATCTCTTATCTCTTGTCTTTTATCTCTTATCTCTTGTCTTTTATCTCTTATCTTTTGTCTTTTATCTCTTATCTTTTATCTCTTGTCTTTTATCTCTTATCTCTTGTCTTTTATCTTTCATCTTCTCATCTTCTGACTCATCAGTGAGTTTATCAGGTCACGACTGAACTGAGTTTATAAAGTTAGTTTCTAAGTTTCTCCTCGTAATTTGTACATTTATAAATTCCTGATTTTTAACTTTTCTCGTTTAAATCTGTGAGTTTAAGACGTCGTAAATCTGAGATTTAACTTGAGTTGTCCAGTTTATTGGATCACAAACCTGAACGTTATAAAATGACGGTTTGACACAAGTTCAGTTGTTTTGAATTTTTGTCTTTTAAATTTCTGTCAGATAATTTTCCAGTTTGAGTCAGAAGTTTACAAACTAAAAACTTTTCTGCAGGTTTCAGTTTTAGTCCTTTTAGTCTCTCAGGTTGCTGAGTTTCTTCACATTTGCAGCTTTATAAAGTTATAAAATAATTATTTTTGCTGATGAAGTCACATTTTTCTCATTCAAATTTTCAGTTTTGTAAAATCACCATTTCTGAACCTTTTTTTTGCAAGTTTATAAAGTCGTGATTTCTTTGATTTTTTTTTTACCACATTAGTGAGATTATTGAGTCATAATCTCAGATTTTTCTCTTTAATCTTTAGCAGTTGTCGATCTCTAAACATGAGTTAACTGCTGCTGGCTTGCGCACGTTAGCATTAGCTCACGTTAGCATTAGCTCACGTTAGCATTAGCTCACGTTAGCGTGGTTTCAAAACTCCATGGAAGTGATTGTTATGTTGTAGGTGGCTGATCAGGTTTTACGTATTAAAGCTTGTGCTTCCCTCCTCGTAGAATTCACTCGGAGGATTCGTCACAAATAACCACCAAACTATCTTCTTCTGAAACTTTAACCAAGTTCCACGCCGCCATGTTTGTTGTGATCAGTGCTGTGCTGCAGGCTGCATTCAAGGTGGAACGTAAATTCCCACGTTCCCTCGTTTGCTAGTCGTTCTTTCAGCCTTTTCTATTTTTTTCTTTTTTTATGTGTAACATGTAGGAAAATACTGTGAATCTCAACTCAAGTCATCAACTACTAAAATTATGACCGAGTTAAGTTGTTTTCTGGCATGAGGGGGTATTCTTGATTTTCCTGATTGAGTAATCGTTTTTCTGATTATGCCGACGTCACTTGAACATAACATTCACTGCTGGTCATTCAAGGCTCAGAGGGAGCGAGGCACTGCTGTGTTGACAGAAATATAAATGTTATCGGGGATATTCGTCGTGATATCGGACTTATCGAAATGACGTCATAATTTTCTGTTATCGCCCCGATAATTATCGTGCACCCCCAGTCACAGTTTAACTGGTCATCTCATGTTAGATATCTAGGGTTATCTCAGACTGACGGATCCATCACAGATGTCGCCCGTTTTCTACTTGAAGTGTCTCTGTGGATCATCGTAGAGGCTTTGAGTTAATGAGTTAATGTTAATGAGAGCCATCGGGGCGTGAAGGAGACTCAGAGTAACATCATAGACCTAGTTAGGATAGTTGTGGTACGCACAGATGGTTAGTATTTCAGAGACATTAAGATCATTATGAAGTATTTCTGAAGGAGAGCGGTGTGATTGCTGACGGTAATTGGAGTGATTTGTTGATGGATCTGTGATGTAAAAGTGTGACAGCCAGCTAAAGCTGATGTATGGGTTCAGTTGTAGACACAACGGGAGGATCTTTACTGCATGTTAATGCTCTGCTGCTCTGCTACAACCCCAACAAGCTGCACCGGGCATTTAGAAACATTATGTGATTATCTGTGAACGGACGAGTGTGATCTCTTTGAATGTCCGTCAGAGTAAAAACGTACCAAATCCAACTTATTTTCCTCCATTACTGTTACTTATTTTAGTTACGTGGGAAAGCTGCATTTCAAACGTGGTTTTGCTGTTTTATTTTCTAACTCACTCGTTACCAAGTTGAGGTTCATCCTTCTGTGTAGCTTCGCTGAACTCGGCCTGAACGCCGTCTCAGCATTTATACTTGAAGAATAAGATCAATTCAATTTTATTTGTATAGCGTTTGTGACAATGCAAGTTGTCTCTAGGCGCTTTACAGGGACCCAGATCATGACCCCCGAGCAAATATCATCAACTAAAATTATAATATTTAATCCTAATCAGAGAACATAGCAGGTACAAAAAAAAACTCCAATAGTGGGAGAAAAAACTCCACTTTGAGGAAGAAACCTCAATCAGGACCTGGATCATCAGGGGGACCTTCCTGCCTCACGAAGTTACATTCAATATTAGTATTAGTAAAAATATAAATATATAAATAATATATAAATGTAAAAATATAAAATTAGTTAAAATATAACAAAGCCTCATTCAATCAGAGAAGGTGGTATTTAAACCGTTGATGAGCCCCTTCCAACAGAAGCTGTTCAAGGACCCATCTGTGGACTCATTCCTCCATCTGTGGACTCATTCCTCCATCTGTGGACTCGTTCCTCCTCCATCTGTGGACTGGTTCAGCCATCGTCTGTGGACTTGTTCCTTCATCGGTGAACTCGCTCCTCCATCTGTGGACTCGTTCCTCCATCTGTGGACTCGTTCCTCCATCTGTGGACTCATTCCTCCATCTGTTGACTCGTTCCTCCATCTGTGGACTCGTTCTCCTCCATCTGTGGACTCGTTCCTCCATCTGTGGACTTGTTCTCCATTGGACTCGTTCCTCTCTCTGTGGACTCGTTCCTCCATCTGTGGATCTCCTCCATCTGTGGACTCGTTCCTCCATCTGTGGACTCATTCCTCCATCTGTGCCGTCCTCCATCTGTGGACTCATTCCTCCATCTGTGGACTCGTTCCTCATGTGGACTCGTTCCTCCATCTGTGGACTCCTCCATTCCTCCATCTGTGGACTCATTCCTCCATCTGTGGACTCGTTCCTCCATCTGTGGACTCGTTCCTCCATCTGTGGACTCATTCCTCCATCTGTGGACTCATTCCTCCATCTGTGGACTCGTTCCTCCGTCTGTGGACTCGTTCCTCCATCTGTGGACTCGTTCCTCCATCTGTGGACTCGTTCCTCCATCTGTGGACTCATTCCTCCATCTGTGGACTCGTTCCTCCATCTGTGGACTCATTCCTCCATCTGTGGACTCGTTCCTCCATCTGTGGACTCATTCCTCCATCTGTGGACTCGTTCCTCCGTCTGTGGACTCATTCCTCCATCTGTGGACTCGTTCCTCCATCTGTGGACTCATTCCTCCACCTGTGGACTCGTTCCTTCATCTGTGGACTTGTTCCTCCATCTATGGACTCGCTCCTCCATCTGTGGACTTGTTCCTCCATCTGTGGACTCGTTCCTCCATCTGTGGACTGGTTCCTCCATCTGTGAACTTGTTCCTCCTTCTGTGGACTTGCTCCTCCATCTGTGGACTCATTCCTTCATCTGTGGACTCGTTCCTCCATCTGTGGACTCATTCCTCCACCTGTGGACTCGTTCCTTCATCTGTGGACTTGTTCCTCCATCTATGGACTCGCTCCTCCATCTGTGGACTTGTTCCTCCATCTGTGGACTCGTTCCTCCATCTGTGGACTCATTCCTCCATCTATGGACTCGCTCCTCCATCTGTGGACTTGTTCCTCCATCTGTGGACTCGTTCCTCCATCTGTGGACTGGTTCCTCCATCTGTGAACTTGTTCCTCCTTCTGTGGACTTGCTCCTCCATCTGTGGACTCATTCCTTCATCTGTGGACTCGTTCCTCCATCTGTGGACTCATTCCTCCACCTGTGGACTCGTTCCTTCATCTGTGGACTTGTTCCTCCATCTATGGACTCGCTCCTCCATCTGTGGACTTGTTCCTCCATCTGTGGACTCGTTCCTCCATCTGTGGACTGGTTCCTCCATCTGTGAACTTGTTCCTCCTTCTGTGGACTCGTTCCTCCATCTGTGGACTCATTCCTCCATCTGTTGACTCGTTCCTCCATCTGTGGACTCATTCCTCCACCTGTGGACTCGTTCCTTCATCTGTGGACTTGTTCCTCCATCTATGGACTCGCTCCTCCATCTGTGGACTTGTTCCTCCATCTGTGGACTCGTTCCTCCATCTGTGGACTGGTTCCTCCATCTGTGAACTTGTTCCTCCTTCTGTGGACTTGCTCCTCCATCTGTGGACTCATTCCTTCATCTGTGGACTCGTTCCTCCATCTGTGGACTCATTCCTCCACCTGTGGACTCGTTCCTTCATCTGTGGACTTGTTCCTCCATCTATGGACTCGCTCCTCCATCTGTGGACTTGTTCCTCCATCTGTGGACTCGTTCCTCCATCTGTGGACTGGTTCCTCCATCTGTGAACTTGTTCCTCCTTCTGTGGACTGGTTCCTCCATCTGTGAACTTGTTCCTCCTTCTGTGGACTTGCTCCTCCATCTGTGGACTCATTTCTTCATCTGTGGACTGGTTCCTCCATCGTCTGTGGACTGGTTCCTCCATCTGTGGACTCATTCTTCCACCTGTGGACTGGTTCCTCCATCTGTGGACTAGTTCCTCCATCTGTGGACTCGTTCCTCCATCTGTGGACTCGTTCCTCCATCTCTGTCCATCTTTCAGTCTGTGGTTCTCCTTCTCTGATTGGTTCATAGCTGTCAGAGGTTCCTCTGCTTTTCTTCAGTCTCTGACTAGTTTCTCATCACTCCAAACTTTCTGCTGATCCGTTACATGTTGTGTGAGTCACCTCTTTTTTATCCTCCCCCCCCCCCCCCCCATCCCCTATGTGATCATATTTTCTTCTGCTAAAAGTGCCCTGGCCGGAGGGTGGTGTACTTGGCCATCTATAGGCACTTGTAAGTGCTTGTGGAGTGCTTGAGTATACTCCCCTCTGACAACGGTAGAAGCGCTGTTATAGCTGCTGATCCAAGCACCGTTGACTCCTGTCCATATGTTGTTGTTGTTTCTGTATGTTTCTCTTGGACGGTGTACTGGGAAGACAAATTTCACCGTGTTGGGACGCTGGCTCAGTGACGATAATAAATCTGATTCTGATTCTGATTCTGATTCTACTGTTTTCAGCTGCAGATTTTATCATCTTCACTTTAAATTCTGCAGTAAAGCTTCTTCTTTTTGGTGTCATATTTGTGTTCTCTTAGTCTTTATGGTTTAGTCTTGTCATTTTTTCAGTATCAATGTTCAGTTGTGATCATAGACAATTACCTTTTGTTGTCATGGAGACATGGAGGATATTATTGATATATAAGTCACTTCGAAATATAAGTCGCAGGACCAGCCAAACAACTTTAAAAAAACAGAACTTGTAGTCAAGAAAATATTACTATAAATATGGTGTCAACTGTTTACGTCGCTCTGTAATATCATCACCAGCCACTAGAGAGCAGCGCAGCTTCTTTTTCAGCAGCTCTGTAGCTCATGGCGCTTACTTTCCTACTTGAGCAAATAAAGTATAATTTACGTGACTTGGAACTGATGAATGTTGCGCATCAGTCATCTTTAAAGACGCTGCAACAAACTATTGTTCTACCTGACTTGAAGATGAAGAAGAAGAAGGAGCACCGGGGAATACGAGCATGCAGCACATTTCTTACGTTCCACGTCAACACATTTGGAGCCAGATGCACATCAGGGTCCAACATGGGGTTCACAGTTACAGCGTAGCGGTATCGCTTTGACGGAGAAGTATAACCCTTTAACCAGTTGAAAATCTGCCTGTTACAAGTAAAAACTAAACAAATCGATTGCAGATTCACTTCTTTGAGTTCTGTTGGTAAATTGCATAAAGACTGAAGGAGTTGCTGCTAGCAGCAGGTAGCAAGTTAGCTCAGTGGATAAACAGGATATTCACATGTTGTCAATGTGCCCATTAGTGTGGCTCTATTTCCTGTGAATGCCCGCTGAAGCTGTAGAGCCCGAGCATGTACCCGCACATGTTTCAATTCAATTCAATTCAATTCAATTCAATTTTATTTATATAGCGTCTGTTACAATGACAGTTGTCTCTAGGCGCTTTACAGAGACCCAGAGCATGACCCCCGAGCAAATATCATCAACTAAGATTATATAATTAAATCCAATCAATGATAATGGCAGGTAAAAAACTCCCACGTAGGGAGAAAAAAAACCTTTATACCAAACAGTGGCAAGGAAAAACTCCACTTTAAGAGGAAGAAACCTTGAGCAGGACCTGGATCATATGGGGGGACCTTCCTGCCGAAGGCCAGCCGGGTAGAGAAAGAAAAAGAGGGGAGACAGGACAGAGAGAGGATGTAGGACAGAGAGAAGATGGAGGACAGAAAGAGGATGTAGGACAGAGAGAGGAGAGCACAGAAAAAGTAAAAATAATAATAAAGAAGTAGTGGAATTGTTGTAGGGTGAATGCAAGCGAGCTATGGAGGGCCCTTGGGCGTGTGGTCAGCGTAATGAGCCATGATAGGCTCTTGAGTATCAGTAATGTGCGGGTGGGGTGTAGGTGAGGTGTGTGAGAGAAGGGGGAGGGGGGGGGAGGAGGGGGTTTGGGTTTTAAGAAAAGAGAAGGGTAGGATTTCAAGCAAAAGGATGCAATATATAAACATAAACAGATGGAGGCAGCAGCACTGGGATGAGATGGCCAGAGGACCAGGTCGCCGATCACCACGCCAGTCGGTACCCAAACACAAGTGGAGGAGAACCCCGGGATGGACAGAGGATGGAACTGCAAGTCAGCGTGAAACCCAGGAAACTCTGGCCTGCAAATACACAAAGAGAAAAGGGGGCAGAAACAGCACAACAAACACAGGAAAGCAAAGAAAATGGAGCACAGTTTCAGTAACAGGGTTCTCCCAAATAATTATAAATGAGCTGGAGGAGGAGGAAGGGAGGAAGAAAGGGAAGAAAAAGGAGAAGAGCAGCGGAGACACCACTCAGCAGGTCATGTTGGTGTCCCCCTGCAGCGTAGGCCTATAGCAGCAAAGCTATGACGAAGCTGTGATTAAGACGAGCTACTCTAGTCTTACTACTACAACTATAGTTATAACTATTAGCCCCTACACACTATAGATTAGACTAACTGTAGGCTTTACTGAACAGAAATGTTTTCAGTTTAGTTTTAAAAATGGAGATGGTATCAGCCTCCTGAACCCAAACTGGTAGCTGGTTCCATAAAAAAGGTGCCTGGTAGCAGAAGGTCCGTCCTCCAAACCTACTTTTAGATATTCTAGGAACGACGAGTAATCCTGCACTCTGAGAGCGGAGAACTCTATTAGGAGCATAACATGCTATCAGGTCTTGTAAATAGCGCGGAGCTAGGCCATTAAGGGCCTTATATGCGAGAAGCAGAATTTTAAACTCAATTCTAAATTTCACAGGAAGCCAATGGAGGGAGGCTAACACGGGAGAGATGTGATCTCGCTAACGGATTCCTGTCAGCACCCTCGCTGCTGCGTTCTGGATCAATTGAAGGCTATTTAGCGAGCTTTTCGGACATCCTGCTAACAACGCATTACAGTAATCCAGTCTAGAACTAACAAACGCGTGGATTAATTTTTCGGCATCACCCTGGGAGAGGATGCTCCTAATCTTGGCAATATTTCGGAGATGAAAAAAGGCAGTCTTGCAAACCTGATTAATATGCTGCTTAAATGACATATCCTGATCAAAAATAACTCCAAGGTTTTTCACAGCTGTGCTGGAAGCCAGCGTAAATCCAGTCAATCCATTACTCAGGTGTTTGGGACCAAAGACAATAACCTCTGTTTTATCCGAGTTTAGAAGCAAAAAGTTAGAGGACATCCAGGACTTAATGTCATTAAGACACCCTTGAAGTTTAGCCAAAGGTTTTGTTTCCTCTGGTTTCATAGATAAGTACAGCTGCGTAGCATCAGCGTAGCAATGAAAGTTTATGCCATGGCTCTGGATAATTTTTCCCAAGGGCAACATGTATAAAGTGAAAAGGATTGGTCCCAGAACTGAACCCTGTGGGACGCCATAGCAGACCCTAGTCCGTGAAGAAACGTCATTAACATGGACGAACTGGAACCTGTCAGATAAGTATGACTTAAACCAGCCTAATGCTGTCCCTTTAATTCCAACAGTGTGCTCCAATCTATGCAGCAAAAGGCCGTGATCAACGGTATCAAAAGCAGCACTGAGGTCCAGCAGAACAAGGACAGAAACTAATCCATTGTCTGAGGCCATGAGGAGGTCGTTGGAGACTCTAATTAGCGCAGTTTCTGTGCTATGATGAGTTCTAAACCCTGACTGAAAGACCTCAAATAGATCATTTCTATGCAGGTGTTCTCCTAACTGGCTAGCAACTATTTTTTCCAGAATTTTAGAGATAAATTTTTTGTTCAAGAGTAAAATCCCACAGTCCTTGTTCTTCGTTTGAAATATATTGACTGAAAATTTTTCCTTCTGTCACAAAAGACAGAAATCTGCAGTGAATTAACAAAACAATATTAATCCCATTAAATTGTGTCTTTACCAGTTTCAGGCTACTTTATTGTGTGTGTGCTTTTTTTTTTTTTAAGATGTCTTAGCAGAAGATACTTGCATTTTTCCTCAGTCCTGTTACCAAAACTCACATTGTAAAAAGTAAATAAGTAACGGCACTAAAAGTAAAGGACTGAGTTTTTGGCACAGTATTAGCAAATGTGTAACACATAGGGACATAGGATTCAGATTTACAAAAATATATTTTTCTTAAATAAACAACATGAAAAATAATTTAGGTAACAGGACTGTAAGCTGAGATTGACCTTATTAATCAAAGTTTTAAAATCATGAAACATACAGACAACAAAAAGGGAGAACTTCCTGTTGACCCTCCCATCGCCCACATTAACAACTTTATTGTGATATAGATTTTGTCCGGATACCATCCAGCTAAATATTCCATCACACTTTCACAAAGTGATAAATAAATAACATCTGACACCTTTATTGACCTGCTGTGACGTGACGCATCTATGAGCCGTGGAGCATAAAGACGGTGTAAGCAACTTTTTGTTTTATTGTATTTGGAAAAATAATTAAGTAGTTTATAATGTAACTACGTAAGCCAGTGTTGTGTTTATCTGCCACAGCGGCGAAGCCGTAAACAGCGATTACCGTTGTAGCGTCTGAAAGTGAATATAACTAAATACGGGCGTTAACCACCGACCAGTGGCGAGACAGAAACGAGCTCGTTTGGACATATGCCCGTTACCACAACAGAAGCAAAATGATTCCCGATGTCTTAACTTTTATTCTTTTGTATTAAGTTTGCAAAACTCACAAAGTGCTGCTGAAGTAAAAAATACAAGTTAACATCTTTGGATGTGCTTCATATAAGGGCCAGATTCAAGGCTTCTGGGAATAAAAAGCTCCAAGTCATGTCTTATGGCCTTTTTTGACTGGAAAAAAGTAATAAATGAATAAATGTGTTTCCAAAGCTCCAAAAGTAATGAGGACTGTTATCTCTTTGGAGTAGCGAGTCTATCGCTGCTGTTAGAGGAGTAAATCCATGAAAGGTCAGGAGGAACAACGCAGTCGAGCCTCTTCTGTCAAATTCTGCAGCGTCAGACACTCATAAATAAATATAATGAAAGCAGAAAACACGATAATCAGTCACACTAATTAACTGCTAATTCTTCTGAGGACTGTACAGGCTTGATAAAGACTGTAGAGCTTATTCAAGTACATCAGTGCTGGATTTTATAACCAGAGCTTTCTTCCTATATTCAGAAGAGCCACCAGGGGGCCCTGGAGGTACCAGGCCAGCCTTCATATCCGCTACTTGTAGGGAAACAAAATTATAAAAACAAAATCTGAATTTATTAGCTTTTTTCATGCAGATCTACAAACTCTGAATTGTATAATTTATTTGTTTTCATTTTTATTTAAAATTTTCTGTCTCCTCTGTGATGTCACAATTTGAGATTTCACAATGTGAAATTATCCTAAAACACCATCACCCCATATAATAGCTAGCTAGCTTTATTTTGTTAGCTAAATTTTAATTTTACCTATTCAATAGTATTAAGTTACAGTTTATTTGTGACTTTATCTCACATTAAACTCTCAGAAGTGCTCTCAGAAACTGTGATGAACATTTTACAAGCGTTAAAATTCAGAAATACATTTTATTTTATTTGTAGAAGTTTATTCAGCACCTGGTGGCCCTCGAATCCAGAAGCATTTTCTCACAAATTTCTCACAAGTCAGAATTTCATTTTTATTTCTATTATTTTAAATTTCAGTTATTTTTTTTCTGTTATTTAAATTTTCAAAATTAGTTTTTTTTTATTTCTATTATTTTAAATTTCAAAGTTAGTTTTTTTATTTTTGTTCATTTAAATTTCAAAATTAGTTTGTTTTTATTTCTATCATTTTAAATTTCAAAGTAGTTTTTTATTTCTATTATTTTAAATTTCAAAATTAGTTTGTTTTTATTTCTATTATTTTAAATTTCAAAATTAGTTAGTATTTATTTCAAATTTCAAAGTTAGTTTTTAATTTCTGTTATTTTAAATATCAAGTTAGTTTTTTTTATTTTCTATTATTTTAAATTTTAAGATTTTTTTTCCTGTTATTTTAAATTAAAGCAAATTAGTTTGTTTTTATTTCTATTATTTCAAATTTCAAAGTTAGTTTTTTATTTCTGTTATTTTAAATTCCAAAATCATTTTGTTTTTATTTCTATTATTTTAAATTTCAAAGTTAGTTTTTAATTTCTGTTATTTTAAAATTTCAAAATTAGCTTGTTTTTATTCTATCATTTTAAATTTCAAAGTTAGTTTTTTATTTCTGTTATTTTAAATTTCAAAATTAGTTTGTTTTTATTTCTATTATTTTAAATTTCAAAATTAGTTAGTGTTTATTTCAAATTTCAGTTAGTTTTTAATTTCTGTTATTTTAAATATCAAGTAAGTTTTTTTATTTTCTATTATTTTAAATTTTAAGATTTTTTTTCCTGTTATTTTAAATTAAAGAAAATTAGTTTGTTTTTATTTCTATTATTTCAAATTTCAAAGTTAGTTTTTTATTTCTGTTATTTTAAATTCCAAAATCATTTTGTTTTTATTTCTATTATTTTAAATTTCAAAGTTAGTTTTTAATTTCTGTTATTTTAAATTTCAAAATTAGCTTGTTTTTATTTCTATCATTTTAAATTTCAAAGTTAGTTTTTTATTTCTGTTATTTTAAATTTCAAAATTAGTTTGTTTTTATTTCTATTATTTTAAATTTCAAAATTAGTTAGTGTTTATTTCAAATTTCAAAGTTACTTTTTTATTTCTGTTATTTTAAATATCAAAATTAGTTTTTTTTTCTTTCTATTATTTTCTATTTTAAAATTTTTATTTTTTTCCAGTTATTTTAAATTAAGGCAAATTAGTTTGTTTTTAATTCTGTTATTTTACATTTTAAAATTATTTTTTTATTTCTGTTATTTTAAATTCCAAAATCAGTTAGTTTTTATTTCTGTTATTTTAAATATCAAAATTAGTTTTTTTAATTTCTATTATTTTAAATTTTTAAATGTTTGTTTTTTTCCTGTTATTTTAAAATAAAGCAAATTAGTTTGTTTTTAATTCTGTTATTTTACATTTTAAAATTGTTTTTTTATTTCCGGTTTTTTAAATTCCAAATTTAGTTTGTTTTTATTTCTATTATTTTAAATTTCAAAATTAGTTTGTTTTCTATTATTTTATATTTCAAAATTAGATTTTTTTGTTTTTATTTTAAATTTCAAATTTTTTTTTATTGTTCTTTTTTCAAATGTGGGTTTTTCATAGAAATTTTATCCCCTCAGTGCGTCGTTATTGACCATCGTAAAGGGTTTGAACAAGAATTTGAATTTTGCCTTAAAAAACTTAGAAACAGCCCTGTTGATGAATCTGTTACCAGTGAGTCACTTTATGACAAAGACTCCCCCCCCCCCCTTTTCCTGCATCACCCAGCATGCACGCTGCTGGGCTTCTGCACTTTCATTATCATATATGTATATGTTGGTGCTGGAGGCTGTCGGCCATTAGAGCGCAGAGACAGACCTGCCCTCCTCCTCCCTCCCCCCCAGAGGGATGGAGACGTCCCACCAGGCCCTTCAGTTCGTGGGTCTGCAGGTTTGGGGGGTGACGTCATATGAATAATAAAACAAGAAGAAGCAGGTCAGACGAGAAGTTCTGGAGTTCTTCAGTTTCAGTGACCCCTCCTTTGATCTTGTTTCTAGAGCGGCAAAGAGATGAAAAGCAGCATACAACTTTTCTCTACGCGTAACTATTTTTAGTTACATATAAATATAAAAACACAAATCCTAAAACATCCCCAGCTTGTACTTCAGCCCCAGCAGAAGCAGGGTTAGGGTTGGGGTTCCTGTCTGACCACAGCAGTCTCTCGTGGTCCTGGAGGACGTTGTTTTTCTCTGAAGGTCCACCACAGCGTTCCAGTCAGGCTGAGGACTGGACTCTGATGAGGTCATCTAAAACCTTGGCTCTTGGTTTTTCAGCCTTTGCTGATGTAGATTTGCTGCTGTGTTTGGGATTTTCAGATGCCCAGAGCATCGCTCCACCTCCGTGCTCCTCAGTGGTTTCTCTTGAAGGTTTCAGCCAGCAGAGGTGCAGACCTCTAGAACAGCAGATGCTTTGACAGCTGGCTGCTCTGAAGGATGCAGCTGTGTTAACACAATGCCAAGCAGGAGCAATATCAGCAGCAGTGTTAGAGGAGTGACTGGTTGTTATTTCCAAACTAGCTGGAGTTCAGTATTCTACGGTGAGAACGATTACCAGGATGAAGAGATGGGGTACTAACTTAGAAGAAAAGGGAAAACGCCATTGTGACATGCATTCACTGAAACGTGAAAGATCTGTAAAACGGGGCTTCCTCCCTGTAGGTGGCCTGCAGGATGATTCCACCACCAGCGAGGCTGCTTTTCTTCAGGCAGAACCAGGAACAGACTTGAGGGTCAGCTATGGCTGGACTCACCTGGTCACCACCTCCAGATCCTGGTCCTAACAGCTCACCACTGGATAAACAAAGAGACGAAACGAACCTCAAACATCTCAGACCAAAAGAGTCTGTTTATTCTTTTTGTTTTTGTCAACTTAAATTTGCTGAACAGCTTAAAGTGGATTATTGCTGCTGTTACAAAGTTATTGAACAGATAATTTTCCAGTTATAATTACTTTCTAGAGACTCTTAAGACCAAACGACTGGGGGATCATGTTTTCTGAAGATGAATTGGTCGTTGTTTTAAAAACTGCTAACTGCAAAGAGCCCCAGAGTCTGATATTAAATTGAATCTGTCAGTGAATGAAGCTCTTCCTCTCTGAGACTCCTGTTTTTAATTAGAAAGCAGAAGAAAGAATAAATAAAGACGCCTCCCTGGAGTTGACAGTGAAGGATGATGCACACATGAAGAATGTTTAAGGAAAACTGAGCCAATAACAGAAGGAACAACTTCAGTTTCTCTGAAATCAGTCCAAACATGGATGTAGCCTCCTCTGGTGTCCAGTAGAGGCTCCATTAACCCTCCAGTCAGTCCCCATTAAGATGGACCTGGTCCAACCAACCTTCAGGCCGTTCACTCCGCCCACTAGAGGTCCATTTACTCCGCCCACTAAAGGTCCATTCACTCCGCCCACTAGAGGCTCGTTCACTACGCCCACTAGAGGCCCGTTCACTCCGCCCACTAGAGGTCCGTTCACTCCGCCCACTAGAGGCTCGTTCACTCCGCCCACTAGAGGTCCGTTCACTCCGCCCACTAGAGGCTCGTTCACTCCGCCCACTAGAGGTCCGTTCACTCCGCCCACTAGAGGCTCATTCACTCCGCCCACTAGAGGCCTGTTCACTCCGCCCACTAGAGGCTCGTTCACTCCGCCCACTAGAGGTCCGTTCACTCCGCCCACTAGAGGCTCGTTCACTCCGCCCACTAGAGGTCCGTTCACTCCGCCCACTAGAGGTCCGTTCACTCCGCCCACTAGAGGTCCGTTTACTCCGCCCACTAGAGGTCCGTTCACTCCACCCACTAGAGGCCCGTTCACTTCACTCCGCCCACTAGAGGCCCGTTCACTTCACTCCGCCCAGTAGAGGCCCTTTCACTCCGCCAACTAGAGGCCATTCACTCAGCCCAGTAGAGGCCTGTTCACTTCACTCCGCCATCTAGAGGCCATTCACTCCGCCCAGTAGAGGCCTGTTCACTTCACTCCGCCCAGTAGAGGCCCATTCACTCCGCCCAGTAGAGGCCTGTTCACTTCAGCCACTACAGGCCCGTTCACTTCACCCACTAGAGGCCCATTCACTCCGCCCAGTAGAGGCCTGTTCACTTCAGCCACTAGAGGCCCGTTCACTTCACCCACTAGAGGCCCATTCACTCCACCCAGTAGAGGCCCATTCACTCCGCCCAGTAGAGGCGCGTTCACTCCACCCAGTAGAGGCCCGTTCACTCCACCCACTAGAGGCCAGTACACTCCGCCCAGTAGAGGCCTGTTCACTTCAGCCACTACAGGCCCGTTCACTTCACCCACTAGAGGCCCATTCACTCCGCCCAGTAGAGGCCTGTTCACTTCAGCCACTACAGGCCCATTCACTCCGCCCACTAGAGGCCCATTCACTCCACCCAGTAGAGGCCCATTCACTCCGCCCAGTAGAGGCCCATTCACTCCACCCAGTAGAGGCCCATTCACTCCGCCCAGTAGAGGCGCGTTCACTCCACCCAGTAGAGGCCCATTCACTCCGCCCATAGAGGCCCACTCACCCAGTAGAGCCCGTTCACTCCACCCACTAGAGGCCAGTACACACCGCCCAGTAGAGGCCTTTCACTCCGCCCACTAGAGGCCCGTTCACTCCGCCCACTAGAGGCCCGTTCACTCCGCCCACTAGAGGCCCGTTCACTCCGCCCACTAGAGGCCTGTTCACTCCGCCCACTAGAGGCCTTTCACTCCGCCCACTAGAGGCCCGTTCACTCCGCCCACTAGAGGCCCTTTCACTCCGCCAACTAGAGGCCATTCACTCCGCCCAGTAGAGGCCTGTTCACTTCACTCCGCCCACTAGAGGCCATTCACTCCGCCCAGTAGAGGCCTGTTCACTTCACTCCGCCCAGTAGAGGCCCGCTCACTCCGCCCACTAGAGGCCCGTTCACTCCACCCAGTAGAGGCCCGTTCACTCCGCCCACTAGAGGCCCGTTCACTCCGCCCACTAGAGGCCTGTTCACTCCGCCCACTAGAGGCCTGTTCACTCCGCCCACTAGAGGCCTGTTCACTCCGCCCACTAGAGGTCCGTTCTCCACCCACTAGAGGCCTGTTCACTCTGCCCACTAGAGGCCATTCACTCCGCCCACTAGAGGCCTTTTCACTTCACTCCACCCTCTAGAGGCCCGTTCACTCCACCCACTAGAGGCCTGTTCACTCCACCCACAAGAGGCCCCTTCACTCCACCCACTAGAGGCCTGTTCACTCCACCCACTAGAGGCCCCTTCACTCCACCCACTAGAGGCCCCTTCACTCCGCCCACTAGAGGCCTGTTCACTCCACCCACTAGAGGCCCCTTCACTCCACCCACTAGAGGCCCGTTCACTCCACCCACTAGAGGCCTGTTCACTCCACCCACTAGAGGCCCCTTCACTCCACCCACTAGAGGCCCCTTCACTCCACCCACTAGAGGCCCATTTACTCCACCCACTAGAGGCCTGTTCACTCCACCCACTAGAGGCCCGTTCACTCCACCCACTAGAGGCCCGTTCACTCCACCCACTAGAGGCCCATTTACTCCACCCACTAGAGGCCTGTTCACTCCACCCACTAGAGGCCCCTTCACTCCACCCACTAGAGGCCCCTTCACTCCGCCCACTAGAGGCCCGTTCACTCCACCCACTAGAGGCCCGTTCACTCCACCCACTAGAGGCCCGTTCACTCCACCCACTAGAGGCCTGTTCACTCCACCCACTAGAGGCCTGTTCACTCCACCCACTAGAGGCCTGTTCACTCCACCCACTAGAGGCCCCTTTACTCCACCCACTAGAGGCCTGTTCACTCCACCCACTAGAGGCCCATTTACTCCACCCACTAGAGGCCTGTTCACTCCACCCACTAGAGGCCCCTTCACTCCACCCACTAGAGGCCCCTTCACTCCACCCACTAGAGGCCCCTTCACTCCACCCACTAGAGGCCCCTTCACTCCGCCCACTAGAGGCCCGTTCACTCCACCCACTAGAGGCCTGTTCACTTCACTCCGCCCACTAGAGGCCCGTTCACTCCGCCCACTAGAGGCCCGTTCACTCCACCCAGTAGAGGCCCATTCACTCCGCCCAGTAGAGGCGCGTTCACTCCACCCAGTAGAGGCCCGTTCACTCCACCCACTAGAGGCCAGTACACACCGCCCAGTAGAGGCCTTTCACTCCGCCCACTAGAGGCCCGTTCACTCCGCCCACTAGAGGCCCGTTCACTCCGCCCACTAGAGGCCTGTTCACTTCACTCCGCCCAGTAGAGGCCCGCTCACTCCGCCCACTAGAGGCCCGTTCACTCCACCCAGTAGAGGCCCGTTCACTCCTAGAGGCCCGTTCACGCCCACTAGAGGCCTGTTCACTCCACCCACTAGAGGCCCGTTCACTCCGCCCACTAGAGGCCCGTTCACTCCGCCCACTAGAGGCCCGTTCACTCCACCCACTAGAGGCCCGTTCACTCCACCCACTAGAGGCCCGTTCACTCCACCCACTAGAGGCCTGTTCACTCCACCCACTAGAGGCCTGTTCACTCCACCCACTAGAGGCCCCTTCACTCCACCCACTAGAGGCCCGTTCACTCCACCCACTAGAGGCCCCTTCACTCCACCCACTAGAGGCCTGTTCACTCCACCCACTAGAGGCCCCTTCACTCCACCCACTAGAGGCCCGTTCACTCCACCCACTAGAGGCCTGTTCACTCCACCCACTAGAGGCCCCTTCACTCCACCCACTAGAGGCCTGTTCACTCCACCCACTAGAGGCCCGTTCACTCCACCCACTAGAGGCCTGTTCACTCCACCCATAGAGCCTCCACACCACTAGAGGCCCTTTACTCCACCACTAGAGGCCTGTTCACTCCACCCACTAGAGGCCCATTTACTCCACCCACTAGAGGCCTGTTCACTCCACCCACTAGAGGCCCCTTCACTCCACCCACTAGAGGCCCCTTCACTCCACCCACTAGAGGCCCCTTCACTCCACCCACTAGAGGCCCCTTCACTCCGCCCACTAGAGGCCCGTTCACTCCACCCACTAGAGGCCTGTTCACTTCACTCCGCCCACTAGAGGCCCGTTCACTCCGCCCACTAGAGGCCCGTTCACTCCACCCAGTAGAGGCCCATTCACTCCGCCCAGTAGAGGCGCGTTCACTCCACCCAGTAGAGGCCCGTTCACTCCACCCACTAGAGGCCAGTACACACCGCCCAGTAGAGGCCTTTCACTCCGCCCACTAGAGGCCCGTTCACTCCGCCCACTAGAGGCCCGTTCACTCCGCCCACTAGAGGCCTGTTCACTTCACTCCGCCCAGTAGAGGCCCGCTCACTCCGCCCACTAGAGGCCCGTTCACTCCACCCAGTAGAGGCCCGTTCACTCCGCCCACTAGAGGCCCGTTCACTCCGCCCACTAGAGGCCTGTTCACTCCACCCACTAGAGGCCCGTTCACTCCGCCCACTAGAGGCCCGTTCACTCCGCCCACTAGAGGCCCGTTCACTCCGCCCACTAGAGGCCCGTTCACTCCACCCTCTAGAGGCCCGTTCACTCCACCCACTAGAGGCCTGTTCACTCCACCCACTAGAGGCCTGTTCACTCCACCCACTAGAGGCCCGTTCACTCAGCCCACTAGAGGCCTGTTCACTCCACCCACAAGAGGCCCCTTCACTCCACCCACTAGAGGCCTGTTCACTCCACCCACTAGAGGCCCCTTCACTCCACCCACTAAGCCCCTTCACTCCCACTAGAGGCCTCCACCCACTAGAGGCCTGTTCACTCCACCCACTAGAGGCCCCTTCACTCCACCCACTAGAGGCCTGTTCACTCCACCCACTAGAGGCCCCTTCACTCCACCCACTAGAGGCCCATTTTCACTCCACCCACTAGAGGCCTGTTTCACTCCACCCACTAGAGGCCGTTCACTCCACCCACTAGAGGCCCATTTCACCCACCCACTAGAGGCCTGTTTCACTCCCACCCACTAGAGGCCCTTCTCCACCCACTAGAGGCCTGTTCCACTCCACCCACTAGAGGCCCCTTCACTCCACCCACTAGAGGCCCATTCACTCCACCCACTAGAGGCCCACTTCACTCCACCCACTAGAGGCCCCTTCACTCCACCCACTAGAGGCCCGTTCACTCCACCCACTAGAGGCCCGTTCACTCCACCCACTAGAGGCCTGTTCACTCCACCCACTAGAGGCCCCTTCACTCCACCCACTAGAGGCCCACTTACTCCACCCACTAGAGGCCTGTTCACTCCACCCTAGAGGCCCGTTCACCCGCCCACTAGAGGCCCACTTTCACTCCACCCACTAGAGGCCTTCACCACTCCACCACTAGAGGCCCCACTCCACCCACTAGAGGCCTCACTCCACCCACTAGAGGCCCCTTCACTCCACCCACTAGAGGCCCCTTCACCCACTCCGCCCACTAGAGGCCCGTTCACTCCACCCACTAGAGGCCTGTTCACTTCACTCCGCCCACTAGAGGCCCGTTCACTCCGCCCACTAGAGGCCCGTTCACTCCACCCAGTAGAGGCCCATTCACTCCGCCCAGTAGAGGCCGTTCACTCCACCCACTAGAGGCCCGTTCACCGCCCACGTAGAGGCCAGTACACACCGCCCAGTAGAGGCCTTTCACTCCGCCCACTAGAGGCCCGTTCACTCCGCCCACTAGAGGCCCGTTCACTCCGCCCACTAGAGGCCTGTTCACTTCACTCCGCCCAGTAGAGGCCCGCTCACTCCGCCCACTAGAGGCCCGTTCACTCCACCCAGTAGAGGCCCGTTCACTCCGCCCACTAGAGGCCCGTTCACTCCGCCCCCACTAGAGGCCTGTTCACTCCACCCACTAGAGGCCCGTTCACTCCGCCCACTAGAGGCCCGTTCACTCCGCCCACTAGAGGCCCGTTCACTCCGCCCACTAGAGGCCCGTTCACTCCACCCTCTAGAGGCCCGTTCACTCCACCCACTAGAGGCCTGTTCACTCCACCCACTAGAGGCCTGTTCACTCCACCCACTAGAGGCCCGTTCACTCAGCCCACTAGAGGCCTGTTCACTCCACCCACAAGAGGCCCCTTCACTCCACCCACTAGAGGCCTGTTCACTCCACCCACTAGAGGCCCCTTCACTCCACCCACTAGAGGCCCGTTCACTCCACCCACTAGAGGCCCGTTCACTCCACCCACTAGAGGCCCCTTCACTCCACCCACTAGAGGCCCGTTCACTCCACCCACTAGAGGCCCGTTCACTCCACCCACTAGAGGCCTGTTCACTCCACCCACTAGAGGCCTGTTCACTCCACCCACTAGAGGCCTGTTCACTCCACCCACTAGAGGCCCATTTACTCCACCCACTAGAGGCCCACCCACCAGGCACTCCACCCACTAGAGGCCCTTTTCACTCCACCCACTAGAGGCCCCTTCACTCCACCCACTAGAGGCCCCTTCACTCCACCCACTAGAGGCCCTTCACTCCACCCACTAGAGGCCCCTTCACTCCCACCCACCCACTAGAGGCCCGTTCACTCCACCCACTAGAGGCCTGTTCACTTCACTCCGCCCACTAGAGGCCCGTTCACTCCGCCCACTAGAGGCCCGTTCACTCCACCCAGTAGAGGCCCATTCACTCCGCCCAGTAGAGGCGCGTTCACTCCACCCAGTAGAGGCCCGTTCACTCCACCCACTAGAGGCCAGTACACACCGCCCAGTAGAGGCCTTTCACTCCGCCCACTAGAGGCCCGTTCACTCCGCCCACTAGAGGCCCGTTCACTCCGCCCACTAGAGGCCTGTTCACTTCACTCCGCCCAGTAGAGGCCCGCTCACTCCGCCCACTAGAGGCCCGTTCACTCCACCCAGTAGAGGCCCGTTCACACCCGCCCACTAGAGGCCCGTTCACTCCGCCCACTAGAGGCCTGTTCACTCCACCCACTAGAGGCCCGTTCACTCCGCCCCACTAGAGGCCCGTTCACTCCCCCACTAGAGGCCCGTTCACTCCACCCACTAGAGGGCCCGTTACTCCACCCTCTACCCGTCACTCACCCACTAGAGGCCTTTCACTCCACCCACTAGAGGCCTGTTCACTCCACCCACTAGAGGCCCGTTCACTCAGCCCACTAGAGGCCTGTTCACTCCACCCACAAGAGGCCCCTTCACTCCACCCACTAGAGGCCTGTTCACTCCACCCACTAGAGGCCCCTTCACTCCACCCACTAGAGGCCCCTTCACTCCACCCACTAGAGGCCCCTTCACTCCACCCACTAGAGGCCTGTTCACTCCGCCCACTAGGGGCCCGTTCACTCCGCCCACTAGGGGCCCGTTCACTCAGCCCACTAGAGGCCTGTTCACTCCACCCACAAGAGGCCCCTTCACTCCACCCACTAGAGGCCCGTTCACTCCACCCACTAGAGGCCCCTTCACTCCACCCACTAGAGGCCCCTTCACTCCACCCACTAGAGGCCTGTTCACTCCACCCACTAGAGGCCTGTTCACTCCACCCACTAGGGGCCCGTTCACTCCACCCACTAGAGGCCTTTCACTCCGCCCACTAGAGGCCCGTTCACTCCGCCCACTAGGGGCCCGTTCACTCAGCCCACTAGAGGCCTGTTTCACTCCACCCACAAGAGGCCCTTCACCCACTCCACCCACTAGAGGCCCCTTCACTCCACCCACTAGAGGCCCGTTTCACTCCACCCACTAGAGGCCCGTTCACTCCACCCACTAGAGGCCCACTTTAGAGGGCCTGTTCACTCCACCACTAGAGGCCCTTCACTCCACCCACTAGAGGCCCCTTCACTCCACCCACTAGAGGCCCCTTCACTCCGTCACTCCACCCACTAGAGGCCCGTTCACTCCACCCACTAGAGGCCCGTTCACTCCGTTCACTCCACTCCACCCATAGAGGCCCGTTTACTCCACCCACTAGAGGCCTGTTCACTCCACCCACTAGAGGCCCATTCACTCCCCCACCCCTTCACTCCACCCACTAGAGGCCTTCACTCCACCCACTAGAGGCCCTTTCACTCCACCCACTAGAGGCCCGTTCACTCCACCCACTAGAGGCCTGTTCACTCCACCCCAGAGGCCCCTTCACTCCGCCCCACTAGAGGCCCCTTCACTCCACCCACTAGAGCCCAGGGCCCATTCACTCCACCCACTAGAGGCCCCTTCACTCCACCCACTAGAGGCCCCTTCACTCCGCCACTCACTCCTAGAGGCCCACTAGACCACTCCACCCACTAGAGGCCCTTCACTCCACCCACTAGAGGCCTGTTCACTTTACTCCACCCACTAGAGGCCCATTTACTCCACCCACTAGAGGCCTGTTCACTCCACCCACTAGAGGCCCATTTACACCCACCCACTAGAGGCCCTTCACTCCACCCACTAGAGGCCCCTTCACTCCACCCACTAGGCCCCTCACTCCCCCTAGAGGCCCTTCACTCCACTAGCCCAGGCACTCACTAGAGGCCCGTTCACTCCGCCCACTAGAGGCCCGTTCACTCCACCCACTGGAGGCCTGTTCACCCTGCCCAGGGGTTGGGAGCGGAGGCAGCTTCCCCTTAACGGTAGACCAACAGCAGCGTCGCGGTAACCCTCCAGGGGAGGGGCCTCTGACGTTCCTGTCATACTGACATTCACATTTCTTCCATGCTCACTAAACAAATAAACCACCTTCTTTGATCAGTCCCACCCCCTGTCATTGGTGAGCTCCCCCTGTGTGGCTTCAGTTTGATTGGCTAACGCCTGGATGGAAGTGCGCCTAGCTGAAAACTCCTCAATGGTAGCACAGAGCCCACGTCTTGGTTGGCCTGACGTCACCCCCGTTTATTGACTGCAGAGGCGCTGACTATGCTGCCTGGTTGCACCAGAAGCACCTGCAGTGGTTTAGAAGCATCCATCCACGCTGCTCTACCAGAGATGCTGCTGCTGGTAGACCTCGTCAGTTCACAGATGACAGCACAGAGTTGGCAGGAATTTCAAAATAAAAGCCCAGCAGCAGCTCTGATGTCACATTAACTAGTGGAGGCTGTGAGGGAACAGTTCAGAAGATCTGAACCACCTTCTCACATATACAGTTCCAGAAAGGACAAGACACTGAGCGATATACCGTAGTCCTTAAACCGGCGGAGCCCCATACCAGCGGAGCCCCGTACCAACGGAGCCCCGTACCAGCGGAGCCCCGTACCGGCGGAGTCCCGTACCAACGGAGCCCCGTACCGGCGGAGCCCCGTACCGGCGGAGTCCCGTACCAGTGGAGTTCCGTACCGGCGGAGTCCCGTACCAACGGAGCCCCGTACCAACGGAGCCCCGTACCAACGGAGCCCCGTACCAGGGGAGTTCCGTACCAACGGAGCCCAGTACCAGCGGAGCCCCGTACCGGCGGAGTCCCGTACCAACGGAGCCCCGTACCGGCGGAGCCCCGTACCGGCGGAGTCCCGTACCAACGGAGCCCCGTACCGGCGGAACCCCGTACCAACGGAGCCCCGTACCAGTGGAGTTCCGTACCAGCGGAGCCCCGTACCAGCTGAACCCCGTACCAACGGAGCCCCGTACCAGTGGAGTTCCGTACCAGCGGAGCCCCGTACCAGCGGAGCCCCGTACCGGCGGAGTCCCCGTACCGGCGGAGCCCCGTACCGGCGGAGCCCCGTACCAACGGAGCCCCGTACCGGCGGAGCCCCGTACCAACGGAGCCCCGTACCGGCGGAGCCCCGTACCAACGGAGCCTCGTACCAGTGGAGTTCCGTACCAACGGAGCCCCGTACCAACGAGCCCCGTACCAGCGGAGCCCCGTACCGGCGGAGCCCCGTACCAACGGAGCCTCGTACCAGTGGAGTTCCGTACCAGCGGAGCCCCATACCAGCGGAGCCCCGTACCAGCGGAGCCCCGTACCGGCGGAGCCCCGTACCAACGGAGCCTCGTACCAGTGGAGTTCCGTACCAGCGGAGCCCCATACCAGCGGAGCCCCGTACCAGCGGAGCCCCCCCGTACCAGGGAGCCCCGTACCATCGGCCCCGTAACCAGCGAGCCCCGTACCACCCCCCGTACCAACCCCCGTACCAGTGGAGTTCCGTACCAGCGGAGCCCCGTACCGGCGGAGCCCCGTACCGGCGGAGCCCCGTACCAGCGGAGCCCCGTACCAGCGGAGCCCCATCCAGCAGCAAAGCCCCGTACCGGCGGAGCCCCGTACCAACGGAGCCCCGTACCGGCGGAGCCCCATACCAACGGAACCCCGTACCAGTGGAGTTCCGTACCAGCGGAGCCCCGTACCAACGGAGCCCCGTACCAGGGGAGCCCCGTACCAGCAGCAAAGCCCCGTACCACCGGAGCCCCGAACCAGCGGAACCCCGTACCAACGGAGCCCCGTACCAGGGGAGTTCCGTACCAGCGGAGCCCCGTACCAACGGAGCCCCGTACCAGCTGAACCCCGTACCAACGGAGCCCCGTACCAGGGGAGCCCCGTACCAGCGGAGCCCCGTACCACCGGAGCCCCGTACCAGCGGAACCCGTACCAACAGAGCCCCGTACCAGCGGAGTTCCGTACCAGCGGAGCCCCGTACCAGCGGAGCCCCGTACCAACGGAGCCCCGTACCAGGGGAGCCCCGTACCAGGGGAGCCCCGTACCAGCGGAGCCCCGTACCACCGGAGCCCCGTACCAGCGGAACCCCGTACCAACGGAGCCCCGTACCAGCGGAGTTCCGTACCAGCGGAGCCCCATACCAGCGGAGCCCCGTACCAGCGGAGCCCCGTACCAACGGAGCCCCGTACCAGGGGAGCCCCGTACCAGCAGCAAAGCCCCGTACCGGCGGAGCCCCGTACCAACGGAGCCCCGTACCGGCGGAGCCCCATACCAACGGAGCCCCGTACCAGTGGAGTTCCGTACCAGCGGAGCCCCATACAAGCGGAGCCCCGTACCAGCGGAGCCCGGTACCAACGGAGCCCCGTACCAACGGAGCCCCGTACCAGCGGAACCCCGTACCAACGGAGCCCCGTACCAGTGGAGTTCCGTACCAGCGGAGCCCCGTACCAGCTGAACCCCGTACCAACGGAGCCTCGTACCAGTGGAGTTCCGTACCAGCGGAGCCCCGTACCAACGGAGCCCCGTACCAGCGGAACCCCGTACCAACGGAGCCCCGTACCAGGGGAGCCCCGTACCAACGGAGCCCCGTACCACCGGAGCCCCGTACTAGCGGAACCCCGTACCAGCGGAGTTCCGTACCAGCGGAGCCCCGTACCAGCGGAGCCCCGTACCAGCGGAACCCCGTACCATTGGAGCCCCGTACCAGCGGAGCCCCATACCAGCGGAGCCCCGTACCAGGGGAGCCCCGTACCGGGGAGCCCCGTACCAGCGGAGCCCCGTACCAGGGGAGCCCCGTACCAGGGGAGCCCCGTACCAGCGGAGCCCCGTACCACCGGAGCCCCGTACCAGCGGAACCCCGTACCAACGGAGCCCCGTACCAGTGGAGTTCCGTACCAGCGGAACCCCGTACCAGCGGAGCCCCGTACCAGCGGAGCCCCGTACCAACGGAGCCCCGTACCAGCGGAGCCCCGTACCAACGGAGCCCCGTACCACCGTCACGTGATCTCAACAGCTTCGGGTAAACTCTGAATCACCCTCCATGGGACCAGCAGCTGTCAGGCCTGTTGGATCCGGTCCGCCTCTGGAAGAGCGGGGTTGGGGGGAGATCCCCCACCCTGAACTCCAGAAAGTGAAACAAATCCAGACCAGTTTTTATCAGTTCTTACGTGATCTGTCAGGTTTGTGTTTGCTGAGATAAACTCGTTTCAGAGCAGGGTCTCTTGTTCAGAAAGGGTTAAGGAGATAAACTGTTGTGTCTCAGCCTGGAGGAGGAGGTGGATTCTCGAGGAGCCGGGGGCTCCAGATCCTAACCTGGTGATTCTGGTGGAGACGGGTCCATTAACCTCTGGAGGGGGGTAATTGTATCTGTCAGAGCTGGTTAATCACCGCTGCTGCTGTCACTTTCCTTTTGGGTGCCGGTCCCTCTGGTTCACGTTGTTGTTTTTGAGGAGGTCTCCAGACCTACGGGCTTCAGGCCGAACCCAGGTTTGTTTTCCTGGTGAAGGTGTGAGTTCTCCTCCGTCCAGGTCATGGTCCAGGTCATGGTCCTGAAAAAAACAAAAAGGCCTGAGCAGAAGCAGAATAGAAGATGTTCATGACAAGAGATGAAGGTTCTCAAAGGAACTGAGACCAGACCAGCTTCTGTTGGAGCTCTTTAAGTCTGATGGTTCATCATCAGTGATCCCAGACTCCTCAGACCTTCATCAACCTGGAGGATTAGATATCTGTGGTTTCATGTCCTTTTACCTGGTGAGGTTCATAAATATTCGCCCCTCGTACAGTTTTTTAACTGCAAGTATTTTTATTTCTGCTGTAAAAGAAAACCGGATGTTTCCACCTTTAAAAAACAAAAACTAAACTAAGTTTTTGACCATGATGGAGGAGAAACCAGCTCTGACTGCACTTGGAGACGTCTTAACTCCACAACTGTGGCCATGAGCCGATACAGTCATTTAAGGAGTTAGAACCTCCCTCTATTAATGCTGTTTGTGTGTAAAAACATTAAAAATCATTGGGGCGTCTGTTTTTGGTAAATGTGACCTCAGATGACCAACAACAACCCAGTGACAACACTGTCCAGCTCAGTGGAGGAGGAGTGATGATGATGTCTGTGGTCAGTTTGTGGAGCGTTAACTCCTCTGATGATCATTATCACTGGTTCTGGTAATGTTCTCTGGGTTCTGGTGACGTTCTCAGAGGGTTCTGGTGATGTTCTCAGGGTTCTGATGACGCTCTCAGGGTTCTGGTGATGTTCTCAGAGGGTTCTAGTGATGTTCTCAGGGTTCTGATGACGTTCTCAGGGTTCTGGTGTTGTTCTCAGAGGTTTCTAGTGACGTTCTGAGAGGGTTCTGGTGACGTTCTCAGAGGGTTCTAGTGATGTTCTCAGGGTTCTGATGACGCTCTCAGGGTTCTGGTGATGTTCTCAGAGGGTTCTAGTGATGTTCTCAGGGTTCTGATGACGCTCTCAGGGTTCTGGTGATGTTCTCAGAGGGTTCTAGTGATGTTCTCAGGGTTCTGATGACGCTCTCAGGGTTCTGGTGACGTTCTCAGAGGGTTCTGGTGATGTTCTCAGGGTTCTGATGACGCTCTCAGGGTTCTGGTGACGTTCTCAGAGGGTTCTAGTGATGTTCTCAGGGTTCTGATGACGCTCTCAGGGTTCTGGTGACGTTCTCAGAGGGTTCTAGTGATGTTCTCAGGGTTCTGATGACGCTCTCAGGGTTCTGGTGACATTCTCAGAGGGTTCTGGTGATGTTCTCAGGGTTTTGATGACGCTCTCAGGGTTCTGGTGACGTTCTCAGAGGGTTCTAGGGTTAGGGTTAGGGTTAAGGTTAGGGGTTAGGGTTAGGGTTAGGGTTAAGGTTAGGGGTTAGGGTTAGGGTTAAGGTTAGGGGTTAGGGGTTAGGATTAGGGTTAGGGGTTAGGGTTAGGGTTAACCCTGCAGACGACCGCCAGCTGTTCAGAAACGCTCTGATTGCTGAAGGAGTTCAAATGTGTCTTGTGTTTTCAGGAGGAAGAGGAGCAGCCTGAGGAGGACGAAGACTCCATCAAAGAGGAGACGGCAGAGCAGGAGATTCCAAACTAGGACACCAACACTTCATCTCCAGTCTTTCCTGCCTTTTCCGTTCGGACTCTAGAACTTTCTACTAGACTCCCAAAGTTTTTACGCAGCCACTGGCTCTCACTCCAAATAGTTTAGCGAGCAGAGGTGTATTTTAGAAAACACTATTGAAATCAGTTTGTACTTTTTAAACAGACGGGTTGTTGTGGGGGGGGGGGGGGGTCACGTAATCTATTTTCATACACTAACGACCCGACACCGACTTTCCTGTTGACAAGACGAAGCACAGAGCCCCTCCTCTTCCTGTCATCCTCACCAAACTGACAGAACTCACCTTAAATGTATTTCACTTGATATTTGACTGGAAGGTTTTATTTTTGTATCGTATGTTTATCTTCTTACTTAACCCTTTTGGAAAACTTCTTTACCCAATTAATTTTTTACACTTACATGGAATATTTGGTTTTGTTCTTGTGTTAAAACCATCTGCAACCCCAAATCAGACAGAGTCGGTACGACAGAAAAACCAAATAAAGAAACTTAAAAGCCCAGAGGTCCCTACTTTTATTTCTTCAGACTGGCCACTGGTACAGAACGTACCGGACCAATCACGGCAGGATGGAGGCGGGCCTTAAGGAGACAACCCACACATGAGCAACTATTCAACACAACCTAGATGAACTGCTAATAACACCTTAGATCATCAAGTTTGACCACAAACCAGGCTTGTAGTACCGGAGCCCAGGACCTGAGCCCTGATTTTAACGACTGGATTCAGACTTGGTCCTGGACCGGGACATTTGAGCTCAGTCAGTCCTCAGACAGGCTTGACCCGGTTTCCCTTTGAATACACCTGAAAGAGTCGGGTGGTCTTCTGGTTGTGGCCTAGACCGCTAAACATCTGGACCGTTAAACACAGAGACAGCTAAACACCTGGACCGTTAAAGAGAGACAGCTAAACATCAGGAGCGTTAAACACAGATACCGCTAAACATCTGGACTGTTAAACACAGAGACCGCTAAACACCTGGACTGTTAAACACAGAGACAACTAAACACCTGGACCGTTAAAGAGAGACAGCTAAACATCAGGAGCGTTAAACACAGATACCGCTAAACATCTGGACTGTTAAACACAGAGACCGCTAAACACCTGGACTGTTAAACACAGAGACAACTAAACACCTGGACCGTTAATGAGAGACAGCTAAACATCTGGAGCGTTAAACACAGATACCGCTAAACATCTGGACTGTTAAACACAGAGACAGCTAAACATCTGGACTGCAAAGGTCTGAACCATTAAACTCCTAGACCGTTAAACACAGAGACTACTAAACATCTGAACCGTTAAACACAGATACCGCTAAACATCTGGACCGTTAAACACAGAGACCGCTAAACATCTGGACTGTTAAACACAGATACCGCTAAACATCTGGACCGTTAAACACAGAGACCACTAAACATCTGAACCGTTAAACACAGATACCGCTAAACATCTGAACCGTTAAACACAGATACCGCTAAACATCTGGACCGTTAAACACAGAGACCGCTAAACATCTGGACTGTTAAACACAGATACCGCTAAACATCTGGACCGTTAAACACAGAGACCACTAAACATCTGAACCGTTAAACACAGATACCGCTAAACATCTGAACCGTTAAACACAGATACCGCTAAACATCTGGACCGTTAAACACAGAGACCGCTAAACATCTGGACTGCAAAGGTCTGAACCATTAAACTCCTAGGGCCTGATTTACTAAAGGTTTGCGTGCGTAAAAACGTGTGCAAACTTGACACCACCCGCAAACCAATGTGCAAGCTGATTTACTAACAGCGTGCAAACAGGACTGCGCCTCTCAACTGAGCAAAATAGCACACGCTGTTCATTTAGCACTTTTGCCCTGATGAATAATCAATATGGGGCGTACCCGCCAGAAAGCGCTAAATACTGGGAGGGGAAAATGCAAATAGGTCCATTTACCACACGCAATGAGATTTACCAACCCTGAAAGTAATTGCGGGGTTTGTGATTGCGTCTGTATTTAGTACGTTCGAAAGGAAGGTGCTAATCTGCCCAGCATTACGCACCGATGGCTGCTGTTATTGTGGCAAGGAGGCGACATCGCCAAAATCAAAGAATACGCAGAAAGAGTCTTTCGGACTCGTGTAAATTTGTTTGCACATGCAAAAGGAGAAATATTTTATTTGAATGTTAAATCGAGTATTATTCAGCAAAAGGTTGCCACAGGAGGCACCAGGGTTTCCGTTGTCTGGTAATTGCCGGACTTCGTCTGGTATACCAGACGAATATGCGGGAGTCCGGGATTTTATAATCTCTCCGGTCAAAATGTCCGGTGAAAATACTCCTCCCAAGCACAATTTCAGTTGTAATAAAATGGGTTATTTCCACATCATTTTATGAAAAACGCCTCGGGATTCTCCCAGAGGAGCTGGTGGAAGCGGCCGGGGGATCTGGACCTCTGAAGCGGCTGCCCCAGCGACCCGACTTCGGGTCCATCCATCCATCCATTAGCGGAAGCTAATGGATGGATGGATGGATGGATTTTATGAAAAAACATATACTTTTTTTACTAATGAGTAGTGTGTGAGGACGAGTTGGCTCCAGCCACAGCTCCACTCATTGATGCCACAGCTGCGCGCAGAGACGCATCTCCGTAATGACAGCGCTCCGCGGTTATGGAGGCTTTTTATTTTATTTTATTAAAGGCCACTTTTTCTTTAGTTCTTTGCCTTATATCTTGCCACCTTCTTTTAACCTCATCTGCCGTTCTTTTTGTCTTACCAACTGCATTTATTCTATCGCAGATTTTCTCCCATATTGCGTTTCTTTTGGTAATGTTTAAATTTCTTTGCTTTAGTTCATGAATGTGTTTATTTGCCTCTTCCACTAATATCTCTAACTCCAACTCGTCAAATTTCATTTTGCGCTTGCGTCTATCCTGCTTTCCATCCAGACTCTCCATGGCGCAAACCGTAAGACACGCAACACCTCATTTAAATACTGCGGTTTGCACCTGTTATCAATTGCGCGAGCATTCTTAGTTGATCACCCGCAAAACACACAACAACAGCACGCGCAAACTTTTTCAGTGCACACGCAATTTAGTACTCTTTATTTAGGATCTTAGTAAATCAGGCCCCTAGACCGTTAAACACAGAGACCACTAAACATCTGAACCGTTAAACACAGATACCGCTAAACATCTGGACCGTTAAACACAGATACCACTAAACATCTGAACCGTTAAACACAGATACCGCTAAACATCTGGACTGTTAAACACAGAGACCGCTAAACACCTGGACTGCAAAGGTTGGAACCATTAAACTCCTAGACCGTTAAACACAGAGACCGCTAAACATCTGAACCGTTAAACACAGATACCACTAAACATCTGGACCGTTAAACACAGAGACCACTAAACATCTGGACCGTTAAACACAGATACCACTAAACATCTGGACCGTTAAACACAGAGACCACTAAACATCTGGACCGTTAAACGCAGAGACTGTTAAATGCCTAAACCATTAAACGCAGAGAGCATTAAACACCTAGGGCCTGATTTACTAAGATCCTAAATAAAGAGTACTAAATTGCGTGTGCACTGAAAAAGTTTGCGCGTGCTGTTGTTGTGTGTTTTGCGGGTGATCAACTAAGAATGCTCGCGCAATTGATAACGGGTGCAAACCGCAGTATTTAAATGAGGTGTTGCGTGTCTTACGGTTTGCGCCATGGAGAGTCTGGATGGAAAGCAGGATAGACGCAAGCGCAAAATGAAATTTGACGAGTTGGAGTTAGAGATATTAGTGGAAGAGGCAAATAAACACATTCATGAACTAAAGCAAAGAAATTTAAACATTACCAAAAGAAACGCAATATGGGAGAAAATGTGCGATGGAATAAATGCAGTTGGTAAGACAAAAAGAACGGCAGATGAGGTTAAAAGAATGTGGCAAGATATAAGGCAAAGAACTAAAGAAAAAGTGGCCTTTAATAAAATAAAATAAAAAGCCTCCATAACCGCGGAGCGCTGTCATTACGGAGATGCGTCTCTGCGCGCAGCTGTGGCATCAATGAGTGGAGCTGTGGCTGGAGCCGACTCGTCCTCACACACTACTCATTCGTAAAAAAAGTATATGTTTTTTCATAAAATCCATCCATCCATCCATCCATCCATCCATTAGCTTCCGCTTATCCGAAGTCGGGTCGCTGGGGCACCAGCTTCAGAGGTCCAGATCCCCCGGCCGCTTCCACCAGCTCCTCTGGGAGAATCCCGAGGCGTTTTTCATAAAATGATGTGGAAATAACCCATTTTATTACAACTGAAATTGTGCTTGGGAGGAGTATTTTCACCGGACATTTTGACCGGAGAGATTATAAAATCCCGGACTCCCGCATATTTTACCAGACGAAGTCCGGCAATTACCAGACAACGGAAACCCTGGTGCCTCCTGTGGCAACCTTTTGCTTAATAATACTCGATTTAACATTCAAATAAAATATTTCTCCTTTTGCATGTGCAAACAAATTTACACGAGTCCGAAAGACTCTCTCTCTGCGTATTCTTTGATTTTGGCGATGTCGCCTCCTTGCCACAATAACAGCAGCCATCGGTGCGTAATGCTGGGCAGATTAGCACCTTCCTTTCGAACGTACTAAATACAGACGCAATCACAAACCCCGCAATTACTTTCAGGGTTGGTAAATCTCATTGCGTGTGGTAAATGGACCTATTTACATTTTCCCCTCCCAGTATTTTGCGCTTTCTGGCGGGTACGCCCCATATTGATTATTCATCAGGGCAAAAGTGCTAAATGAACAGCGTGTGCTATTTTGCTCATTTGAGAGGCGCAGTCCTCTTTGCACGCTGTTAGTAGATCAGCTTGCACATTGGTTTGCGGGTGGTGTCAAGTTTGCACACGTTTTTACGCACGCAAACCTTTAGTAAATCAGGCCCCTAGACTGTTAAACGCATAGACCGTTAAAGGCATAGGCCGTTAAACGCAGACCATTAAACGCCTAGACTGTTAAACACCTAGACCGTTAAACATCTAGACCGTTAAACACCTAGACCGTTAAACATCTAGACCATTAAATGCAGAGACCATTAAACGCCTGGACCGTTAAATGCCTAGGCAGTTAAACGGAGAGACCATTAAACACCTAGACCGTTAAACGCAGAGACCATTAAACGTAGAGACCGTTTAACCCGTAGACCGATAAACGCCTAGACCGTTAAACACCTAAACCATTACACACCTAGACCGTTAAACGCCTAGACTGTAAAACGCCTAGACCATTAAACGCATAAACGGTTAAACACAGAGAGCCTTAAACGCTTAGACCGTTTCACGCAGAGACCATTAAACACTTAGACCATTAAACACCTAGACCATTAAACACCTAGACCATTAAACGCCTAGACTGTTAAACGCAGAGACCGTTTAACCCGTAGACCGCTAAACGCTTAGACTGTTAAACACAGAGACTGTTAAACGCATAAACTGTTAAACAAAGAAACCATTAAAAACCTAGACCGTTAAACGCAGAGACCGTTAAACGCCTAGACCGTTAAACACCTAAACCATTACACACCTAGACCGTTAAACGCCTAGACTGTAAAACGCCTAGACCATTAAACGCATAAACGATTAAACACAGAGAGCCTTAAACGCTTAGACCGTTTCACGCAGAGACCATTAAACACTTAGACCATTAAACACTTAGACCATTAAACACCTAGACCATTAAACACCTAGACCATTAAACGCTTAGACTGTTAAACGCAGAGACTGTTTAACCCGTAGACCGCTAAACGCCTAGACCGTTAAACGCCTAGACCATTAAACAGCTAGACCGTTAAACGCAGAGACCGTTAAACACAGAGACCGTTAAACGCCTAGACCGTTAAACGCAGAGACCGTTAAACACCTAGACCAATAAACGCCTAGACCGTTAAACGCCTAGACCGTTAAACGCAGAGACCGTTAAACACCTAGACCAATAAACGCCTAGACCGTTAAACGCAGAGACCGTTAAACACCTAGGGCCTGATTTACTAAGATCCTAAATAAAGAGTACTAAATTGCGTGTGCACTGAAAAAGTTTGCGCGTGCTGTTGTTGTGTGTTTTGCGGGTGATCAACTAAGAATGCTCGCGCAATTGATAACGGGTGCAAACCGCAGTATTTAAATGAGGTGTTGCGTGTCTTAAGGTTTGCGCCATGGAGAGTCTGGATGGAAAGCAGGATAGACGCAAGCGCAAAATGAAATTTGACGAGTTGGAGTTAGAGATATTAGTGGAAGAGGCAAATAAACACATTCATGAACTAAAGCAAAGAAATTTAAACATTACCAAAAGAAACGCAATATGGGAGAAAATCTGCGATAGAATAAATGCAGTTGGTAAGACAAAAAGAACGGCAGATGAGGTTAAAAGAAGGTGGCAAGATATAAGGCGAAGAACTAAAGAAAAAGTGGCCTTTAATAAAACTTCGGCAAACAAGACAGACAGGTGGAGGGCCTGCGGAAGAGATGCTTCTAACCAGGATTGCGCAGCAGGTGCAGCTCACCTTCTGCGAGGAGCAGATAACTGGGATACTGGGGTATGACACGCTAGAGCCAACTGCAGAACAAGGTAGGCGCACAATAAGAAACACTTTTTTCTCCATGAAAACACGTGATTTATTTATTATCACAAATAAAAAAATGAATGTGCCTCCTGTGGCAACCTTTTGCTGAATAATACTCGATTTAACATTCAAATAAAATATTTCTCCTTTTGCATGTGCTTGTGACCGGCTCCAAATCAGCCCTTAAGTTTCAACTATCTGGTTTTCATTCATTCCAAACAAATTTACACGAGTCCGAAAGACTCTCTCTGCGTATTCTTTGATTTTGGCGATGTCGCCTCCTTGCCACAATAACAGCAGCCATCGGTGCGTAATGCTGGCCAGATTAGCACCTTCTTTTCGAACGTATTAAATACAGACGCAATCACAATCCCCGCAATTACTTTCAGGGTTGGTAAATCTCATTGCGTGTGGTAAATGAACCTATTTGCATTTTCCCCTCCCAGTATTTTGCGCTTTCTGGCAGGTACGCCCCATATTGATTATTCATCAGAGCAAAAGTACTAAATGAACAGCGTGTGCTATTTTCCTCATTTGAGAGGCGCAGTCCTCTTTGCACGCGGTTAGTAAATCAGCTTGCGCATTGGTTTGCGGGTGGTGTCAAGTTTGCACACGTTTTTACGCACGCAAACCTTTAGTAAATCAGGCCCCTAGACCGTTAAACGCAGAGACCGTTAAACACCTAGACTGTTAAACGCAGAGACCGTTAAACACCTAGACCGTTAAACGCAGAGACCGTTAAACACCTAGACCGTTAAACATCTAGACTGTTAAACATCTAGACCGTAAAACGCCTAGACCGTTAAACGCATAAACCGTTAAACGCAGAGACCGTTAAACACCTAGACCTTCAAACGCCTAGACTGTTAAACACAGAGACTGTTAAACACCTAGATTTTAAACGCCTAGACTGTTAAACGCCTAGGCCATTAAACGCAGAGACCGTTAAACGCCTAGACCGTTAAACAACTAGACCGTTAAACGCAGAGACCGTTTAACGCAGAGACCGTTATACGCAGAGACCGTTTAACGCAGAGACCGTTATACGCAGAGACCGTTAAACGCAGAGACCATTTAACGCAGAGACCGTTAAACGCAGAGACCGTTAAACGCAGAGACCGTTAAACACCTGGACCTTTAAACGCAGAGACCGTTAAACACCTAGACAGTTAAATGTCTAGACCGTTAAATGTCTAAACCGTTAAACACCTAGACCGTTAAACACGTAGACCGTTAAACGCCTTGACTCTTAAACACAGAGACCGTTAAACACCTAGACCGTTAAACGTCTAGACTGTTTAACATCTAGACAGTTAAACTCCTAGGGCGTTAAACGTCTAGGCCGTTAAACAGAGAGACTGTTTAAGGCCTAGACCGTTAAACGGAGAGACCGTTAAACGCAGAGACCTAAAAACACATAGACATTTAAACACAGAGACCGTTAAACACCTAGACCATTGAATGCAGAGACCATTAAATGCCTAGGCTATTAAACGAAGAGACCGTTAAACGGAGAGACCGGTAAACACCTAGCCCGTTAAATGCAGAGACCATTAAACGCAGAGACCGTTAAACGCCTAGACCGTTAAACGGAGAGACAGTTAAAGGCAGAGACCGTTAAAGACCTAGACCGTTAAACACAGAGACCGTTAAACACCTAAACCGTTAAATGCAGAGACCGTTAAACGCCTAGACTGTTAAACACCTAGACCATTAAACGCCTAAACCATTAAAAGCCTAGACTGTTGAACGCAGAGACCGTTTAACCCGTAGACCGCTAAACGCCTAGACCGTTAAACACAGAGACTGTTAAACACCTAGACCGTTAAACGCCTAGACTGTTAAACATCTAGACCGTAAAACGCCTAGACCGTTAAACACATAAACCGTTAAACGCAGAGACCATTAAACACCTAGACCGTTAAACGCAGAGACCGTTAAATACCTAGACCGTTAAACGTCTAGACTGTTAAACATCTAGACCGTAAAACGCCTAGACCGTTGAACACATAAACCGTTAAACGCAGAGACCATTAAACACCTAGACCGTTAAACGCAGAGACTGTTAAATACCTAGACCGTTAAACGTCTAGACTGTTAAACATCTAGACCATAAAACGCCTAGACCGTTAAACGCATAAACCATTAAACGCAGAGACCGTTGAACACCTAGACCGTTAAACGTCTAGACCGTTAAACACCTAGACCATTAAACGCCTAGACCGTTTAACACCTAGACCGTTAAACGCCTAGACCGTTTAACACCTAGACCGTTAAACGTCTAGACTGTTAAACGCAGAGACCGTTAAACACCTAGACCGTTAAACGTCTAGACTGTTAAACGCAGAGACCGTTAAACACCTAGACCGTTAAACGTCTAGACTGTTAAACATCTAGACCGTAAAACGCCTAGACCGTTAAACACATAAACCGTTAAACGCAGAGACCATTAAACACCTAGACCGTTAAACGCAGAGACCGTTAAATACCTAGACCGTTAAACGTCTAGACTGTTAAACATCTAGACCGTAAAACGCCTAGACCGTTAAACGCATAAACCGTTAAACGCAGAGACCATTAAACACCTAGACCGTTAAACGCAGAGACCGTTAAATACCTAGACCGTTAAACGCCTAGACTGTTAAACGCAGAGACCGTTAAATACCTAGACCGTTAAACGTCTAGACTGTTAAACATCTAGACCGTAAAACGCCTAGACCGTTAAACGCATAAACCATTAAACGCAGAGACCGTTGAACACCTAGACCGTTAAACGTCTAGACCGTTAAACACCTAGACCATTAAACGCCTAGACCGTTTAACACCTAGACCGTTAAACGCCTAGACCGTTTAACACCTAGACCGTTAAACGCCTAGACCGTTAAACGCATAAACCGTTAAACGCAGAGACCGTTAAACACGTTAAACCGTTAAACGCCTAGACCATTAAACGCCTAGACTGTTAAGCGCAGAGACCGTTTAACCCGTAGACCGCTAAACGCATTGACCGTTAAACACAGAGACTGTTAAACACCTAGACCGTTAAACGCCTAGACTGTTAAACACAGAGACTGTTAAACACCTAGACCGTTAAACGCAGAGACCGTTAAACGCCTAGACCATTAAACACCTAGACCGTTAAACGCCTAGACCGTTAAACACAGAGACTGTTAAACACCTAGACCATTAAACGCCTAAACCATTAAAAGCCTAGACTGTTGAACGCAGAGACCGTTTAACCCGTAGACTGCTAAACGCCTAGACCGTTAAACACAGAGACTGTTAAACACCTAGACCGTTAAACGCCTAGACTGTTAAACGCAGAGACCGTTAAACACCTAGACCGTTAAACATCTAGACTGTTAAACACCTAGACCGTTAAACGCATAAACCATTAAACGCAGAGACCGTTAAACACCTAGACCGTTAAACGCAGAGACCGTTAAACACTTAGACCGTTAAACGTCTAGACTGTTAAACATCTAGACCGTAAAACGCCTAGACCGTTAAACACATAAACCATTAAACGCAGAGACCGTTAAACACCTAGACCGTTAAACGTCTAGACCGTTAAACACCTAGACCGTTAAACGTCTAGACTGTTAAATGCCTAGACCGTTTAACACCTAGACCGTTAAACGCCTAGACCGTTAAACGCCTAGACCGTTAAACACCTAGACCATTAAACGCCTAGACTGTTAAGCGCAGAGACCGTTTAACCCGTAGACCGCTAAACGCATTGACCGTTAAACACAGAGACTGTTAAACACCTAGACCGTTAAACGCCTAGACTGTTAAACACAGAGACTGTTAAACACCTAGACCGTTAAACGCAGAGACCGTTAAACGCCTAGACCATTAAACACCTAGACCGTTAAACGCCTAGACCGTTAAACACAGAGACCGTTAAACACCTAAACCGTTAAATGCAGAGACCGTTAAACGCCTAGACTGTTAAACACCTAGACCATTAAACGCCTAAACCATTAAAAGCCTAGACTGTTGAACGCAGAGACCGTTTAACCCGTAGACTGCTAAACGCCTAGACCGTTAAACACAGAGACTGTTAAACACCTAGACCGTTAAACGCCTAGACTGTTAAACGCAGAGACCGTTAAACACCTAGACCGTTAAACGTCTAGACTGTTAAACATCTAGACCGTAAAACGCCTAGACCGTTAAACGCATAAACCATTAAACGCAGAGACCGTTAAACACCTAGACCGTTAAACGCAGAGACCGTTAAACACTTAGACCGTTAAACGTCTAGACTGTTAAACATCTAGACCGTAAAACGCCTAGACCGTTAAACACATAAACCGTTAAACGCAGAGACCGTTAAACACCTAGACCGTTAAACGTCTAGACCGTTAAACACCTAGACTGTTAAACGTCTAGACTGTTAAATGCCTAGACCGTTTAACACCTAGACCGTTAAACGCCTAGACCGTTAAACGCCTAGACCGTTAAACACCTAGACCGTTAAACGTCTAGACTGTTAAATGCCTAGACCGTTTAACACCTAGACCGTTTAACACCTAGACCGTTAAACGCCTAGACCGTTAAACACCTAGACCATTAAACGCCTAGACTGTTAAGCGCAGAGACCGTTTAACCCGTAGACCGCTAAACGCATTGACCGTTAAACACAGAGACTGTTAAACACCTAGACCGTTAAACGCCTAGACTGTTAAACACAGAGACTGTTAAACACCTAGACCGTTAAACGCCTAGACCGTTAAATGCAGAGACCGTTAAACACCTAGACCGTTAAACGTCTAGACTGTTAAACATCTAGACCGTAAAACGCCTAGACCGTTAAACGCATAAACCGTTAAAAGCAGAGACCGTTAAACACCTAAACCGTTAAAAGCAGAGACCGTTAAACACCTAAACCGTTAAACGCAGAGAGCCTTAAACGCTTAGACCGTTTAACGCAGAGACCGTTAAACACCTAGACCGTTAAATGTCTAGACTGTTAAACACCTAGACCGTTAAATGTCTAGACTGTTAAACACCTAGACCGTTAAACGCCTAGACCGTCAAACACCTAGACCTTAAAACTCCTAGACCGTTAAACGCATAAACCGTTAAACGCAGAGACCGTTAAACACCTGGACCTTTAAACGCAGAGACCGTTAAACACCTAGACAGTTAAATGCCTAAACCATTAAACACCTAGACTGTTAAACACGTAGACCGTTAAATGCCTAGACAGTTAAACGCAAAGACCGTTAAATGCTGAGACCGTTAAAAACCTTGACCGTTAAACACAGAGACCGTTAAAAGCTGTTAAATTTGATGTGGTGTAAAAATCTAGATCTACTAGAACTACCTCTGGAGACCACAACCCTTTGTTTTGGGGTTTTTTTGTTTTGTGTAATTCTGCTATAAAGTTGACATTTCAACGTGGAGATCAGTGAAGATTTGCGCTGTTTAGGAGCCAGCACCTGGTGGTCAGAAGAGGAACTGCAACTGTACCTACTTCCTGGTAAGCTTCAGCCTGAGTGTGACGACGGCGGCGCTTGGTCAGGGGTGAGGGCACAGTATGAGGAGAACCAGGCTTCAGAGTCACTCTTCAGTAAACCTCTGGATGACATCAACGGGGGTTTGTCCAGTTCTTCCTGTACAGTCTATGGGTAGAAACCAGAAGAAGATCCCGAACCCAGAAGGGTCGAAGAGGAGAAATTGTGTCTGTAGAGGAAGTTTCAACCAGCTCCTCCTTTGATCATCATGGAAATGTGTTTTAGACGCCTTAAATCCTCATTAATCACATCAGGATCTCCACTGAAGATGGAAAGCTTCCCAGCAGCCCCTCTGGCCGAAGGGTTTCCCAGTTAACTCTTCAGATGAGACATTTTCCTCCTTCCTCTTTGTCAGATCAGTCCATGCTGAGCAGGGAGGGGGGCGGGGGGGGGGGGGATCCTGCATCACACCCCCACCCCCACCCCCCCACCCCCATCCTTCCCCCGTTTTCCTCAGATCTTCATTTTCCATCAACAGTCAGACCGCAGACGTCAACGCGCTCACACTCTGACATTAAGGCATCGAGGGGTGTAATTCCAATTTGTTTCAAAGGAACTATTAATTTGCCCATTTCAAGGCCTGGCAGGAAGGGAACCCTGGAAGACCACTGAACCGTGAAAGACATTATCTGGGGGCTTCAGATTTCACTGAAAAGACATGTGGAATTGATGACGGGAGGCGTCGGAGCCTGCAGGCGCCAGAGCGGGGCTCCCCGCGGTCGAGATCCCAGCATGCCGTCTGAGAGCGATGTCATTAGGCGTATTATAACAGCGATGGGCGCATTAATGGCGGAGTGGCCCGCTCCGCCACCCAGCGCCCCGCCAAAGTCCTATTTACATCCCCAGAATACTAAACAGGCCCTGATGAGGAGGCGAGTACTCGGAGCGTGCAGCGGTGCTTAACAGCCAGCAACAAACGAAACACTGCTGACTTTGTTGTGTCTTTACATCTCTGTGAAGTCCTGAACATCATGTAAGGCGCACATACTTCTAATGATGCCGGTCACGGCCCATTTGTCTGTCTTAATCACATCCATTCTGCAGCTTTTCTGTCTCCACTGACGACTTGCAGCACATTAAGGTTCACACCGTCAAGGAAAACTATGTGCACCCCTTGGAGTTACCTGGCTTTCTGCATTAGTTTGACATCAAAGCTTCACCAGCCTTTAAAATCCCACGTGACCTTACAGCGTCATGTGACCATGAGCATGTAGCTGAAGGCTAGCTTGATATCTAAAAAACTTACTTACATCAACCACTAGAGGTAACCTTCCCTGCATATTAGTTAAAATTAGAAACTGAGCAGTGAGAGCTGAACAAACCCTTCATGATGTCACAAGTTTATTGAAATAGGACACACCCACCTTCTGTCAATCAGAGTCAGCTGTTTTAGCTTAGCTGATTTAGCTGAATTATAATACTTATATTCATTCAGATCAATTTTGTCCAGACGTCCTCATTTCAAGTGTTGCTGCTGAAAAGACAGCAGCGAGGACAAGCAGAGAGCTATCTGGGACTAGCGGAGAATTATCTGGGACGAGCGGAGAGCTATCTGGGACTAGCAGAGAGCTATCTGGGACTAGCGGAGAATTATCTGGGACGAGCAGAGAGCTATCTGGGACTAGCAGACAGCTATCTGGGGCTAGCAGAGAGCTATCTGGGACTACAAGAGAGCTATCTGGGACTAGCAGAGAATTTTCTGGGACGAGTGGAGAGCTATCTGGGACTAGCAGAGAGCTATCTGGGACTAGCGGAGAATTATCTGGGACAAGCGGAGAGCTATCTGGGACTAGCAGAGAGCTATCTGGGACTAGCGGAGAATTATCTGGGACGAGCGGAGAGCTATCTGGGACTAGCAGACAGCTATCTGGGGCTAGCAGAGAGCTATCTGGGACTACAAGAGAGCTATCTGGGACTAGCAGAGAGCTATCTGGGGCTAGCAGAGAGCTATCTGGGACTACAAGAGAGCTATCTGGGACTAGCAGAGAGCTATCTGGGACTAGCGGAGAATTATCTGGGACGAGCAGAGAGCTATCTGGGGCTAGCAGAGAGCTATCTGGGACTACAAGAGAGCTATCTGGGACTAGCAGAGAGCTATCTGGGACTAGCTGAGAGCTATCTGGGACTACAAGAGAGCTATCTGGGACGAGCGGAGAGCTATCTGGGACTAGAGGAGAGCTATCTGGGACTAGAGGAGAGCTATCTGGGACTAGCAGAGAGCTATATGGGACAAGAAGAGAGCTATCTGGGACTAGCAGAGAGCTATTTGGGACTAGCAGAGAGCTATCTGAGACTAGAAGAGAGCTATCTTGGACTAGCGGAGAGCTATCTGGGACTAGCGGAGAGCTATCTGGGACTAGCGGAGAATTATCTGGAATGAGCGGAGAGCTATCTGGGACTAGCGGTGACCTATCTGGGACTAGAGGAGAGCTTTCTGGGAATATAAGAGAGCTATCTGGGACTAGCAGAGAGCTATCTGGGACTAGCATAGCGCTATTTGGGACTAGCAGAGAGCTATCTGGGACTAGAAGAGAGCTAACTGGGACTAGTAGAGAGCTATCTGGGACGAGAAGAGAGCTATCTGGGACTAGCAGAGAACTGTCTGGGGCGAGCGGTGAGCTATCTGGGACTAGCGGAGAGCTATCTGGGACTAGCAGAGAGCTATCTGGGACTAGCAGAGAGCTATCTGGGAATAAAGGCGAGCTATCTGGGACTAGAAGAGAGCTATCTGGGACTAGCGGAGAATTATCTGGGACTAGAAGAGAGCTATCTGGGAATATAGGCGAGCTATCTTGGACTACAAGAGAGCTATCTGGGACGAGCGGAGAGTTATCTGGGACTAGAGAAGAGCTATCTGGGACTAGAGAAGAGCTATCTGGGACTAGAAGAGAGCTAACTGGGACCAGCAGAGAGCTATCTGGGACTAGAAGAGAGCTAACTTGGACTAGCAGACAGCTATCTGGGACTAGCGGAGAATTATCCGGGACGAGCGGAGAGCTATCTGGGACTAGCAGAGAGCTATCTGGGACGAGAGGAGAGCTATCTGGGACGAGCGAAGAGCTATCTGGGACTAGCGGAGAGCTATCTTGGACTACAAGAGAGCTATATTTGACTAGCGGAGAGCTTTCTGGGATTAGCGGAGAGCTATCTGGGACTAGCGGAGAGCTATCTGGGACTAGCGGAGAATAATCTGGGACAAGCGGAGAGCTATCTGGGACTAGAGGAGAGCTATCTGGGACTAGAAGAGAGCTAACTGGGACCAGCAGAGAGCTATCTGGGATGAGAAGAGAGCTAACTGGGACCAGCAGAGAGCTATCTGGGATGAGAAGAGAGCTAACTGGCACTAGAAGAGTCTCTGGGATTAGCGGAGAGCTATCTGGGACTAGCGGAGAGTTATCTGGGACTAGAAGAGAGCTAACTGGGACCAGCAGAGATCTATCTGGGACAAGAAGAGAGCTAACTGGGACTAGCAGACAGCTATCTGGGACTAGCGGAGAGCTATCTGGGACTACAAGAGAGCTATCTGGGACTAGCAGAGAGGTATCTGGGACTAGCGGAGAATTATCTGGGAATAGAGGAGAGCTATCTGGGACTAGAAGAGAGCTATCTGGGACTAGAAGAGAGTCTCTGGGATTAGCGGAGAGCTATCTGGGACTAGCGGAGAGCTATCTGGGACTACAAGAGAGCTATCTGGGACTAGCAGAGAGGTATCTGGGACTAGCGGAGAGTTATCTGGGACTAGAGGAGAGCTATCTGGGACTAGCAGAGAGCTATCTGGGACTAGCATAGCGCTATTTGGGACTAGCAGAGAGCTATCTGGGACTAGAAGAGAGCTAACTGGGACTAGTAGAGAGCTATCTGGGACGAGAAGAGAGCTATCTGGGACTAGCAGAGAACTGTCTGGGGCGAGCGGTGAGCTATCTGGGACTAGCGGAGAGCTATCTGGGACTAGCAGAGAGCTATCTGGGACTAGCAGAGAGCTATCTGGGAATATAGGCGAGCTATCTGGGACTAGAAGAGAGCTATCTGGGACTAGCGGAGAATTATCTGGGACTAGAAGAGAGCTATCTGGGAATATAGGCGAGCTATCTTGGACTACAAGAGAGCTATCTGGGACGAGCGGAGAGTTATCTGGGACTAGAGAAGAGCTATCTGGGACTAGAGAAGAGCTATCTGGGACTAGAAGAGAGCTAACTGGGACCAGCAGAGAGCTATCTGGGACTAGAAGAGAGCTAACTTGGACTAGCAGACAGCTATCTGGGACTAGCGGAGAATTATCCGGGACGAGCGGAGAGCTATCTGGGACTAGCAGAGAGCTATCTGGGACGAGAGGAGAGCTATCTGGGACGAGCGAAGAGCTATCTGGGACTAGCGGAGAGCTATCTTGGACTACAAGAGAGCTATATTTGACTAGCGGAGAGCTTTCTGGGATTAGCGGAGAGCTATCTGGGACTAGCGGAGAGCTATCTGGGACTAGCGGAGAATAATCTGGGACAAGCGGAGAGCTATCTGGGACTAGAGGAGAGCTATCTGGGACTAGAAGAGAGCTAACTGGGACCAGCAGAGAGCTATCTGGGATGAGAAGAGAGCTAACTGGGACCAGCAGAGAGCTATCTGGGATGAGAAGAGAGCTAACTGGCACTAGAAGAGTCTCTGGGATTAGCGGAGAGCTATCTGGGACTAGCGGAGAGTTATCTGGGACTAGAAGAGAGCTAACTGGGACCAGCAGAGATCTATCTGGGACGAGAAGAGAGCTAACTGGGACTAGCAGACAGCTATCTGGGACTAGCGGAGAGCTATCTGGGACTACAAGAGAGCTATCTGGGACTAGCAGAGAGGTATCTGGGACTAGCGGAGAATTATCTGGGAATAGAGGAGAGCTATCTGGGACTAGAAGAGAGCTATCTGGGACTAGAAGAGAGTCTCTGGGATTAGCGGAGAGCTATCTGGGACTAGCGGAGAGCTATCTGGGACTACAAGAGAGCTATCTGGGACTAGCAGAGAGGTATCTGGGACTAGCGGAGAGTTATCTGGGACTAGAGGAGAGCTATCTGGGACTAGAAGAGAGCTAACTGGGACTAGTAGAGAACTGTCTGGGGTGAGCGGTGAGCTATCTGGGACTAGCGGAGCGCTATCTGCAATGCGACCTGGTAAAGCTGCTGAGAGATCACTCTGCAGAGAAGATGGAAGGAAGTGATTCAACATGAGAGGAAGAACTAAATGGCAGGATTAGGGTTATGGTCTCCTCCTACTGGAACCACCGGAGGAAACCACCAGAAAGGTGCAGATCTGAAAAGTCCCACATGCTGCCATCTAAAGCCTGATTTATACACGAATGCAGAGATGCCCCCCCACCCTACGCAGACACTCCGGTGCACCTACCCAAAATTGTAGGTCCACGAAGACAGTGTCGCAGAGAGGAAAGAAAGGAGGCCTCTGATTGTTCAATTCTACATCTGCATAGAAAAGAGCGCATTGAAGAAATGAGGAAGTACCCACATCTGTACGATTCTGGTTCTCCACACTACAAAGACAGCACATATTCTAGTAATTCATGGAGGGAGACTGCGATGAATGTGGGTCTGGATATGGCCGAGACGGTGAGGAAGTGGAAAAACACAAGAGATATGTTTAGTAAGTTTAGCTAGTTCGTGATTGTCCCTCTCCGTTGTGGCGTAACATAGCGGAGACCGCGTGAGTATAAATCAATAGTGACGGCGGCATCTCTGCGGCAAGCTGACGGCTACACATTGCCGCGAGAGTATACACGGCCCTTTACAGGTCATGTTCCACAGTACTCTGGGAAACTTTATTCTACATAAATTTGTGGCTTCTCATGAATTAATTTGATGTATCCAATCCGTCCTCATTTCAGATGTGGTCACTGAAACCAGTTGAGCTCCACCAGACCTGCTGGCCAGACGAGCTGTGGTCCAGGTGAACCCTTCAGGTGAACCCTCCAGGTGCCGGCTGCATGGGTCAAGCTGGTAGCTGAAAATCTCTAGCTTGTCCTTGTGGGCAGCCGTCAGCCTCCCTTCACCCTTAGATGAATCCTGTATAGCACCATTATTCTAAACAATGATAGAAACATGAAATAAACATTAAATATTGTCTGGCCTCCTCACGCTGATACAAAGCAGACGGTTGGACTGGAGGAGATGTAATGAACTGGACTCGTGAAGAAGCGCTGGTGGGGGGGTTCAGGCTGATATGGACCCTCGTCTCCTCAGAAGCCAATCAGGAAGTCTATTTTTAGCAGCCAGTTTGGGAGGCAGATGGTATCTGAGAGGGAATGGACTCCAATTTACAGTAAACAGATTTTTTATCTGTGGCAGGTCGTGTAGAGAGGTGCAACGCTACAGAGAAGTTGATAAGGGAGCTCAAACAGACTGGCAGGACAAGACTTAAGTGAGATTGAATGACCTCAGCGTGAATGTGAACAAGCCCTGAAGTGCCTTCAGGGCTTGTTCACATTCGACGGGTCTCCTGCAGAACTGGGTTTGATTTGATTCATGGACCAAACTGGAGAACAGCAGCAGGGACGGAGCATAAAGCAAAACCTTACAGCCACCTAGAAACCTACTACAAACCTCACACCACCAAAAACACGCAGCTGATTCAACCGAACTCCAGAACAACCCAAAATCATGCTACCTCCACCGCCGTGCTCCACAGTGGCTCTGCAGGTAGAGTGCAGTTGCTGCTCCACAGGTGTAGTGCAGTTGCTGCTCTGCAGGTAGAGTGCAGTTGCTGCTCCACAGGTGTAGTGCAGTTGCTGCTCTGCAGGTAGAGTGCAGTTGCTGCTCCACAGGTGTAGTACAGTTGCTGCTCCACAGGTGTAGTACAGTTGCTGCTCTGCAGGTGTAGTGCAGTTGCTGTTCTGCAGGTAGAGTGCAGTTGCTGCTCCACAGGTGTAGTACAATGGCTGCTCTGCAGGTGGAGTGCAGTTGCTGCTCCACAGGTGTAGTACAGTTGCTGCTCTGCAGGTAGAGTGCAGTTGCTGCTCCACAGGTGTAGTACAGTTGCTGTTCTGCAGGTAGAGTGCAGTTGCTGCTCCACAGGTGTAGTACAATGGCTGCTCTGCAGGTGTAGTGCAGTTGCTGCTCCACAGGTGTAGTACAGTTGCTGCTCTGCAGGTAGAGTGCAGTTGCTGCTCCACAGGTGTAGTACAGTTACTGTTCTGCAGGTCGAGTGCAGTTGCTGCTCTGCAGGTAGAGTGCAGTTGTTGATTTGCAGGTAGAGTGCAGTTGCTGCTCTGCAGGTATAGTGCAGTTGCTGCTCTGCAAGTAGAGTGCAGTTGCTGCTCCACAGGTGTAGTACAGTTACTGTTCTGCAGGTCGAGTGCAGTTGCTGCTCTGCAGGTAGAGTGCAGTTGTTGATTTGCAGGTAGAGTGCAGTTGCTGCTCTGCAGGTATAGTGCAGTTGCTGCTCTGCAGGTATAGTGCAGTTGCTGCTCTGCAGGTAGAGTGCAGTTGCTGCTCCACAGGTGTAGTACAGTTACTGTTCTGCAGGTCGAGTGCAGTTGCTGTTCTGCAGGTAAAGTGCAGTTGTTCCTCTGCAGGTAGAGTGCAGTTGCTGTTCTGCAGGTAGAGTGCAGTTGCTGCTCTGCAGGTAGAGTGCAGTTGCTGCTCTGCAGGTATAGTGCAGTTTCTGCTCTGCAGGTAGAGTGCAGTTGCTGCTCCACAGGTGTAGTACAGTTACTGTTCTGCAGGTCGAGTGCAGTTGCTGCTCTGCAGGTAGAGTGCAGTTGTTGATTTGCAGGTAGAGTGCAGTTGCTGCTCTGCAGGTATAGTGCAGTTGCTGCTCTGCAGGTATAGTGCAGTTGCTGCTCTGCAGGTATAGTGCAGTTGCTGTTCTGCAGGTAAAGTGCAGTTGTTCCTCTGCAGGTAGAGTGCAGTTGCTGCTCTGCAGGTAGAGTACAGTTGCTGCTCCACAGGTAGAGTACAGTTGCTGCTCCACAGGTAGAGTACAGTTGCTGCTCTGCAGGTAGAGTGCAGTTGCTGCTCTGCAGGTAGAGTGCAGTTGCTGTTCTGCAGGTAGAGTTGCAGTTGTTCCTCTGCAGGTAGAGTGCAGTTGCTGCTCTGCAGGTAGAGTACAGTTGCTGCTCTGCAGGTAGAGTACAGTTGCTGCTCTGCAGGTAGAGTACAGTTGCTGCTCCGCAGGTGGAGTGCAGTTGCTGCTCCACAGGTAGAGTGCAGTTGCTGCTCTGCAGGTAGAGTACAGTTGCTGCTCTGCAGGTAGAGTGCAGTTGCTGCTCCGCAGGTGGAGTGCAGTTGCTGCTCCACAGGTAGAGTACAGTTGCTGCTCTGCAGGTAGAGTACAGTTGCTGCTCCACAGGTGTAGTACAGTTGCTGCTCCGCAGGTAGAGTGCAGTTGCTGCTCCACAGGTAGAGTGCAGTTGCTGCTCTGCAGGTAGAGTGCAGTTGCTGCTCTGCAGGTAGAGTACAGTTGCTGCTCTGCAGGTAGAGTACAGTTGCTGCTCCACAGGTGTAGTACAGTTGCTGCTCCGCAGGTAGAGTGCAGTTGCTGCTCCACAGGTAGAGTGCAGTTGCTGCTCTGCAGGTAGAGTGCAGTTGCTGCTCCACAGGTAGAGTACAGTAGCTGCTCTGCAGGTAGAGTACAGTTGCTGCTCCACAGGTGTAGTACAGTTGCTGCTCCGCAGGTAGAGTGCAGTTGCTGCTCCACAGGTAGAGTGCAGTTGCTGCTCTGCAGGTAGAGTGCAGTTGCTGCTCTGCAGGTAGAGTACAGTTGCTGCTCCACAGGTGTAGTACAGTTGCTGCTCCGCAGGTAGAGTGCAGTTGCTGCTCCACAGGTGTAGTACAGTTGCTGCTCTGCAGGTAGAGTGCAGTTGCTGCTCCGCAGGTAGAGTGCAGTTGCTGCTCCGCAGGTAGAGTGCAGTTGCTGCTCTGCAGGTAGAGTACAGTTGCTGCTCTGCAGGTAGAGTACAGTTGCTGCTCCACAGGTAGAGTACAGTTGCTGCTCTGCAGGTAGAGTGCAGTTGCTGCTCTGCAGGTAGAGTGCAGTTGCTGCTCTGCAGGTAGAGTGCAGTTGCTGCTCTGCAGGTAGAGTACAGTTGCTGCTCTGCAGGTAGAGTACAGTTGCTGCTCCACAGGTAGAGTACAGTTGCTGCTCTGCAGGTAGAGTGCAGTTGCTGCTCCACAGGTAGAGTACAGTTGCTGCTCCGCAGGTAGAGTGCAGTTGTTGCTCTGCAGGTAGAGTGCAGTTGCTGCTCCACAGGTAGAGTGCAGTTGCTGTTCTGCAGGTAAAGTGCAGTTGCTGCTCTGCAGGTAGAGTGCAGTTGCGGCTCTGCAGGTAGAGTGCAGTTGCTGCTCTGCAGGTAGAGTACAGTTGCTGCTCTACAGGTAGAGTACAGTTGCTGCTCCACAGGTAGAGTACAGTTGCTGCTCTGCAGGTAGAGTGCAGTTGCTGCTCTGCAGGTAGAGTGCAGTTGCTGCTCCGCAGGTAGAGTGCAGTTGCTGCTCCACAGGTAGAGTGCAGTTGCTGCTCCACAGGTGTAGTACAGTTGCTGCTCTGCAGGTAGAGTGCAGTTGCTGCTCCACAGGTAGAGTGCAGGTGCTGCTCCACAGGTAGAGTGCAGTTGCTGCTCCACAGGTGTAGTACAGTTGCTGTTCTGCAGGTAGAGTGCAGTTGCTGCTCCGCAGGTAGAGTGCAGTTGCTGCTCCACAGGTGTAGTACAGTTGTTGCTCTGCAGGTAGAGTGCAGTTGCTGCTCCACAGGTAGAGTGCAGTTGCTGCTCCACAGGTGTAGTACAGTTGCTGCTCTGCAGGTAGAGTGCAGTTGCTGCTCCACAGGTAGAGTGCAGTTGCTGCTCCACAGGTAGAGTGCAGTTGCTGCTCCACAGGTGTAGTACAGTTGCTGTTCTGCAGGTAGAGTACAGTTGTTGTTCTGCAGGTAGAGTTGCAGTTGTTGCTCTGCAGGTAGAGTTGCAGTTGGTGCACTGCAGGTAGAGTGCAGTTGCTGCTCTGCAGGTAGAGTGCAGTTGCTGCTCCACAGGTGTAGTACAGTTGCTGCTCCACAGGTGTAGTACAATCGCTGCTCTGCAGGTGTAGTGCAGTTGCTGCTCCACAGGTGTAGTACAGTTGCTGCTCCACAGGTAGAGTACAGTTGCTGCTCTGCAGGTAGAGTACAGTTGCTGTTCTGCAGGTAGAGTTGCAGTTGTTCCTCTGCAGGTAGAGTGCAGTTGCTGCTCCACAGGTAGAGTGCAGTTGCTGCTCCACAGGTGTAGTACAGTTGCTGCTCTGCAGGTAGAGTGCAGTTGCTGCTCCACAGGTGTAGTACAGTTGTTCCTCTGCAGGTAGAGTGCAGTTGCTGCTCCACAGGTAGAGTGCAGTTGCTGCTCTGCAGGTAGAGTGCAGTTGCTGCTCTGCAGGTAGAGTGCAGTTGCTGCTCTGCAGGTAGAGTGCAGTTGCTGCTCTGCAGGTAGAGTACAGTTGCTGCTCTGCAGGTAGAGTACAGTTGCTGCTCCACAGGTAGAGTGCAGTTGCTGTTCTGCAGGTAGAGTACAGTTGCTGCTCCGCAGGTGTAGTACAGTTGCTGCTCTGCAGGTAGAGTACAGTTGCTGCTCCACAGGTAGAGTGCAGTTGCTGTTCTGCAGGTAGAGTGCAGTTGCTGCTCCACAGGTAGAGTGCAGTTGCTGTTCTGCAGGTAGAGTGCAGTTGCTGCTCCACAGGTAGAGTGCAGTTGCTGCTCTGCAGGTAGAGTGCAGTTGCTGCTCCACAGGTAGAGTGCAGTTGCTGCTCTGCAGGTAGAGTGCAGTTGCTGCTCCACAGGTAGAGTGCAGTTGCTGCTCTGCAGGTAGAGTGCAGTTGCTGCTCCACAGGTGTAGTACAGTTGCTGCTCTGCAGGTAGAGTGCAGTTGCTGCTCCACAGGTGTAGTACAGTTGCTGCTCTGCAGGTAGAGTGCAGTTGCTGCTCCGCAGGTAGAGTACAGTTGCTGCTCCACAGGTAGAGTGCAGTTGCTGCTCTGCAGGTAGAGTGCAGTTGCTGCTCCACAGGTGTAGTACAGTTGCTGCTCTGCAGGTAGAGTGCAGTTGCTGCTCCGCAGGTAGAGTACAGTTGCTGCTCCACAGGTAGAGTGCAGTTGCTGTTCTGCAGGTAGAGTGCAGTTGCTGCTCTGCAGGTAGAGTACAGTTGCTGCTCCGCAGGTAGAGTGCAGTTGCTGCTCTGCAGGTAGAGTGCAGTTGCTGCTCCACAGGTAGAGTGCAGCTGCTGCTCTGCAGGTAGAGTGCAGTTGCTGCTCCACAGGTAGAGTGCAGTTGCTGCTCTGCAGGTAGAGTGCAGTTGCTGCTCCACAGGTAGAGTGCAGTTGCTGCTCTGCAGGTAGAGTGCAGTTGCTGCTCCACAGGTGTAGTACAGTTGCTGCTCTGCAGGTAGAGTGCAGTTGCTGCTCCGCAGGTAGAGTACAGTTGCTGCTCCACAGGTAGAGTGCAGTTGCTGCTCCACAGGTGTAGTACAGTTGCTGCTCTGCAGGTAGAGTGCAGTTGCTGCTCCACAGGTGTAGTACAGTTGTTCCTCTGCAGGTAGAGTGCAGTTGCTGCTCCACAGGTAGAGTGCAGTTGCTGCTCTGCAGGTAGAGTGCAGTTGCTGCTCTGCAGGTAGAGTGCAGTTGCTGCTCTGCAGGTAGAGTCCAGTTGCTGCTCTGCAGGTAGAGTACAGTTGCTGCTCCACAGGGAGAGTGCAGTTGCTGTTCTGCAGGTAGAGTACAGTTGCTGCTCCGCAGGTGTAGTACAGTTGCCTCTCTGCAGGTAGAGTACAGTTGCTGCTCCACAGGTAGAGTGCAGTTGCTGTTCTGCAGGTAGAGTGCAGTTGCTGCTCCACAGGTAGAGTACAGTTGCTGCTCCACAGGTAGAGTGCAGTTGCTGCTCCACAGGTAGAGTGCAGTTGCTGCTCTGCAGGTAGAGTGCAGTTGCTGCTCCACAGGTGTAGTACAGTTGCTGCTCTGCAGGTAGAGTGCAGTTGCTGTTCTGCAGGTAGAGTGCAGTTGCTGCTCCGCAGGTAGAGTACAGTTGCTGCTCCACAGGTAGAGTGCAGTTGCTGTTCTGCAGGTAGAGTGCAGTTGCTGCTCCACAGGTGTAGTACAGTTGCTGCTCTGCAGGTAAAGTGCAGTAGGACGTGCAGCATCTAGTGTTTGATATCTATGTGTAAACCAAGAGCAATAATCTAACTTCCAGGTTAAATCCAAACTGGTTATAGGAAAAGCTGCTGTAGTTCCTCTACTGACCACTAGGTTCTGGCTCCAACAGCGAGTCAGTCTCTATTGACCTCCACATTAAAATGTCCAACTTCACAGCAGAAATAAACATATTTACAGTCTGGTACAAAAAACAGTTTTGTTCTCTTTAGAAAGATTTCACATCCATGACAACTGAACAGGGGGTGAATGGTTTTGTACCATGTCAGATAAAATGATATAAAGCAACGCATCCACCATATTTCTCTTAAAAGACACGAGGCAAAAACATGATTAGGGGGCGTCTGTTTTGACTCCCCAAAACTCCAAATATTGTTCTTATATCATTTACACATCCTTGCAGATTAAAATCTCAAGTGGTTTCACGTTATTATTTAGCTATACGGTATGTTTAACAACTCAACAATTCATTGAGAGACACGCAACAGTAAACGTGTTATCCAGGAAGCGGTCTTACGCAGCATCTTTTAAACCTGAAACTGTTGAGATTTCTGAGAAAACCGCCAAGCTTTTTACTGCGAAGATTTTTAAAGATGATAGAAAAAAATGTACATTTTATTAAAGTCCTGGGGGCACAATTATTAGGGAGGGAATGTATATTAAAGGAAATATAGTAATGTATAATAAGGGGTGTGGTCTTTTGATTGATAGCTAGCTTATCCCATGGCTACCTATTGAAAGTTATTCTCTGTGTTCTTTTATCTGGTGCCATTGACGAGACTAGAAACAAGGACCAATTAAAGAGTTTAATATACCATGATGAATATAAAGATTCAATATGCCATGCAGAATATTTTAATCGGCTGATGATGCATAGCCTTTACACCACAGAGAGATGCCAGGAAATGCATCGAGAATATCAGATTGTGTCCATTCTTATAGTCACAGAAAAGGCGGATCCTTGCGTTCTTCTGAGTTTTATGGCTCTTTTGGCTCAGTCAGTCCAGGAATGGGATGTTCCTAAAATGTGTTTATCTATGCTGTCACAGACTTCCTTAGAAAACAGCAGGTCAGGAAGTCAGAAGGTCCCAGTCGTTAGGTCATAAAACAGCAAAACTGAGGACTCACCATCATAAAAAGAGACTGCATCCTTCATGCCATAAAGTTTAGTTTTAACAGTTAACTATTCTGAGTCCCCAAATTCCTTACACTGTCATCATTTTAGCTGTTTAGCAGCACTGGCTTCATTTAGAACTGTGAACAAAGACCTGATGACGGTCATATTTACTTTAGAGATATGTCTTGCTGTGTTGTTCACTGCTAAAAGACCACTGTGACTGGTTCTGGTCTGGTCTGAAACGGTTGAGAGGTGAAGCAAAGCAGCCCTGAAGCAGCTACCTCTGCCTCTGTTTGGAGGCTGCTAACCAGGGCTAACCAGCTGGACTGTTTCCAGCTCCAAGATCCTTCGACATTTACCTTAAATCATCTCAGGACCCTTCCAAGTTGACTACTAACCAGCAGCATCTGAAACAAGCGCAGCCGGAGCTGAACCAGGAAGTAGCAGGGGTCCACTGGGACCGTCGGGCTACAGCGGTAGACCTGCTGCACCTGCAGGTGACCAACCGGCAGCTGGTCCCCAGCAGAGCTCAGTTCACTTCTGGCAGCACTCGTTTCAGATGTCGTTTCAGTCGCGACACCTGAAAATGAGGATGTTTGGACAGATTTGTTCAGGATGAACATAACGTGTTAGCGTGAGCTAACTGTGATTGACATGCTGACTTCATGGCGTTTCTCTCCACTCTGCAGTCCTCAGTGCGGCTCGGTGAACACGAACCACCCAGGCAGCACGTCTGAATCAATACCGTCCGTCAGCGTAACCCCGCCGTGCCGGACCTGCTCGGTTGTTAATGAACGGTGAGGCAGGAGAGGGGACATAAGCGATGTTTGTGCCCTTGGAGGATCAAGAGGAATGGCAGGAGGAGGTCTGCCGTACTCAGCATCAGTTTCCTCTCAGATGGATGTTTTATGTGACGGGGGAAATGATGTGGCTGACCCACCGCCATGAGGCTCTGGCCTCCCACAAATCCACTTTACCTCCGTGTGTTTAACGCACCTCCCTGCTCACTCGCTCTCTTCAGACGGTGAACATACAGAAACAGAGCAGCCAGTTCTCAGACGTGGAACTGTAACATTAATGACTTTATGAATCTGTTAAAGCTGTGGTATCGCTTCGGTCAAACGTGGGTCACTTTTACATTAAAGTTATTTCTGCTCCAGTAAACAAATCTACAGCGGCAAAGGAGTCTTAGTCCAGCTGCCATGAAATGAGCTGTAACACACTAACATGATGTCAGATAGTATAACCTTTATTATATTATATTATATTATACCTACAGTACTACTTGCTTTAATTGCACTTTAATTAAACTCATTTATTTCTACAACCATACATTCATAGAGATAGCTTGTGACTGTTAATTCCTAAAATCAAAATTTTGCAAAACTCCAACTTTTTTTTTTTTAAAACAAATGTTTGGCACTGGGAAACTTGGCTTTCTCTTATTTGATATAAATCCCAAATCATAAACATTATAAATGTAATATTTCATCAGCGTGTTCGGGGCAGCCGTCTCCAGCTCATCGTTCATGTGTTTTCTCGATACCTTTTACGGTTTTTGAAGAGCGAAGGTTTGTTCGGTTTGACTTCAGAAAATGCTGAGTCATTCAGACTCAGAGAGAACCGGGGGGGGGGGGGGGGGGGGGGGGGGGGTGATACTCAGGGACGTGGTTACCGTAGCAACCGGTGAGCCTGAAGCCCTGTCTCCTCTGTTTAGATTTCCTCAGCTCATCTTGGTGTTTCAGTTTAGACTCGGTGCGTCCGGATCAAATGTAGGGATTGTTTTAGAACAATGAGCAGCTGCTGCTTTGGTAAACCCGTCAAAGTTAAATCAAAACTGTTTTAACTGAAAACTGATTTTTCTGAAATGCTCCTCTGATATGGAGCCCCATTTGGGTCATAGTTCAATGCATAAATGAGTCTATTATTATGAAATATAGGCGTTTATTATTATGAAATATTTCACATTATTATGAAATATATGTGTATTATTATGACATTTTTCCCATTATTATGAAAAAATGTAATTATTATGAAATATATTTTTATTATTATTTAATCTTAGTTTAATGCATAATAGTTTATTTTAGAATGGCTTTTTTTTAATCTAAGAATTAGTTTTTACATATTTGTTTCATTTTTCATAAGAATGAGCTTTTACATAATAATGACATTTTGCCAGTGGGCGGGGCCAGTGGTTGACCTGCACGCTCATTGGCTGATCCTTCTCCATTCTACGCTCTGACATCAACTAGTTTTGGCCGTGAGGTCCCGTTAGCAGCGGGCCGTGATGTCATCAAGGTGCGCTCCTAGTCCGATTGTAGCTATGGCAGCTTGGACTGAGCTCCGGGAAACCTTGACCAGGTTAGCAGACAATATCAAAAATGATAATTTATCAGGCGAGACTATTTTGACCCAATTTGATGATTCACTGTTCTGTTGCTTATGCCTGAATGAAAGAGCAGCCAATCACATAAATGGCTCCGCCCTCTTTGCTGTGATTGACACACAAATCATTCTTATGAAAAACAAATCCATTATTATGTAAAAGCTCATTCTTATGAAAAATGAAACCATTATCATAATAATGGGAAATATTTCATAATAATAAACATGCATTTCATAATAATGGGAAATATTTCATAATAATAAACTAGACTAATTTATTCATTGAATTATGACCCAAACGGGGCTCCATACTCTGAAACTCTGTCAGGTGAGGCATTAAAACGAGATGTGTTTCATGAAGGAATCCCTGTATGGTGGGGCCACCTCTACAGAAACCCTGACTGTAAGAAAAAAACAAAAAAAAAAAAACGAAAGTTGATTTAGGGTTGTATTTACTGCACTGACCAAAGAATTTTCCCTTTGTTAAATTAGAAACAGAAGACACGTCCACTCCCAGCACCACATAACTCTGGACTCGCTCGCCCTCCTTCCAGAAACTCTCACCGGCTGAGGTATTGTGGTGTTACTCGATGTGGGATGATAACTTTGAGAGGAGAGACGATTCCGGGCTAAGGCTCGCCGCTGGGTTATGTCTGTGTGAATTACACCGTCCATAAAACTGTAATAGGAAGGACAATCAGCAGCTTGTATCTGTGCAGCCTTGCAGAGTATTTACCTTTTTATGTGGGCGTAAATTTGATGTGATGTGCCAAGGACGCGCTTCTCACCAGATATCTTTCCTTTTTCTGCGGCGGCTCAAAGGACAACCAGCAGTACAAACAGACATCTGAAAAACAAAGATCTGGGTCGGCTGGGGTCATCCGTCCTGGTTTCAGAGCTTCCTTATTTAACTATTATTTCATTAAAACATCTGTTCGTGTAGCCCTGGACTTGTTAATGGACGTAAACACAGTTTTATTTATCCAATGTTGATGTAACTGGAAAAGTCAAGTCGTGAAAGTTGCCCAGTTGTAACTGGAGACTGGGATTCATCTAGAAATTAAAGGAAATAGTCAGCATTGAAGTTTTTTAAACATTTTTAATGTCTTTGTGGAACGGCATGCAACCCTGAGGTCAACCTGAGTTCATGGTGACTCCAGGTGACAGTCACCGCCTCTACATAAATGTATCTCAGTTATAATCATCTAAACGGATCTAGGTCTGGTATAGTTTCAGCAGTTGAGTAGCATGCAAAACCTGATAATATCACTTTAGCACTAGCATAGCAAAACTCACGATATAGTGTTAGCATTAGCATGAGCTCATGGTATAACCAAACAGCAACCGAGCCAGACAGAATAATTTCAGGACTCTTTCAGGCGGGAATTGTGCTGGGACCTGTTGTCAATCATCCCAGCCAGCCCTCCCATTGGTTAGCTCAGCAACTGGCCTCTCCTCCTGCAGCAGCGCTAGCCATGGCGAGCTCAGACACGGAGCTCCGCCGTCCGGCAGCAACAACGTTCCGGTAGCGACGCTTGAAATGACGACGTTCAATCAAAAATGAAAGAAGAAAAAAACAGTATAGCGTGTTAGCAGAGGCTAACCCAGCCAAGCTAAAAGCAGCTAACTGGAGGGCTTGCGCTGGTGGTCCCGCCTCTTTGCAACATGACGCTGCGCCGTTCGAGCAAAAAGAGACTTCAAAAGCTCTCCGCACGAACCTGCTAGTCACGTGACCAGACACGTCCTGTACAATCTATGGTTTCAACATGCTAAAGCACATGAGATAAAAACAGCTCATAAAACAACGTTAGTTTTAACGTTAGTCGAGTCCTGGTTTAATGGTTACTTAATATAACCCTTCTGCTTTAATCTCACATGAGCGTTATCTTTATTTTGCTGCCAGATTTATTCAAAAACACCTCGTAGTCGCTGAGATCTCCTCGTTTTAAATTATCTCATTTCAGAGCAGCAGTCTCAAAATCAGGCGTCTTTCTGAAAGGGTTAATGTCATCCTTTCATCATAATCTCTTTTTTTCTTTGCCCACTATTAAATACTGTGTCAATATGTAATTTCATCTTCTGATAAAGTTTAAAGGATTTACCCGATAGCTGACATGGCTGCCCTCAACCCCCTCCCCCGTTCAAAGACTGGAGTGTCGCGTTAAAACTAACAGGTACTTGAAAATATCTTCAGAAGTGCAGAACTTCTCCAGCTCTGCAGATATAAGCAGCTCATATAAAAAAAGATGAAAAAAACGGGAGAGGAATCTATAATAATCCTGCAGAGGCAGAGCCCATATCTCCAGCTCTGCTCATATTTAAAGGTCACTGGTGGTTTTACAAGTGGAGGTAATGGCGTTCCTACATTTCCATGAATTGGCTGATCTGTCACCGAAGGCTTGTTTATGAGCGGTTTCTTCCTTTCTGCGCTTCTCTGTGACCACGGTGCTCATTTCAGCTGCCATAAAATACACAATTGCTCCAATTCATCACTGAATTAGTGGGACGCTGACATAGCCCCCCCGAGCTGCTGCCTGAACGCTGATCCAGGTGCAGCCTTGAGCTATTATTGTACGATCAGATCCACGGAGGCCGTCGTCACTTGTCCACAGACTTCACTCCAGCAGTAATGGTGGTAATGTCTTACAGAAGCTGCTACAGAGTCCATTCCCAACTGCTTATAAACCAGTGACATCTGCATGATGAACTGGTAGAACACCATTGTTCTACCAAAACCTTGTTCGAAACTAACTCAAGCCAGGAAAGTACAGAAGACTGCAGTTCCATGAGCGACCACTGGGGTGGGGTTCCATCAGTGAGTCACTCTGCGCTGACCCGCGTGTTAAAACGTCCAACTTTCCCGCAGAAATCAACAAACTTGGGTCATTCTACCAACTCAGTGGTCTCGTTTTTAGCACTGAATATAATAACAAACACATTTAACAATTTCAATTGAGACATGTTAAGACATCTAAGCGGACGATAGTTGCATTTTTCCTCAGTCCTGTTACCAAATCTCATGCTACTGTAAAAAGCATGAAAACAAGTATGTGAGTAACAGCAGTGAAAGTAACAGGATTTTTTACATCACATTAGCAAATGCATAAAATATAGCTTGTTAAAATGTCCAATTTTTCAGCAGAAATCAACATACTTGGGTCTTTCTACAGAATCAGCGGTCTGTTGTAACGCGTCAAAATTAAACTATATTTTAAACTTTTTTTTTAGCACTGAATATAACAAACACGTTTAACAATTTAAATTGTGTTGAGACATGTAAGCGGACGATAGTCGCATTTTTCCTCAGTCCTGTTACCAAAACTCATGCTACTGTAAAAAGCATGAAAACAAGTATATGAGTAACAGCAGTGAAAGTAAAACATCACATTAGCAAATGCATAAAATATAACAACATAACATTCAGATTTATAAATATACCCATTTATTAGATAAACAAATAACAACCAAAAAATAATTTTAGGTAACAGAACAGTAAATTGTGACTGACCTTGTTAGTCCTTAGTTTCAAGCTCATGAAATATACATACAACAAAAAAAAAGAGGGAATTTAATTCTGACCTTCCCATGACCTTGAGAAAATCTAAATGATGCAACTTCCTGTGGAACATGCGACCGAAGGAATGTTTCACATTTTTCAGGGAGGAGGGAGCATTATGGTAACAGCACTGAATGAAAACCTGGGGACCTGACTAAACTGTGCATTTTAACTAAAATATCATTCGATCAAACAAAAATGTACAAAATATATTATTTTTGAATTATTTTACTTTTTAGACATTACAGTAAAATGTTTGGGAGTTTGGGAGTGGACAGAGGTATCAAATTGTATCAAATTACATTTTTCAGCATTTTTGGTGGTTTTCATGAATATTTTAAAGAATATACACTGCCCGGCCAAAAAAAAGTTGCCACCAAATTACCTTTGACACTTTGCCTAATAGTACAATGTATTTTACTATAAATGTTTTCTGCATGTTCATATATATATATATATATATATATATATATATATATATATATATATATATATATAGATATATATATATATATGTATATATATAATGCCCTGAGGACATAAATTTCACCCATTGGCTGCTAAAAAAGAAACAGCCTTGGGTAAACAGCTGTCATCACTTTAGCAGTATCTAAGGAGTGAACAAAGACCAAACAGAGCATATTTATTCGTATTTGGAAGATAAAACTGAGTTGGCCTAGAAAGCTCTGGGATAAGGTGATCAAATTCAATCTATCTTAGCTTAGCACATGCTAACCTATGGTGCTAACAGATGTTACATTACATTCATTCTGATCAAATCTGACCAACCACAACTGTTTTCAGATGTTGCTACCAAAGCAACACATCACATGACAGTGACATAAGTTGTTGGGTTAGCATGGACTAAACCAAAACAGCTGCCTTGTGGTAACGGAGGTAAGGTGGGTGTGGTCCAGCTGAGAGGCTATATCTACCTTTCAAAATTGATGCCATCCATCATCCAGACCCGTTTATTCCTCTGCAGGGTCACAGGGATCTACTGGAGCCGATGCTAGCTCTCCCTTGGGTGGAAGGCAGGGGTCCACCCTGGACAGGTCCTAACAGAGCGTAGTCTTTCTTATTTTGAAGGTAATATGGTTTCTGGTTCCATTAATTTTACTAACTGACCACCGTGACTGGCTCTGGGCTGGTCAGGAGTCTGGGGGTGACGGTAATCAGATCTGTCCATTTCACCTTTGACGCTAACTAATATTACCAAAAGCTCTTTCTTGTTGGATAAAATGAGCTTCTTGTAGGTTTGGCTTATTGCCACCTGGGAAGTGGGAGGTCCGAACCACACACTGTATAAGAGGAACTGGACAAACCCTGTGTGACATCATATGTTTTCTCCAGAGTTTTAAAGATTATTTTTCTTCGTACTGCAACTCGTAGTCCATCCTGGGATGCTCCCAGACCAACCCACAGCACATCAAAGCACAGTCGCTTTGAAATATAAATGACTATGTTAGGTCTTTATTCACGACTCAAAAAATATGGTTGAACATCTCCCAGCGAGACAGGAACAAGGATGAAAGGTCTACGACCTCACCGACCAATAGGATCCCAGCGTGAAATGACGATCAAGCACGTCAGTAGAAACAGCAACAACAGTAGTAGCAACCCAAGGTGGTCGCATGATGACGCTGCGTTTAAAACCCGAAACACGCTCGAGTTTATTTCCGTCAACGTACGATCAATGTTACCGCGTAGCCGATTTCACGCCGTGTGACGTTATTCTCACAAGACTACAGGAGTCGCACGGCGTGAAGCCGGTCTCAGACATCGTTCCCAGCCGTCGTTTCCCGCTTCACAAACGAACACAGCATCTGTGGATGGAAACTCTTGGCAACTGTGGATGGAAACTCTTAGCAACTGTGGATGGAAACTCTTAGCATCTGTGGACGGAAACTGTTAGCATCTGTGGATGGAAACTCTTAGCATCTGTGGACGGAAACTGTTAGCATCTGTGGATGGTAACTCTTAGCATCTGTGGATGGAAACTCTTAGCGTCTGTGGACAGAAACTGTTAGCAACTGTGGATGGAAACTCTTAGCAACTGTGGATGGAAACTCTTAGCAACTGTGGATGGAAACTCTTAGCATCTGTGGATGGAAACTCTTAGCAACTGTGGATGGAAACTCTTAGCATCTGTGGATGGAAACTCTTAGCATCTGTGGATGGAAACTCTTAGCATCTGTGGATGGAAACTCTTAGCGTCTGTGGATGGAAACTCTTGGCAACTGTGGATGGAAACTCTTAGCATCTGTGGATGGAAACTCTTAGCATCTGTGGACGGAAACTCTTAGCATCTGTGGATGGAAATTCTTAGCATCTGTGGACGGAAACTGTTAGCATCTGTGGATGGTAACTCTTAGCATCTGTGGATGGAAACTCTTAGCAACTGTGGATGGAAACTCTTAGCATCTGTGGACGGAAACTGTTAGCATCTGTGGATGGAAACTCTTAGCATCTGTGGACGGAAACTGTTAGCATCTGTGGATGGAAACTCTTAGCATCTGTGGATGGAAACTCTTAGCAACTGTGGATGGAAACTCTTAGCATCTGTGGATGGAAACTCTTAGCATCTGTGGACGGAAACTGTTAGCATCTGTGGACGGAAACTCTTAGCATCTGTGGACGGAAACTCTTAGCATCTGTGGATGGTAACTCTTAGCATCTGTGGATGGAAACTCTTAGGGTCTGTGGACAGAAACTGTTAGCATCTGTGGATGGAAACTGTTAGCATCTGTGGACGGAAACTGTTAGCATCTGTGGATGGAAACTCTTAGCATCTGTGGACGGAAACTGTTAGCATCTGTGGATGGAAACTGTTAGCATCTGTGGATGGAAACTCTTAGCATCTATGGATGGAAACTCTTAGCGTCTGTGGACAGAAACTGTTAGCATCTGTGGATGGAAACTCTTAGCATCTGTGGATGGAAACTCTTAGCGTCTGTGGACAGAAACTGTTAGCATCTGTGGACAGAAACTGTAAGCATCTGTGGATGGAAACTCTTAGCATCTGTGGATGGAAACTCTTAGCATCTGTGGATGGAAACTCTTAGCGTCTGTGGAACAGAAACTGTTAGCATCTGTGGATGGAAACTCTTAGCATCTGTGGACGGAAATTGTTAGCATTTGTGGATGGAAACTCTTAGCATCTGTGGATGGAAACTGTTAGCATCTGTGGATGGAAACTCTTAGCATCTGTGGATGGAAACTCTTAGCGTCTGTGGACAGAAACTGTTAGCATCTGTGGATGGAAACTGTTAGCATCTGTGGACGGAAACTGTTAGCATCTGTGGATGGAAACTCTTAACATCTGTGGATGGAAACTCTTAGCAACTGTGGATGGAAACTCTTAGCATCTGTGGATGGAAACTGTTAGCATCTGTGGATGGAAACTCTTAGCAACTGTGGATGGAAACTCTTAGCAATTGTGGATGGAAACTGTTAGCATCTGTGGATGGAAACTCTTAGCATCTGTGGATGGAAACTCTTAGCGTCTGTGGACAGAAACTGTTAGCATCTGTGGATGGAAACTGTTAGCATCTGTGGACGGAAACTGTTAGCATCTGTGGATGGAAACTCTTAGCATCTGTGGATGGAAACTCTTAGCAACTGTGGATGGAAACTCTTAGCATCTGTGGATGGAAACTGTTAGCATCTGTGGATGGAAACTCTTAGCAACTGTGGATGGAAACTCTTAGCAACTGTGGATGGAAACTCTTAGCATCTGTGGATGGAAACTCTTAGCATCTGTGGATGGAAACTCTTAGCAACTGTGGATGGAAACTCTTAGCATCTGTGGATGGAAACTGTTAGCATCTGCAGCAGGAGCCTCTGCTCTCTGGCGTGACAGCAGAGACGGCGTTTTTCTCTAGCTAATAACTGCTTTTCCGCGCCGATTGTTCTCTCCGCAGCCAGCGGCTCTGCCATGTTTAATTGCAGCCTGACGGCGCAGAGCATCCGTCACGTTAAAGACTGCAGATGGAGCAGATGCCGGCTGCCTCCTGATGGCTCACCAGAGGATGGGAAAGACCCTCCGTACAGCCGTTCATCCACCTCACCTCATTTATTTAGCACCAGTTCACTACAACAGTCATCTCAGGACACTTTACAGAAAACCAAGACAAGTTAGTCAATTCACGTTAATTAAATACGGTCCAGTTACAGTCCGCTGAAATATAATGTTATTTATAAAATTCCAAATCATAAAAACTTACAAAGGAAACCAACATACTACATCAAGCCATTAACTTCCCTCCATTATACATTTTAGAGCTGGTTAGAGCCTTTATGTCATCTGAACTTTGATGTAGAACTGCAAAACACTTTCTAATGTCAGTGTTTATTGGAAACTTTATTGGAACGCCACTAAACTTTCTACCCTGCGCTTTAATAAAACCAGTCTCTTTTACAATAAACCCCACCTGGATCTGTTGAGTGTCAGCTTCCCGCCACTCGAGTTCATTTCAGTTCTACATATGCTGAGTTTCAAACAAAAGAGAAAAAGCTGGGACAGTATATATATATATATATATATATATATATATTAGGGCTGTCAATTTCTCAAAATAATTAATCAGATTAATCGCATGACTTCATAATAATCACGATAATCGCAAAATTATCGCATTTTTTATCTGTTCTAAATCTACCTTATACAGTCTTTTTCAAGTTGTATTACTCTTATTAATACGAGTCCTGACTAGAACCAGGAAATATGACCATATTAGTCCAGTCCTGAGGTCTCTGGCTTCCTGTCACTCAGAGAATAGACTTTAAAACAGCTCTACTTGTGTTCAAGTCTCTTCATGGCTCCAAAGTCCATCTCTGACATGTTAGAGTCATATGAACCAACCTGGACTCTGAGAACCTCAGGTAGTGGTCTCCTGCTGGTGTCCAGAGTCAGGACTAAACAAGGTGAAGCTGCATTTCAGTTTTATGCTCCTAAAATCTGGACCAGTCTTCTAGAAGATGTGAGACAGACCTGAACTCTGATAATGTTCTGATCCAGACTGAAAACAGTTCTGTTTAGATGTGAAGATGATGACTGGAAGGATTTTATCTGCACTCTTCATTTTTAATTTAATTAATTGATTTTTTCATTAATTAATTTTTATTTATTATTGATTATTTTTATGCTTGTATGGAATGATTCTATTTGCCTTCTTGTGACTGCATCTGTAAAGCACTTTGAATTGAATTGCAAATAAAGTTGCCTTGCCTAATATGAGAGTACACAAATGCTTGCCTTATGCAAAACAAATGCATGTTTATATATGTACAATGCCAAATCCATTATATATATATATATATATATATATATTATATTATATATATATATATATATATATATAAATACTCAATATTTTCTCTTATGTTCTTCATACAAAATATTTTCGTGGTTTGCTTTAAACGAGGGGGGGGCTCTCTGCATCACCGCTCTCATTAGCCGTCAAGTGACCGGACTCCGGTGGTAACTAAATTCACATCGACAGCAAACACAAACAACATTTATCTTGTGGAGTTAGCCATCAGGCAAGGTTTTGAAGCTAAACTTACCATTCAAAATAGTATCTTTTGTATCCATTTATTATTTGTATCCAACTACTGCTAATAGTTTGTTTACGTCTGTCTGTCTGCGGCATGGACATCGACGTCAGTGCATGACTTCCTGTTTTGACAGGACTACGGAGGACTACAGGACTACGGCGGGGCCCGAGGCTCATTAAACCTACTCTCCTCTTTACTATTGTACACGGCCAGGCTGTGTCGCGTTAACGCGCGTTAAAAAAATTAGTTGCGTTAAAATTATTTTGCGTTAATCACGCGTTAACGCGTTAACTTTGACAGCCCTAATATATATATATATTTATACATGGATATAATGTATATATATATTTTTTTTGATTGTTTTTTGTTTTTTTTTTCTATGTTAAACTGTTAAAAACATTATAAGAAAAAGCGCAATCAGAAGAGCGATAAATGCACAATAACTGGGTGGTTGTTGAGGAGAAGTTTATGCTGCTGGTGGGCTGTTCTGGTCAAGCCACCTTCATCCTGGACCTTACCAAGCCCACCTAGACCTGGTCACAACGGTCTGTTACCACAATAAGGGAAACCTGAGTTCTGCAAAAATGGTATCCACAAGCAGTAGAGGAACTACAGCCTCTAGTGGTCAGTAGAGGAACTGCAACCTCTAGTGGTCGGTAGAGGAACTGCATCCTCTGGTGGCCGGTAGAGGAACTGCAGCCTCTAGTGGTCTGTAGAGGAACTGCAGTCTCTAGTGGTCGGTAGAGGAACTGCAGTCTCTAGTGGTCGGTAGAGGAACTGCAGCCTCTAGTGGTCGGATTGACGAACTGCAGTCTCTAGTGGTCGGTAGAGGAACCGCAGCTTCTAGTGGTCAGTAGAGGAACTGCAGCCTCTAGTGGTCAGTAGAGGAACCGCAGCCTTTAGTGCTCAGTAGAGAAACCGCAGCCTCTAGTGGTCAGTAGAGGAACTGCAGTCTCTAGTGGTCTGTAGAGGAACCGCAGCTTCTAGTGGTCAGTAGAGTAAATGCAGTCTCTAGTGGTTGGTAGAGGAACCGCAGCCTCTAGTGGTCGGTAGAGGAACCGCAGCCTCTAGTGGTCGGATTGACGAACTGCAGTCTCTAGGGGTCAGTAGAGGAACTGCAGTCTCTAGTGGTCTGTAGAGGAACTGCAGCCTCTAGTGGTCGGTAGAGGAACTGCAGTCTCTAGTGGTCGGTAGAGGAACCGCAGCCTCTAGTGGTCGGTAGAGGAACTGCAGTCTCTAGTGGTCAGTAGAGGAACTGCAGTCTCTAGTGGTCGGTAGAGGAACCGCAGCCTCTAGTGGTCGGTAGAGGAACTGCAGCCTCTAGTGGTCGGTAGAGGAACTGCAGTCTCTAGTGGTCGGTAGAGGAACTGCAGCCTCTAGTGGTCGGTAGAGGAACTGCAGCTTCTTTCAGTTTTTGAATTGGGTCAGTCTTGTAGGTGGTGCTAACAGCCACCTGCTCATGTCAAAGTACCTAGCAGCTAGCCAACTGCAGCTATCTCCAGCAATACGTGTTTGATGGTATTTCAGTTGCAACATCTGAAACAAGGATGGATGGACAGATTCAATGAGAATAAATGCAAGCTAATGCTAGTTAGCATCATAACTGAGCTTGAGCTAAACTATGCAAAGCTAAATACGGTAGCATGTAGAAATGCTGTGGTTGCGCTGACGTCAGAAGGATTGTGAGTTCTCAGGTGGATCTTCAGAGGGGGCCAGGCTGGACGGGGTCTTGATTTCTGACGTCTCATTGAGCTGACATTGAGGACTAACAGCCTCTGAAGCAGAGAGCGCCGGCGAGGACAGATTCCTCCGTGTGACATCATGAGAGGTCGTTCCTCTCTGCCCGGCGTTTTTAGTGGCTTCTATCTCTCACCTCCAGCTCTGCAGAGGGCCGATAGCGCCGGGCCGCGCTGTAATTTTCCAGCGTTTTCTCATCTTTATCTTCTCGGGGCAGTTTGAGTGTGTCCTACACAGCTCACGCTGTAATCTCACGTTACGGAACAGCTTCATTTAAATGAGGTCTTCCTCGGGGTCGTCACCCCGCTCTTTAGCTGAAGAAAACCCTCCAAACAGTAACTCAGCCATGCAACCTGCACTGACACAAACACAAGCACAAAGATCCAGGGAGGCGAATAAATCTGTTCATGCAGTAGCTGTGGTTCTGAAGGGCAGGTGGATCCGATCTGTACAACGCCGCCTACAGTCATGAGCGAAGATTAGAACCCTCTGTTTCACTGTGGAGAATACAAAGTACCACCAGAACCGGATTCAGCAGTTTTAGACAGCAGGACCTGGATCTCCTGGTTCCAAGCACGACTATCAGTCTTTCACATGGTTCTAGAGGAGTTCTGGTCCGCTGGTCTTTCTCATCTCTGGAGGGGTTCTGGTCCACTCTGGTCTCTCAGTGGTAAGACTGACACTTCTAGAAGGTCCAGGTGGATCTGGGTCCAGCTGGTCTCTCAGTGGTAAGACTGAAACTTCTAGAAGGTCCAGGTGGATCTGGGTCCAGCTGGTCTTCAGTGGTTAGACTGACCCTTCTAGAAGGTCCAGGTGGATCTGGGTCCAGCTGGTCTCTCAGTGGTAAGACTGAAACTTCTAGAAGGTCCAGGTGGATCTGGGTCCAGCTGGTCTTCAGTGGTTAGACTGACCCTTCTAGAAGGTCCAGGTGGATCTGGGTCCAGCTGGTCTCTCAGTGGTTAGACTGACACTTCTAGAAGGTCCAGGTGGATCTGGGTCCAGCTGGTCTTCAGTGGTCAGACTACACTGTGAGCAACGCCTGATGTCTACCTCTCTCCAAATGTAACTACACTTTGCGCTGACACAAACACAACAAATGTGGTTGATTTTCTCGGTAAAACTTTCTATTTTTCATCTTTGTATTTCGACTCCCGTGAGTGCGTTTACGATTTATTTGCTCGGTTGCTAAGCCTGAGCTACTTTAGGGAAGTGGTCAGAAGGAACTCCAGCACTGCTGGCTACAGCGCCTGAAGGAAACATCCCACATCGCCACCTGGCGTTCGTTAGCGTAATTACAGAGGGACACAAATGACAGCGGACAAAAATAAACGTCAACAGCAACATTCGCCCTACAATGTAGGCTACGTAGCAGTTACATAGCATCTATGCAGCTGCTACGTAGCAGCTACATAGAGGCATAACTTAGCCTTCAGCTACCCGGATGTAGCCTCTGGTGAAGAAGCAGCAGCAGCATGTAGCTGCCATGTAGCTGCTACATAGCAGCTACGTAGCTGCTGCGTAGCCGGATGCTAGCTAGCCGGATGTAGTCCCCGGTGAAGAAGCAGCAGCGATAGAATGTTCTGGAGCTCTGTCTGCTGGTTTCAGGCCTTGGCTCACGGTGGTGTTGGGGGTGGGGGTGGGGGTTCCTCAGCTGGACAGCTCAACACAGCTGGAAGGCAAATCCCTCCCCCCGCCGTCTGAACTGCACACGATAAGGATTCATTTCCATAAGTTTATTTTCTCCCGCTGAAATGGCGTCTAAAACAAAAGGGCAGTTGATTATTTTTCCTTGATCAGTGTAGCATTCAGGGGGGGGGGGGGGGGGGGGGGGGGGGGGGGGGGGGGGGGGGGTGCATGGGTGTGTGTGTGTGTGTATTGTGGTGGGGGTGGCGGGGGGGGGGCAGGACAATGAAATCCCTGACATGCTAACAAGGCGGGGAGGACAGCCGGATTCCCGAGGTGGGATCAGCCTGTCCAGCCTCCACAATGGACGCTAGAGGATGAGACGGACACACAAAAGGGCTGAATGTGACGGTCTGTCCTGGCGTCCGGCGGCGGCCGTCTCCGGGGACGACGGGCTGGCTGCTGCCCCCCCCCACCTCCACAAAAGCCTCCTTCAGCATTGTACTGAACATTTGACAGACTTGACACATTAGACTCGGCTCACAGAGCCGCGGACACGCCGGGAATAAACTCATTTAAATGGGAAGAAAGGATGAAAGTTTACTGTACGTTTCCGCCTGTTTGGCTTCCGCACGCGCTCACGACACCATTTCACGCCCGTTTACGGGCTCGTCATCCCAGTTCGGGGCTCTACCAGAACGCCTTTAACTGCTTTAATGTTCAAAAAGAACATTTTTCCCCTCGTCTCTGAGCTCTGGCTCTTCTCGTTATCTCCCGTCTGAGGCGCATCCTCCCACCCCCGTTTCCTCAGAGCCCCCCACCGACGGGCTCATTCGCCTCTGATTGGACAGCTCATTTGTCAAAAAACGGCGACGCAGCGGCTCGTCCGTTATTTCTGGTGCCAGAAAAGCCACTTTGAAGGCGTTTTATGCAAATACATCTTTTACTTCCACTTAGGCCGTTATTTATTTAACAAAAATTAAGCCAAAATGCTCTGCTTCTGCAGGATTCAGGGTCAGTTTCAGCCTGGAGCTGCATTCTGGTGCATGTAAACACAATGCCAAGAGGGAAAGACATCAGCAAGGGGTCCGAGAGAAGCGGCCGGTTGTGTGGAAAGGGTTATAAAGTATTAATCCTTTAAGCGCCAAAGTTGCAATATTGTGACAAGCAACATTGCTGACTATAACAAGTTGTATCTATAAATGTGAAGCCGAATCTTGTTACTACTTTTCACCAGGAGATGGCGGACATGTGAGCCTGTAATCTGAGAACCATTTTTGGAGGTGGCGCTATTCAAAGTTTTAGTGTAAAATGAGTTTGAAAAACATCCTCCGGTGCAGAGACGCGCGGCGCAGCAGTGGTAGTAGCGCTGAGCGTAGCGACAGCAGAGCAGAGCGAAAGAGTGTTTTTTCATTTACTCACGATGCTGAGAGGCCGGTTTACCGTCCATGAAGTACTTTGTCAGGTTCTGGCTAACTCTGATTCAGAGGAGGGAGATGTGCAGTTGTCCAGTGAAGCAGAAACTGACGGTAGTAGTGACGGCGAGTCCACGCGTCATAGTCCAAAATCAGCACATCGTATATCGGATGCTTCACCTCAGCGTGGCCGAGGTGGAAGCTTTCTGCGATCACCAAGCAGGTGGAGGTGTCAGGGGGGCTCATGACACCGCAAATATGGAAAAATGTAGCGGGGATGAAAACAACCGCGGTTGTCCTGGCAACACGAGAGAAGCCGCGGGAAAAAACACTGCGCACCGGAAATCAGGGGTGATGATGATGATAATGATGATCATGATGGCTGAGAGTTCTTGAGAGAAGAGGAAGAGTCTCGAAAGTGGAGCCTAAATTTTGATGAGCCTGTTGGTTTTTGTGGAGACGATCTGACAAATTCTGAGCCCATTGATTTCATCCCTTTTCCAAATGATTAATTCTGGAGCCTCATCACCAATCAAACAGATATGGCCATCAGTTCTTTGAAAGGGAAATATTGAAACCAAACTCCAGATTTCATGACTTTATGATGTGATTGTCCCTGAAATGAAAGCTTTCATTGTGCATGGGGCTTAAGGAAAAATCTGAAAATGAGGACTACCGGGCAGATTTGGGCAGGTGATGTCACAATAATCAAATTAGATGACAAATCTACTTTCATTCCAAATTTTGGTTCATACTGAAGATATTTCTCATTTGCAGTATGCCTTTATCTCAAACCACTTTAAAGTTATAGCCTTTTGAAACCTTGATATCAAAATTGAACATTTTCCAATATGACCTTGTGATGTCATAATATGCAAATTAGATGAATAATTTCACTCCCATCACAGACTTTGAGTCATATTGAACAATTTTCTCATTGACAGTAAACCTTTATCTCAAACTGCTTTCAAGTTATAGCCTTTTGAAATCTTGATATCAAAATTGTATATTTTCTTGAAAAAACGCCGGCGCCTAAAGGGTTAAGAGTTCAATGTTTTACAGGGAGAAAGATTTTTCACCAGCGGAAAACGTTCAAGACAGCTGTCAGTCTCTCAGGAGTGGACGTCCCAGGAGATTGATTCTGAGCCCAGAGAAATTAAAAAAACCCATCTCAGAACCTCCAGGCCTCACTGATGTTAGATGTTCAGGTCCATGACAGCAGAGACAGAAGACGACTGAACCAGTTCGGTTTGGAAGAGTTTCCAGGAGAAAAACCTCTTCTGTCTAAAGAGAACATGGATCTGAACAAACCAGCAGACTTCTGGACCAACGTCCTCTGGACAGACCAGAACCATGTCTGGAGGAGACCAGCAGGACCACCTCAGACCCACTGAAGCACGGAGGTGGAGGGGTGGTGATCTGGGGTGGTTTTGCAGCCACAGGACCTGGACTCCCTGCAGTCATTAAGAGGACCATGAACTCATCTGTAGACCTCCTGTAGACCTCCACATGCGTCATCCTCAAGATGAATGTGATGACTGACTGGTCACGTGACAGGACGACGATCCCAAACTACATCAGAGCAGCTGAAAATAAAACCGTCTCAGTTTTGGAGTGACCTTGTCAAAGTCCAGACCTTCAGAGAGGTTTGTAGAGGTCCATGTCCAAAAACCTCAAAGGAACGAAGCAGCGTGAAGAAGAACAGACCAGAGTTCCTCCACAGAGGTCAGGCTACTTCTAGCTGTCGTTGTTGAAGGTGGATCTCTTTTACCTTCGTTCCTGTTTAATAAACAACCGTAAGAGTGAAGAAGTTGTTCATGAGAGCTTGTGTTTGAGCCGGACTGGACCTGGACTGAAGACTGGGCTTCTGCGTTTCCTGTTGCAGCTCTTTTCTCCAGTCTGAGCGGATCATGGCGATTCTGTAGAGCTGTCAATCACCCAGAGCCGTTGAGTCGTTCCTGAGATACGCCCTCCCACACCGGCAAACCTGTTACCCCTTACATCTGAGAGGGATTAATGCTTTCAGTGACGTCAGTTGGTTTGGTTCCTGAAAAACTTCTTCGTGATCCGGGTTTATGTTGGGTTCTGGTTCCTGGGGTCCCGTTTGATCCTCTGCTGTTGTCTCGGGGTTATGGTTGGTTTCACCTGGATCTGTCTGTGTTGTCAGGTTCCCGGTTCGTTCCTAGACTCTCTGATGGTGTCGCTCAGGAAACTAACCTGCTCGTACACGATTATCCATCCATCCATCCATCCATTAGCTTCCGCTTGGTCCGAAGTCGGGGGTGAGAGGCCCAGACCTCCCTCCCCCCGGCCACCTCCACTCCTCCTGGGAGAATCCTCTGGGAGAGAGGTCCTGAGATCTATCCTCTCTCCTGGTGGGTCATCCTGGGTCCTTCTCCTGGTCTTGGACTCCTGACATGGAAACACCTCTCCAGGGAGGCGTCCGGGGAAGATCGAACTCCTCATCTCCGATCTTCTCCTCTCTCTCTCTGAACTCTCCACCATGGTGGTGTATCCATGCCTGTCATGCCTGCTTGGCCCTTAAATTGCTTTTTTTCTGTCACTTGTATCAAATGGAAACTTTTATCCTAAATTCCCAAATTTTTGTTCAAATTGCACATTTTTAAAAATTGTGACATTTTTGTTACAATACAAAACTGTATTTTTCTGTAAACCTTTAGTTCTTAAATCAGGACTCGTCGTACAAAAATCAAAAATGAAATTTTTTCATCAACATTTTTGCAAAAATCTCAACTTTTTGATAGAAATTACGACTTTGCCATAAAATTTAAAATTTAAAATTTTCTAAATTTTCCAACTCTTTGTCCTAAAATCTTAAATTAATGTTAAAAAATAAACCTAATTTTACAAAACTATCATTTATTAACAAAACTAGTTTTAGTGCAGTTTTTCTTGTAAAATTGTGACATCTGTGAAATTGCACATTTATTTTTGTAAACCTTTAGTTCTTAAACCGGGATTCATTGTACAAAAATCACAAGTTACAATTTTTCCTCAAAATTTTTGCAAAAATCTCAACTTTTTGATTAAAATTTTATGACAGTCATGATTTCTAATTTTCTAAATTTCCCAACTCTTTTTCCTCAAATCCTGAATTTAAGTTGCAAAAAAAACTAATTTACAAAACTATAATTTATTAACAAAACTAGTTTTTGTGCAGTTTTTCTTGTAAAATTGTGACGTCCGTGAAATTGTGCGTGTATTTTTGTAAACCTTTAGTTCTTAAACCGGGACTTTTCGTACAAAAATTACAAATGATAATTTTGTCAAAAGTTTTGCATAAATCTCAACTTTTTGATCGAAATGACAACTATGCCATAAAATTTTAAATTTTCTAAATTTTCCAACTCTGTCCTAAAATCCTGAATTTATGTTGAATAAAAAAACTAATTTTACAAAACTTTCATTTATTAACAAAATTAGCTGTTGTGCAGTTTTTCTTGTAAAATTGTGACGTCTGTGAAATTGCGCATTTATTTTTGTAAACCTTTTTTTCTTAAACCAGGACTCATCATACAAAAATCACAAATTACAATTTTTCATCAACATTTTTGCAAAACATCTCAACTTTTTGATAGAAATTACAACTTTTACATAACATGTTAAAGTTTCTAAATTTTCCAACTCTTTGTCCTAAAATCCTGAAATTATGTTCTAATTTTAGCTAATTTTATAAAACTATAATTTATTAATAAAACTAGCTTTTGTGCAGTTTTTCTTGAAAAATTGTGACGTCTGTGAAATTGTGCATTTATCATAAACAGTGACTTTTTGATGTAAAACAGCTGCTTTTCTTCCTTAAACAGCTCCTCGGCTATCGGATGTTTTGACGTAAACACCGACGGGCGGTCGCGGTGGCGTCATTTCAACATTTCTCCAGGATTTTTCTCGTTACGAGCCGATGACTGTCTTCACTCGCTGTCGCAGGCCAGATAAAATGAAGCAGGTTTGGCCCCGGGGCCTCCAGTCTGACATGTCACAACCCGGCTCGAAGGCCGTGACAAAAATGAGGGAGGCAGCTCAAAGGCAGTTGTACAAAATCTATAGTTTGTTGGCAACAGTCGGAACACCCAACCCAAAACAAAACTCCTGGCCAAAAACACTCTGCCAGTCACAATCCGGTCGACTGGGCCCACAACCCAACAGCAGAGCCTCAGCCTGCTCACAGCCCCAACTCAACAGTCTGGAACTGGCCTTCTTAATGGGAGCAGAACCATTGAGCCCAGGTGTGTCTCCTCAGGCTGACGACTCTCCACCTGCAACAGAAAGAAACCAAAAACAACCAACACCACCACCTGGTGTACAGGTGGAGGAGTCGTCACACACCCCCCCCTGTAAAAAGAGGCTCCCATCAGGGACAGGACAAAAAAAAACCCTCACATAGCTCTCGACAAAGCATCTGCCACCCTGTTGTCACGGCCCCGGATATGGCGAACCTCCCTGGCTGCCAACAACAGCCACGGTAAACCCTCTTCCCAATCCTGACCTAGCTCTACACAGTAACCCCGGAGCAATGACTTGAGAGTCTGGTGGAATCTCTCCAACACACCCTGGCTCTGAGCATGATATGCAGAGGACTGGTTATGCTTCACCCCAAGCTGTCCAAGGACCTGCGCAAACATGCGCGATGAAAAGTTCGAGCCCTGGTCGCTCTGGATAGTCTTCGGAATACCAAATATCGAAATGAACTGGGAAAGGACTTTAACGACCGACTTGGTGGTGATCGTACGCAGGGGATACGCAGCAGGATACCGAGTGCTCCGACACATAATAGTCAGCAGATAGACACTACCAGACTTTGATCGTGGCAACGGCCCAACACAGTCTATAACAAGATGTTCAAATGGATGAGCAATAGCCGGAATAGGAAACAGAGGGGCTGGGGCAATAGACTGATTTGGCTTACCCGTTAACTGACAAGTGTGACAGGTCCGAACATACCTGACAACATCTCTTCTCAGACGAGGCCAAAGAAATAATACTTCAGGATATATTTGTAAGTCTTACGCACCCCCATGTGTCCAGACTGATCATGCGAGGATCTCAGCACCTCCTCCCGAAACTTAACCGGAACCACAACTTGGAAAACCGGTTTCCCAATAACATGGGCCCCATGGCACCACCATTTCCTCACCAGTACCTGATCCTGCAGAACATAGCCACTAGCAGCACTTCTCTCGTCATCCGCTGACAACACTTTACCAAACAGGTCGCTTAATGACACATCAGCCCGTTGCTCTGCCGCCCACTCACTGCGGGTAAGAGACAAAAGAGAGTCAGGCGGGGACACACAGTTCGACACCTCCTCATCCACTACACGCTGCACCTGATGCTCCGTATCTGTACGATGCATAGCGCGAGTCACAGCACTGGCGGCAAAAACCTCAGGACCTCGCTGTTCCCTCTCACCAGGCAACACTGAAACAGACGGAGGCACTGTTACCACAGGAGTCTGGGGATCAGCCCACACACGGTCCCCAGCCAGAATGTTTCCCAGAATGATGTCAACACCAGGAATCGGCAGCGCGGGACGCACCCCCATCTCCACATCTCCTCGAACCAGGCCACAGACCAAACGTAGCTTATGCACGGGAACAGGCAACATATTTAAACCCATATCCCGCATCAGAATGCAGTTCCCAGTGTGACTAGTATCAGAAAAAGGAAGTACTGTATCCACAATAAAGGACTGAGCAGCCCCAGTATCCCTCAAGATTCTAACTGGTACCCGAATGACACTCTCAACCAGAGATACGTGACCAACAGAAATAAACGACGAGAATGCTGAGGGCACAGAGCCACCCGCTAAAGGAGAAATGCAGCTAGCCGGGCTGGGTGTAATCATGGAGGATTGAAACCCACGACAAGGTGACATGACAGACTTATGAGCCTTCACTGATGCGGCCAAAGCAATTGGCATAACCGGACCAGTAGAGCCACTCCGAGCTCCAGCCTTAACAGGACATTCAGCCTTCCAATGCCCTCTGCCCCTACAATAGTTACACACCTTGCTGGGATCATACGGTGTACGAGCCGGTCCATCCGACCTGGGATAATGCGTGCCGACCAACTCCTGTCGGTCACCAGGTCGCCATTTACCGCTGCCCTGGTAACCCGCGTCACCACGGACTGCAAAGTCCCGGTGCGTCAATACATACTCATCAGCCAATGCAGCCGCATCAGTAACCGACTTCACTTTGTGCTCCACGATAAATAGTGAAATCCGAGTCGGAAGAGAGTTCTTAAACTGCTCCAGAATAATCAAATCGCACAATGACTTAAAATCAGCAACCCCGAGGGACGCACACCAACGATGAAAATGAGTAGACAGATCTCTACCAAACTCCATATATGTCTGACCGGCCAACTTTCCCCATGACCGAAACCGCTGCCGGTAAGCTTCAGGCACGAGCTCGTAGGCATCCAACACACCCTTTTTAACCGTGGCATAGACCTTACTATCATCCACGGTGAGCGCGGAATATGCCTCCTGCGCTTTACCTGTTAGCACGCACTGCAGGAGTAAGGTCCTCTCCTGATCAGACCAGCCCCTAGTCACCGCCACCCGCTCAAACAATGAAAAAAATGTGTCTGGGTCCCGCTCACAAAACTGGGGTACCAAACGTAAATTAGACCGTACATCAAAACCATGACCTCCACCAGGAAGCCGCTGCGGTGCCGAGTCCCTGTCCATCCTTGACCGATGCTCTTCCAGCTCCAATCTCTTAATCTCTAGCAGCAATAGCCTCTCACGCTGCTCGAACGTTAAACCACCAATACCCGGATCAACAGGGCTAGCAGCAGCAGCTCCAGCAGACGCCACAGAACGGGGCTGCTGGAGAACACCCTGTACAAACAGGTTCGCCTTAATTATATTCTTAATATTGTCTTTCAGACGCTTGTCCCCAACTTCCAAACCAAAATGTTCAGCTATTTTCACCAACTGGTCGCGTGTACACCGCTCCAATAATCCCTCCGAAGGAGTTTCCACAAATTCTTCAACCAGGTCCATCACTGCTCCACTTAACCAAAGCCCAGACAGCAAAACAGCCAACGCACCCAAACCTATCAGTGAGATCCCACAGCCGAAAACATCTCCACCACTCAGTCCCGCTAACTGCCTAACCCAAACTAACTAATCTCCTCCCTGGTCTTCAGGCTGCGTATTGTGGCGGGTACTTACGCACTAGATACCGCAAGCCCGGAAAAGCAACCACGGTCGTGGCGACTCACCTGCAGCCTCGGCCGTGCCCCCGAGCCAACTGCTCCAGCCACCAACGCCACCACTCTACCAAAGTCCCCAGCGAATCCCTAGGGAACCCGCTCTTAGACCTACCAGGGACAGAGAAGCAGCAATTCACCTCAGCTGTGAGACCCAAACCTACAGTGCACAGCCACGCCCCAAACCACCGGCGCAGGTTCTTACAGATGCACCTCGCTAGGTAATCACAACCTGATACCAAACACAAAAAACACTGCCCCCACTCATGACAAAAAAAAACAAGCAAAGAAACCAGGGTCAACAGTATTTACCTGTATCCCGGACGAGCCCCCAATTGTCACAACCCGGCTCGAAGGCCGTGACAAAAATGAGGGAGGCAGCTCAAAGGCAGTTGTACAAAATCTATAGTTTGTTGGCAACAGTCGGAACACCCAACCCAAAACAAAACTCCTGGCCAAAAACACTCTGCCAGTCACAATCCGGTCGACTGGGCCCACAACCCAACAGCAGAGCCTCAGCCTGCTCACAGCCCCAACTCAACAGTCTGGAACTGGCCTTCTTAATGGGAGCAGAACCATTGAGCCCAGGTGTGTCTCCTCAGGCTGACGACTCTCCACCTGCAACAGAAAGAAACCAAAAACAACCAACACCACCACCTGGTGTACAGGTGGAGGAGTCGTCACAGACAGGTGTGACCTAAGGAGTCACTCAGGGGTGAAGTTGAGGTCCAGAAATGAGGCTGGACCTCGTAGTTGCAGAAATATCTCCCTCTCAAATAAAGTAGGACATTTCTGAGAGGGAGCCTCAAACGTGGCCGAGCTGGGAGTTTAGTGCGTATATTCATACTTTTAAATTGCCTGACATGTGAATAAAAGCAGAGGAAAAATGGAGTTGGGGGGGGGAGCGGCGGCGTGGGGGCCGTGAGCTGGATTCCGCCCACGTGTCAGAGGACTGAGAGGGCTCTGATTGGGGACAATGCTCGCTAACAAACCGCTAATTTAAAGACTTGATTGATCAGAGTGTGAATTCAGAGTGAAGGGCAAAGCAACCTGTGTGACAGCACAGCGAACCGCGAGTCCTCGCACAGCTGTCTGACGCTCTTCAGCAATCAGCCCTCATCTGATGTCTTCCATTATTCCCCCACTTATTTATTTATTTCTGAAACAAATTGGGATTAGCATTTAGCGGCGAGCTGCGTGCATGAAAAAAAAAAAACAGCAGCATTGCTAAGAAGGCTAAAAAGAAAAAAAACAGAGGATTACAAGAGGCTTTTTGCACTGTAATTTCATTTAAAACGAGTCTTACCTTTGTTCTTTGTGCCCAGTAAGGCTGTGCTGGGAGGTTGAGATTAGCACAGAGAATAGAGTTTGTGACAAAGCCGATTAGCAGCTGAAACACTGCCAACAATGCTTTTCTTGTTACAGAATCTGCATATTTGCTGTCAACCAGTAAATTATTTCCATTTCCCGCTGCAGTTTTGAGGCTGAATGTGCACTGGAGGACAGGTGGAGGCTTGGGCAGGTCATGATGGGAGTCTAACAAGGCCGTTTCATCCATTTACAGATTTTTACAGAAACCAGGGGACATCTTAGTTTCACCAGAAGGAGCCTGCCTCTGCTGAGGGTCTGCTGAGGATCTACTGCCATCTGGTGGTCAATGGCGGGACTGCACTGCTCCAAATCCACATCTTCTAACATACGGGGAAGAAAAGAGTATGTGAATCTCTTAAAAAACCCCGTAAAATGTGACCTGACATCCATCTCAGTCACAGTAACTCACAAAATGGAGATCTCTGAAGATGTACCATCGGTCCAGCTGGACAAACTGTCTCCAAATACGATTCAGTATCAGTTAAAAAATACTTTATTCAGTGATTGATAGTAGGAGGTTCCAGCTGCGTCCAAGAAGGATCTACTCTCTGTAGCTGAATCTCTGTGTTGTGTAGAGGATGTTCTGGGTTGTCCATGATGTTCTTCATTTGCTCCGTCAGCTCCATCAGCTCCAGAACAGAACCAGCCTTCATAGTCCAACAGCTGGATGGTGTTAAAAGCTTCGGAGAAACTGAAGAACATGATCCTCACAGAGCTGGACCTGCAGGGCCGACACCATCTGGACCTGCTGGACCTGCAGGGCTGACACCATCTGGACCTGCAGGGCTGACACCATCTGGACCTGCAGGGCTGACACCATCTGGACCTGCAGGGCTGACAACTTCTGGATCTGTAGGGCTGACACCATCTGGACCTGCAGGGCCGACACCATCTGGACCTGCTGGACCTGCAGGGCTGACACCATCTGGACCTGCAGGGCTGACACCATCTGGACCTGCAGGGCTGACACCATCTGGACCTGCAGGGCTGACACCATCTGGACCTGCAGGGCCGACACCATCTGGACCTGCAGGGCCGACACCATCTGGACCTGCAGGGCCGACACCATCTGGACCTGCAGGGCTGACACCATCTGGACCTGCAGGGCCGACACCATCTGGACCTGCTGGACCTGCAGGGCTGACACCATCTGGACCTGCAGGGCTGACACCATCTGGACCTGCAGGGCCGACACCATCTGGACCTGCTGGACCTGCAGGGCTGACACCATCTGGACCTGCAGGGCTGACACCATCTGGACCTGCAGGGCTGACACCATCTGGACCTGCAGGGCTGACAACTTCTGGATCTGTAGGGCTGACACCATCTGGACCTGCAGGGCTGACACCATCTGGACCTGCAGGGCCGACACCATCTGGACCTGCAGGGCCGACACCTTCTGGACCTGCAGGGCTGACACCATCTGGACCTGCAGGGCTGACACCATCTGGACCTGCAGGGCTGACACCATCTGGACCTGCAGGGCTGACACTATCTGGACCTGCAGGGCCGACACTATCTGGACCTGCAGGGCCGACACCATCTGGACCTGCAGGGCTGACACCATCTGGACCTGCAGGGCCGACACCATCTGGACCTGCTGGACCTGCAGGGCTGACACCATCTGGACCTGCAGGGCTGACTCCATCTGGACCTGCAGGGCCGACACCATCTGGACCTGCTGGACCTGCAGGGCTGACACCATCTGGACCTGCAGGGCTGACACCATCTGGACCTGCAGGGCCGACACTATCTGGACATGCAGGGCTGACACCATCTGGACCTGCAGGGCTGACACCATCTGGACCTGCAGGGCTGACACCATCTGGACCTGCTGGACCTGCAGGGCCGACACCATCTGGACCTGCAGGGCTGACACCATCTGGACCTGCAGGGCCGACACTATCTGGACCTGCAGGGCTGACACCATCTGGACCTACAGGGCTGACACCATCTGGACCTGCAGGGCCGACACTATCTGGACCTGCAGGGCTGACACCATCTGGACCTGCAGGGCTGACACCATCTGGACCTGCAGGGCTGACACCATCTGGACCTGCTGGAACTGCAGGGCCGACACCATCTGGACCTGCAGGGCTGACACCATCTGGACCTGCAGGGCCGACACCATCTGGACCTGCAGGGCTGACTCCATCTGGACCTGCAGGGCTGACACCTTCTGGACCTGCAGGGCCGACACCATCTGGACCTGCAGGGCTGACACCATCTGGACCTGCAGGGCCGACACCATCTGGACCTGCAGGGCTGACACCTTCTGGACCTGCAGGGCTGACTCCATCTGGACCTGCAGGGCCGACACCATCTGGATCTGCAGGGCTGACACCATCTGGACCTGCAGGGCTGACACCATCTGGACCTGCTGGAACTGCAGGGCCGACACCATCTGGACCTGCAGGGCTGACACCATCTGGACCTGCAGGGCTGACTCCATCTGGACCTGCAGGGCCGACACCATCTGGATCTGCAGGGCTGACACCATCTGGACCTGCAGGGCTGACACCTTCTGGACCTGCAGGGCCGACACCATCTGGACCTGCAGGGCTGACACCTTCTGGACCTGCAGGGCTGACACCATCTGGACCTGCAGGGCTGACACCATCTGGACCTGCTGGACCTGCAGGGCCGTCACCATCTGGACCTGCAGGGCTGACACCATCTGGACCTGCAGGGCCGTCACCATCTGGACCTGCAGGACTGACACCATCTGGACCTGCAGGGCTGACACCATCTGGACCTGCAGGGCCGACACCATCTGGACCTGCAGGCCTGACTCCATCTGGACCTGCAGCCAGTCTCTCCAGTTGTTTCTTCACCTGACTGCTGCTGTGGTTGGAGCAGCAGATCCATGACTGAGCTGGAAGATGGAGATGTTCAGTGAAGCTGTGGGTCCAGGGAGAGTGGAGGTCTGGAGGTCTGGAGGAGGAGGATGAGCTGGTCTCTGAACCTCCCCCTGATTGAAGCCTGTGATCTTCACCCCTGGAGACAGTTTCGTATCCTGGTTACTCTTTCTAGAGGTAGACGTCCATCGTAGTGTCAAACCCTAAGCCCGCTGTCTAAATCAAGCAGACCACCTCGTTTAATTTGGCATCTAAAGGCAGTTACACATTCAACAGCCGCTTCATCAGCTCCACCTGTTCAGGTGCTCGTTAATGCGAATATCTAATCAGCCAATCACATTTATCCATGTAGATGTGGTACGGCATACTGGACTCTGACCTCCACCGATCCTCAAATGTAACTACGTCCCGCCAACGTCCCAACATCCTGCCAATATCCCGCCAATGTCCCGCCAACATCCCGCCAACATTCCGCCAACAACCCGCCAACGTCCCGCCAACATCCCGCCTAGTCCCGCCAACAACCCGCCAACGTCCCGCCAACGTCCCGCCAACAACCCGCCAACAACCCGCCAGCAGCCCGCCAACGTCCCGCCAGCGTCCCGCCAACATCCCGCCAACATCCCGCCAGCAGCTCGCCAACGTCCCGCCAGCAGCCCGCCAACGTCCCGCCAACATCCCGCCTAGTCCCGCCAACAACCCGGCAACGTCCCGCCAACGTCCCGCCAGCAGCCCGCCAACGTCCCGCCAGCGTCCCGCCAACATCCCGCCAACATCCCGCCAGCAGCTCGCCAACGTCCCGCCAACATCCCGCCAACATTCCGCCAACAACCCGCCAACATCCCGCCAACATCCCGCCTAGTCCCACCAACAACCCGCCAACGTCCCGCCAACGTCCCGCCAACAACCCGCCAACAACCCGCCAGCAGCCCGCCAGCAGCTCGCCAACGTCCCGCCAACATCCCGCCAGCAGCTCGCCAACGTCCCGCCAGCAGCTCGCCAACGTGCCGCCAGCAGCCCGCCAACGTCCCGCCAACATCCCGCCAGCATCCCGCCAACATCCCGCCAACGTCCCGCCAGCAGCCCGCCAACGTCCCGCCAGCGTCCCGCCAACATCCCGCCAGCAGCTCGCCAACGTCCCGCCAGCAGCCCGCCAACGTCCCGCCAACATCCCGCCTAGTCCCGCCAACAACCCGCCAACGTCCCGCCAACGTCCCGCCAACAACCCGCCAACAACCCGCCAACGTCCCGCCAACGTCCCTGTCAGTTTGGCCGAGAGTAACTTCGCATTTGAAAAAGAAGCATGAGACTTGCAGTAACTTTGAAGCTCCAAGAGTTTATGTTTATTTGGAATCAACAGAATATCCCAGTAAGAATCTCCCACTCCCTTTTAAACCCTCTCCTGCGGGGACTTAATTGGATGGAAGTACTGAGGAGGGCCCAGAATAAAACACAATACATTTAAAGAAACCCTCCACCACAGAAAATGAAACATGACTAACACATATGAATATACACACTCACTCACTCATAAGATTTCAATAACACAGTCTAAATTATTACTTAATATTGCACATATACATACTCGGCCACCCCGTCTCGTTGCCATGGTTTACTCCGGTTGCTTTTAAGCAGGTAGCTTCCTCTATTGCTCTTTTGCCTGCCCTGCTCTGTCAAGATGACAACATGAAGTGGTGAGTATTACTCTTTTATATTGACTTTTACCTGAACTCATGACATGCCAAATACAGTTACGGAATTCTACAACTAACTTAAAATCACTGAACAGTACTAATTATGTTTTTTTTTTTTTTTACAAAGAAATGATGGGCAATCCCCCTCTCCCAATCAGCACCATAGCACTGTCAGACATGCATGTATTTCAATAAAACAATAAAAAAATACATTTGTGTGTTCATTAAAAGATATTGTTTTTACTCATTATACTCGTTGTACTGTTAAAGAATAGGTGATGGAACAACTTGGTCTCCATTACAGTCCCGCCAACGTCCCATTAACGTCCCGCCAATGTCCCGCCAACGTCCCATTAACGTCCCGCCAACGTTACATTAACATCCCACCAACGTCCCGCCAACGTCCCGTTAACATCCCGCCAACATCCCACAAACGTCCCACCAACGTCCCGTTAACGTCCCACCAACGTCCCACAAACGTCCCACCAACGTCCCATTAACATCCCGCCAACGTCCCACCATTGTCCCGCCAACGTCCCGTTAACATCCCGCCAACGTCCCACCAACGTCCCGCCAACGTCCCGTTAACATCCTGCCAACGTCCCGTTAACATCCCGCCAACGTCCCATTAACATCCCGCCAACGTCTCGTTAACATCCTGCCAACGTCCCGCCAACGTCCCGTTAACACCCGCCAACGTCCCATTAACATCCCGCCAACGTCCCATTAACATCCCGCCAACGTCCCACCAACGTCCCGCCAACGTCCCGTTAACATCCTGCCAACGTCCCGTTAACATCCCGCCAACGTCCCATTAACATCCCGCCAACGTCTCGTTAACATCCTGCCAACGTCCCGCCAACGTCCCGTTAACACCCGCCAACGTCCCATTAACATCCTGCCAACGTCCCACAAACGTCCCACCAACGTCCCGTTACTGTCCCACCAACGTCCCACAAACGTCCCGCCACATCCCATTAACATCCCACCAACGTCCCGTTAACATCCTGCCAACGTCCCGCCAACGTCCCGTTAACATCCCGCCAACGTCCCATTAACATCCCGCCAACGTCCCACAACCGTCCCACCAACGTCCCGTTAACGTCCCGCCAACTTCCCATTAACATCCCACCAACGTCCCGTTAACGTCCCGCCAACTTCCCATTAACATCCCACCAACGTCCCGCCAACATCCCGTTAACATCCCGCCAACGTCCCATTAACATCCCGCCAACGTCCCATTTAACATCCCACCAACGTCCAGCCAACGTTTCGTTAACATCCTGCCAACGTCCCGCCAACGTCCCATTAACACCCTGCCAACGTCCCGCCAACGTCCCGTTAACACCCGCCAACGTCCCATTAACATCCTGCCAACGTCCCACAAACGTCCCACCAACGTCCCGTTAATGTCCCACCAACGTCCCACAAACGTCCCGCCACATCCCATTAACATCCCACCAACGTCCCGTTAACATCCTGCCAACGTCCCGCCAACGTCCCGTTAACATCCCGCCAACGTCCCATTAACATCACGCCAACGTCCCACAACCGTCCCACCAACGTCCCGTTAACGTCCCGCCAACTTCCCATTAACATCCCACCAACGTCCCGTTAACGTCCCGCCAACTTCCCATTAACATCCCACCAACGTCCCGCCAACATCCCGTTAACATCCCGCCAACGTCCCATTAACATCCCGCCAACGTCCCATTTAACATCCCACTAACGTCCAGCCAACGTCTCGTTAACATCCTGCCAACGTCCCGCCAACGTCCCATTAACATCCCGCCAACGTCCCACAAACGTCCCACCAACATTCTGCCAACGTCCCGCTAATGTCCCACCAACGTCCCGCCAACGTCCCGTTCAAGACGTTGGACTTCTATGAGTTATTACAGGGTTTTCTGAGTCTGGTTCTTGTTGAGGGTCTGAATCTAGACGGTCCAGACGCTGGATCAGACCTGGTCACGGTTTGTCAGTAGTTTCCATCTGCCGACCGGAAACATCCAATAACCTTCTCAGAGACCCTCTGACAGTCGAACGATTCCCTGTCAAAGTTCCTCTGGTCGATCACATTTATCTGACGTCTAAAAGAGCTGACGGTTGACATAAATCCCCCGACCAGGACATGCACCATTGGTACCAGATAATTAAACTCCTCTGGTCTTTTTTTTTTTTTTTTCTAGCAGAGTTAGTGTTAGTGCTCTGTTCTCCATGAAGACTGAGTGACGGACTCTCAGAACATCATGTGATCCTCGTCTTTGTCCACCTGACCAGTGTTCGATAAACCGATGCTCTCAACTCACTTTTAAGTCTCTGGAAACCTTTGTCTCCTGAGAGACAAACTCTATCTTTGTTGGTGTTGGTGTTTGTTGGTGTTCTTCCTCATGTTCAGCCTGTTCAACGACTTCCTCGTGGTGGACTCATGAGCAGAGATGTTTCCAGGTCCAGAGACGTCTCCCTGTTGGGTTCCTCTTCAGCTGCTTGAGGATCCTACGTTGTGTCTCTGGAGTCACCTTGGTTGGACATCCACCCCAGTACAGAACTAAACTGTCTTTAGACAGTTTGTCAAACTGTGGACTAATGGATGTCTAAACGCCCTGAGATGACTTTGAATCTCTGTCCACGCAGCTGGGTATAATTCTTACGGTTTCCAAGTGCTGGCCACATACATGTATCATACATGGCCCAGGAGCCACAAAGTCTGATATATATTTCTGCATCAAAACCGCGTAGTTACGCGTCCCGCCAACTTCCCGCTAACGTCCCGCCAACATCCCACTAATTTCCCACCAACGTCCTGTCAACATCCCACTAACGTCCCATCAATGTCCCGCCAACGTCCCACCAGCGTCCCGCCAATGTCCCGCCAACGTCCCACTAACGTCCCACCAATGTCCCGCCAACGTCCCACCAACGTCCCGCCAATGTCCCGCCAACATCCCACTAATTTCCCACCAACGTCCTGTCAACATCCCACTAACGTCCCACCAATGTCCCGCCAACGTCCCACTAACGTCCCACCAATGTCCCGCCAACGTCCCGCCAACGTCCCGCCAACGTCCCGCCAACGCCCCACCAACCTCCCGCCAACTTCCCGCAAACATTCCACTAATTTCCCACCAACGTCCCGCCAACATCCCACTAACGTCCCACCAATGTCCCAGCACCTGCCAACGTCCCACCAACATCCCGCTAACGTCCCGCCAACGTCCCGCCAACATCCCGTCAACATCCCGCCAACGTCCCTCCAATGTCCCGCCAACATCCCGCAAACATTCCGCCAACGTCCCGGCACCCGCCAACGTCCCGGCACACGCCAACGTCCCACCAACATCCCGCTAACGTCCCGCCAACGTCCCGGCACACGCCAACGTCCCACCAACATCCCGCTAACGTCCCGCCAATGTCCCGCCAACTTCCCGCCAACGTCCCGCCAATGTCCTACCAATGTCCCACTAACGTCCTGCCAACATCCCGCCAACATCCCACCAACATTCCGCCAACGTCCCGGCGCCCGCCACCATCCCGCTCATGTCCCGGCAATGTCTCGCCAACATCCTGCCAACATCCCGCTAACGTCTTGCAAATGTCCCACTAACATCCCGCTAACGTCCCACCAACATCCTGCCAACATCCCCGCCAACATCCAGCCAACGTCCCTCCAATGTCCTGCCACCAGCCAACGTCCCACCATTGTCCCGCCAGTGTCCCGCTACCCCCCAACGTCCTGCCAACGTCCCACTAACATCCTGCCAACGTCCTGCCAAAGTCCCACCAACTTTCCGCCAACATCCCGCTAACGTCCTGCCAACGTCCTGCTAACATCCCGCCAAAGTCCCACCAACTTCCCGCCAACATCCCGCTAACATCCCACCAACGTCCCGCCAACGTCCCGCCAACTTCCCGCCAACGTCCTGGCAGGTGTGATTGGTCCACTTAGTAGCTTAATTTCCCGCTGCTGCTTCTTCTGCGTTTATGAGCCGGGTAGAACGATAGTTTGCTGCAGCATCTGTAAACACTTAGATATCAGCGCCGAATCATGCAACATCTGTCGCTACCGGAACAAAACAAGTGCTGCTGGACTTCAGCATAGCAGGTCTGGCTGAACAGGTCTTTTACGCATTTACCAGTTCAGGTCTAACTGAACTGGTAAATAGAAAGACAATACAATAAAATAAAATAAACAAATTAATTTCATTAAATTAATTAAATTAGACTGAATTACATTAAGAAAACTAATTAAATTAAATTAAAAGACAATAAAATACAATAAAATAAAACTAAAATATAGTAACATTTATTTCAATAGAATAAAATAAACGATACTGTTGTGGAAAAAAAATAAGATCCGATCTCGATGAGAAAATCAGAATAGAATTTATTACAGAGAAAAAAGACAGACATACAAATACTTGTGCGCACAAGGAGAGCGACCAGCCACCACTCCGCAGAGTGCTGGCTGATGACTCTGTAGATACAGAGATGAGGCTGATCTTTATACCAAGACAGCAAGGTGTTACAGGTTTGCATACAGAGTGTAGACACAGCAGGTGGTGGTGGAGGCAGAGACAGTTGCCTTAGCCATTCGTCTGCAAACAGACTGATTGAGTTTAGGGATGTCATACAGAGGCATTTGTTTAAAACAGACTGATTGAGTTTAGCAACGTTAAACAGTCCCTTGATCAAGAAGTAATTTAGTTGATGCTAATTGAATTTAGGAAGTCACAGCTGACCCCTGCCGTGTCTCCTAGATCAATGAGCCACAGCCGACCCCCGTGCTTGCCTTTTGTCAGACATTTGGTCTCGTTGACTATGATGTGTATTGGTCTTGTGTGACACAGACAAATCACTTTTAAACATATTGTTAGAGACAAATAACAAAATTACAAGATGAAATAAACCAAATAAAAATTTCCTCCACAATACAATAAAATACAATTAAAAAGCAATAAAATAAAATAAAACAAAAGAATAAAATAACATACAATTAAAAAACAAATAAAATCAAATAATATAAAATTAAATTAAAAGACAATAAAATAAAATAAAATAAAATGAATAAAAAACAATTAAATTAAATTAAATTAAAAGACAATAAAATAAAATAAACAATTTAATTTAATTTAATTAATTAAATTAAACTGAATTAAATTAAGAAAACAATAAAATGAAATAAAATTAAAAGACAATAAAATAAATGCTTTTTTAAATTCTAGGTGTTAATAATGTTAGAAAAACCTCAGGTGTCCTTGTTTAGTTTAATTTTAGAGATCAATATATTTTCAGGAATCACTTCTGTCACTGCTTCAGGCGTCTCCGTCTCCACCCAGCTCCGTCTCCAGTCCTGGTTCAGAGCCAGTCCTGACTGAGAACCGGTTCTTTCGGTCTGGACTGCCAAAGCAAATATTTCCCATTCCCAGCAGCCAGATGTTTGTTTCGGTCTCAGCTACCTGGCTGATAAACCCCGCCCAGCAGCTGACAGGCTCCTCTCACCTGACAGACTCCTCCCAGCTGACAGGCTCCTCCCAGCTGACAGGCTCCTCCCAGCTGACAGGCTCCTCTCACCTGACAGACTCCTCCCAGCTGACAGGCTCCTCCCAGCTGACAGACTCCTCCCAGCTGACAGGCTCCTCCCAGCTGACAGACTCCTCCCAGCTGACAGGCTCCTCCCAGCTGCAGTGGTTCCACCAGAGCTCCCAGAGTAACATGATAATGACAATAAGACCAGTAAACCATCATCTAGTTCAGTCCTGAAACACATAATAACAGTAATTACCAGTTTATTCAGAGAAAAACAGAACTTTAACTTTATTTTAATCCAGTTCAGTTGAAACACGGACATCAAACATCTGGAAAAGGAGGCAGGAACATTAGAGAGGACCATCCAGATGTTGGAGCCCCAGGAGCTCCAGTCCAGAAACAGATCTGCCAGGAGAAGATCTGGCAGCTCTGAGCAGGACCACCAGAAACCACAAGACTCTTCAAAGGTCTACCTGAACTGGTCTACCTGAACCGGTCTACCTGAACCGGTCTACCTGAACTGGTCTACCTGAACCAGTCTACCTGAACCGGTCTACCTGAACCGGTCTACCTGAACAGGTCTAACTGAACAGGTCTACCTGAACCGGTCTACCTGAACTGGTCTACCTGAACAGGTCTACCTGAACCGGTCTACCTGAACTGGTCTACCTGAACTGGTCTACCTGAACTCTACCTGAACAGGTCTACCTGAACCGGTCTACCTGAACAGGTCTAACTGAACAGGTCTACCTGAACTGGTCTACCTGAACCGGTCTACCTGAACTGGTCTACCTGAACAGGTCTAACTGAACAGGTCTACCTGAACCGGTCTACCTGAACTGGTCTACCTGAACCGGTCTACCTGAACTGGTCTACCTGAACTGGTCTAACTGAACCGGTCTAACTGAACTGGTCTAACTGAACAGGTCTACCTGAATTGGTCTACCTGAACCGGTCTACCTGAACTGGTCTACCTGAACTGGTCTAACTGAACCAGTCTACCTGAAATGGTCTACCTGAACTGGTCTACCTGAACAGGTCTACCTGAACAGGTCTACCTGAACTGGTCTACCTGAACTGGTCTAACTGAACAGGTCTAGCTGAACTGGTCTACCAAAAAAAGTCTACCTGAACAGGTCTAACTGAACAGGTCTACCTGGACCAGTCTAACTGAACTGGTCTAACTGAACTGGTCTACCTGAACCGGTCTACCTGAACAGGTCTAACTGAACAGGTCTACCTGAACCGGTCTAACTGAACTGGTCTACCTGAACTGGTCTAACTGAACTGAACCGGTCTACTGAACTGAACAGGTCTACCTGAACCGAACTGTCTAACTGAACTGGTCTAACCTGAACTGGTCTAAACTGAACGGTCTACCTGAACTGGTCTAACTGGGAACCGAACTCTAACTGAACAGGTCTACCTGAACCTAAACTGAACAGGTCTACCTGAACTGGTCTAACTGAACTGGTCTAAAACTGAACAGGTCTAACTGAACTGAACTGGTCCTAACCTACCTGAACCGGTCTAACCTGAACAGGTCTACCTGAACAGGTCTACCTGAACTGGTCTAACCTGAACTGGTCTAACCTGAACTGGTCTAACTGAACTGTCTACCTGAACTGAACACCTGGGTCTACCTGAAACTGAACTGGGTCTACCTGAACTGGTCTAACTGAACCGGTCTACCTGAACGGTCTAGACCTGAACAGGTCTACCTGAACAGGTCTACCTGAACTGTCTCTAAACTGAACTGGTCTACCTGAACTGGTCTAACCTAACTGGTCTAACTGAACTGGTCTACCTGAACTGGTCTAACCTGAACCTAGGTCTAACTGAACCTGAACTGGTCTACCTGAACTGGTCTAACTGAACAGGTCTAACCTGAACTGGTCTACCTGAACAGGTCTACCTGAACCTAAACTGGTCTAACCTGAACAGGTCTACCTGAACCGGTCTACCTGAACTGAGGTCTAACTGAACTGAAAAACTGGTCTAACCTGAACTGGTCTAAACTGAACAGGTCTAACTGAACAGGTCTACCTGAACTGGTCTAACTGAACCTGAACTGGTCTAACTGAACTGAACTCTACCTGAACTGTCTCTACTACCTGAACTGGTCTAACTGGTCTAACTGAACAGGTCTACCTGAACTGGTCTGAACTGGTCTACCTGAACTGAACTGAACTGAACTGGTCTAACTGAACAGGTCTACCTGAACTGGTCTAACTGAACAGGTCTACCTGAACAGTCTAACTGGTCTACCTGACTGAACTGAACTGAACTGGTCTACCTGAACAGGTCTGAACTGGTCTACCTGAACTGGGTCTAAACCTGAACTCTACCTGAACTGGTCTAACCTGAACTGTCTAACTGAACTGGTCTACCTGAACAGGTCTACCTGAACTGGTCTACCTGAACTGGTCTAACTGAACAGGTCTACCTGAACTGGTCTAACTGAACTGGTCTAACTGAACTGGTCTACCTGAACAGGTCTACCTGAACTGGTCTACCTGAACTGGTCTAACTGAACTGGTCTACCTGAACTGGTCTAACTGAACAGGTCTTCTACCTGAACTGGTCTAACTGAACAGGTCTTCTACCTGAACAGGTCTAGCTGAACTGGTCTACCTGAACAGGTCTACCTGAACTGGTCTAACTGAACTGAACTGGGTCTACTGAACTACCTGAACAGGTCTACCTGAACTGGTCTACCTGAACTGGTCTAACTGAACAGGTCTACCTGAACTGGTCTAACTGAACTGGTCTAACTGAACTGGTCTACCTGAACAGGTCTACCTGAACAGGTCTAACTGAACAGGTCTACTGAACCTGAACTGGTCTACTGACCTGAACTGGTCTACCTGAACTGGTCTAACTGAACTCAACAGGTCTACCTGAACTGGTCTACCTGAACTGGTCTAACTGAACTGGTCTAAACTGGTCTACCTGAACTGGTCTACCTGAACTGGTCTAACTGGTCTAACTGAACTGAACTCTACCTGAACTGAACTGAACTGTCTACCTGAACAGGTCTAGAACTGGTCTAACTGAACTACTGAACAGGTCTACCTGAACTGGTCTACCTGAACCTGAACTGTCTAACTGAACAGGTCTACCTGAACTGGTCTACCTGAACTGGTCTAACTGAACTGGTCTACCTGAACTGGTCTACCTGAACTGGTCTAACTGAACTGGTCTACCTGAACTGGTCTACCTGAACTGGTCTAACTGAACTGGTCTACCTGAACAGGTCTACCTGAACTGGTCTACCTGAACTGGTCTAACTGAACAGGTCTTCTACCTGAACAGGTCTAACTGAACTGGTCTACCTGAACAGGTCTACCTGAACTGGTCTAACTGAACTGGTCTACCTGAACAGGTCTAACTGAACTGGTCTACCTGAACAGGTCTACCTGAAACTGGTCTAACTGAACAGGTCTTCTACCTGAACAGGTCTAGCTGAACTGGTCTAACTGAACTGACTGAACTCTACCTGAACTGGTCTAACTGAACTGGTCTACCTGAACAGGTCTACCTGGTCTGAACTGGTCTAACCTGAAACAACTGGTCCTACCTGAACTGGTCTACTGAACTGGTCTACCTGAACTGGGTCTACCTGAACTGGTCTAACTGAACAGGTCTAACTGAACTAACTGAACAGGTCTACCTGAACTGGGTCTACCTGAACAGGTCTAACTGAACTGGTCTACCTGAACAGGTCTACCTGAACTGGTCTACCTGAACTGGTCTACCTGAACTGGTCTAACTGAACTGGTCTACCTGAACTGGTCTAACCTGAACTGGTCTACCTGAACTGGTCTAACTGAACTGGTCTACCTGAACAGGTCTACCTGAACTGGTCTACCTGAACTGGTCTAACTGAACAGGTCTACCTGAACTGGTCTAACTGAACTGGTCTACCTGAACTGGTCTACCTGAACTGGTCTAACTGAACTGGTCTACCTGAACTGGTCTAACTGAACCTGAACTGGTCTAACTGAACTGAACTGGTCTACCTGAACAGGTCTAACTGAGGTCTAATGAACTGGGTCTAACTGAACAGGTCTACCTGAACTGGTCTACCTGAACTGAACTGGTCTAACTGAACCTGAACTGGTCTAACTGAACTACCTGAACAGGTCTAACCTGAACTGGTCTACCTGAACTCTGAAAAAGGTCTACCTGAAACAGGTCTACCTGAACAGGTCTACTGAACTGGTCTACCTGAACAGGTCTACCTGAACTGGTCTACCTGAACTGGTCTAACTGAACTGGTCTAACTGAACCTGAACTGGTCTACCTGAACAGGTCTAACTGAACTGGTCTAACTGAACTGGTCTACCTGAACTGGTCTACCTGAACAGGTCTAACTGAACTGGTCTACCTGAACTGGTCTACCTGAACTGGTCTAACTGAACTGGTCTACCTGAACAGGTCTACCTGAACTGGTCTAACTGAACTGGTCTACCTGAACTGGTCTACTGAACTGGTCTGAACTGGTCTAACTGAACACTGAACTGGTCTACTGAACTGAAACTGGTCTACCTGAACTGAACTGGTCTACCTGAACTGGTCTGAACAGGTCTACCGGTCTAACTGAACTGGTCTACCTGAACAGGTCTACTGAACCTGAACTGGTCTAACTGGTCTAACTGAACTGAACTCTACCTGAACTGAACAGGTCTACCTGAACTGGTCTAACTGAACTGTCTAACTGAACTGGTCTACCTGAACTGAACTGGTCTACCTGAACAGGTCTAACCTGAACTGGTCTACCTGAACTAACTGGGTCTACTGAACTGGTCTACTGAACTGGTCTAACTGAACAGGTCTAACTGAACAGGTCTACCTGAACAGGTCTAACTGAACTCTAACTGAACCTGAAACTGGTCTACCTGAACTGAACTGGTCTACTGAACTCACTGAACAGGTCTACTGAACTGGTCTACCTGAACTGGTCTAAACTGAACAGGTCTACCTGAACCGGGTCTACCTGAACTGGTCTAACTGAACTGAAACTGGTCTAACTGAACTGGTCTACCTGAACTGGTCTAACTGAACAGGTCTACCTGAACAGGTCTACCTGAACTGGTCTACCTGAACTGGTCTACCTGAACTGGTCTACCTGAACTGGTCTAACTGAACTGGTCTACCTGAAACTGGTCTGAACTGTCTAACTGAACTGGTCTAACTGAACTGGTCTACCTGAACAGGTCTACCTGAACTGAACAGTCTAACTGAACTGGTCTACCTGAACTGGTCTACCTGAACTCTAACTGAACAGGTCTAACTGAACAGGTCTACCTGAACTGGTCTAACTGGTCTAAACTGAACTCTAAACTGAACTGGTCTAACTGAACTGGTCTACCTGAACTGGTCTACCTGAACTGGTCTACCTGAACTGGTCTAACTGAACTGGTCTAACCTGAACAGGTCTACCTGAACTGGTCTAACTGAACTGGTCTACCTGAACAGGTCTACCTGAACTGGTCTACCTGAACTGGTCTAACTGAACAGGTCTAACTGAACAGGTCTACCTGAACTGGTCTACCTGAACTGGTCTACCTGAACTGGTCTAACTGAACTGGTCTTCAACCTGAACAGGTCTAACTGAACTGGTCTACCTGAACAGGTCTACCTGAAACTGGTCTAACTGAACAGGTCTTCTACCTGAACAGGTCTAGCTGAACTGGTCTACCTGAACAGGTCTACCTGAACTGGTCTAACTGAACTGGTCTACCTGAACTCTACCTGAACAGGTCTAGCTGAACTGGTCTACTGAACAGGTCTACCTGAACTGGTCTAAACTGAACTGAACTGTCTACCTGAACTGGTCTACTGAAAGGTCTACCTGAACTGGTCTACCTGAACTGGTCTACCTGAACTGGTCTAACTGAACTGGTCTACCTGAACAGGTCTAACTGAATAGGTCTACCTGAACTGGTCTAACTGAACTGGTCTACCTGAACTAGTCTACCTGAACAGGTCTAACTGAACTGGTCTACCTGAACTGGTCTAACTGAACTGGTCTACCTGAACAGGTCTAACTGAACTGGTCTAACTCTAGTCCAGTCCAGATTCTGAAATGGTCTCAGTGCAGTCCAGTCCAGCTGGACTGCAGTGAGACCACCCTGAACACACCTACACACACAGGTGGAGGGAGATCTTCAGAGATCCAGGGACTGTATCAGTAAAGATCTCCACCAGGTTCAGCTGCTGAACAGAGTCACATGACTGGGTGTCTCTCACTTCCTGCTCAGACTCTCAGAGATGTGGATGAGCAGGAAGAGCGGCAGTAGCCATGGAAACGGGTGAAAACACTGCTGGGCCACACCCACTGGAAAAGCTGAGCACAGTCCTGTAGATCTGCAGTCTGTTCATCACCCCCCCCTACCCCTCCTTCCCCCAGAGACCTGCAGGACTAAAAAGAGGAATGTGGTGGCGCCGGTTCCCCTCTCGGTTTCTGTCCCAACGTTTCTTTTTTTAAAAAACAACTTTAGAGAACTGGGATTGAACAGCTCTACTGAGCCTGAGGAGGTTCCCACCACAGCTGCATCAGACTCCAGCCTGAACACGCAGGCCGCTGTTGCGTAAAACACAGTAAAGATTTCCAGATGTGGGCCGCTGGATGTCTCACTGAACATGTTTAGGCCATGATGCACCACGACAGCCGGGAGGCTGCAGCGTCCTCGCTCATCACGGCATCA